>JAJHZJ010000453.1:3267292-3704792 GCA_023548195.1 Bettongia penicillata ogilbyi
CACACACACACACACACACACACACACCACTTGTAAAACAGCAAAGAGTGAGCAGCTTGCTCGCCTTTAAGCGGTTTAGAACAAGAGAGATAAACCACATCATTCCTTCTACCTAAGACATGCCCCGTACACGCACAAGTCTCTTAACAGTCTACACTGTACTAATTTTTGAAACAAACAAAGAAAATCTTGTAGGCGAAGAAAGGGGGTTCACTCTCCTTTGGCTTCGAAAGTGGCCAGTCAGAGCAGTGGGAGACGTTGGGGCGCTTGGCATCCCCAACCGACCTCCCCCGGAGGCAGCAACCCCCAAGTAGCTGGGTGGGGAAAGTCTGAGTCCCCTCTCCCCTCTACTCTCCAGGACTCTGGGCATCCTAGGACCCCAGGCGAGGTTGGCATCGCTGCCCAAGGACGCTGTCTCTCTCTTCCTTTTCCCACGTCTGCCCCGGGGAAGACAGATCGAGCGATGGCTCGGCTCTGGGAAATAAGCAGCCGCCTCCCCCAAACAAGTGGCACGCCTGCGAAAAGGCAGATGGGCACGGCTCCAGGTACATCGGCACCCACATGAGAGGATCAGGACCGAGACTCCTCGGGGCTAGGGATGAGGAAAGGGGCGCTGAGGCCAGCTGGCCACCACGCACCGGCGGATGGAAACTCACCCGAGGAAACCGAGGAGCCAGACAAACTGGAGTTGCTGGACGCTGCCATCACCCCCTCGCTGGATTTCCCCCCTTGTCGCCCCTCCTTAGGTTCTGGTCCAGATGTGGCTGCTGCCGTTGGTGCTGCTGCTGCTGCCGCCGCGGTCCTGGCGCTGCTGCTGCTGCTGCCGCCGCCGCTGCCCCCAGCCCATGGCAAAGTCCTGGGGACGCAGAGCGCAGAGCGGCGGTCTCCTCCCAGCCTCCCTCGCCAGCGCCGCGTCCCTCCCCCCCCTCCTCCCCCCCGGGACGGGGCTGCACTTCCTGCTTCGCCAGATGACGCGCGTCCAACGCCGCTATTTAAGTGAGCTTTCCTCCCCTCGCAGCTCCGCTTCGCGCGGCTCTGGGCGGCCCGCGGTAGGTGCCAGCGGAGCCGAGCGGAGCCACGAAGAGACGGGGAGCGAGGTAGGCGGGCGGGCGGGCAACGTAGCCCGGGCGCTGCAGGTCCTCCTCCCGCGGCAGTTCCAGCCCAGCCCCAGCTCCGGCTTGAGTTTCTCTGGAGATGGGTCCCAAGCTCGGGTAGAGAGCCGAGCCCTGGTTCCCTCGGTGCCAGCCTCCTCTCCAGTTAGCACCAGGAGAAGGAGGTGACACTCAGCCCCTTCCCCCCCCCCCCACCCCACACACACACACACACACACACACACACACACACACACGGACACACCGACCGACCCGGACAGACAGAAAGGCGGCACAGCCCCCCTCCCCCCTCGTCCCGCCTCCTCCACTCCACGCGCCCACACAAAGGAACAGGGAAGGAGCGGCCCGCGGCCGCGGTGGCGATGCCAGGCGGCTGCTAGCTAAACAACTCTCCGGGCTGCAGCCCGAGGCGGCTTGGGCTTGAAAGGAGAGGCTGGGTCCGAAGGAGCCGAGATAGGAGCGAGCCCTTCGGGCCAAGCCCTCATTACCTCAGCCCCGCCTCCTCTGGGCACTCTGGGGCCCAGGGCAGAGCAGCGCTAGCGCTGCTAGATGCCTAGTGTCCAGGTGGGTCCAAGGTCCTCCAGGGAGCCTGGGACCCGAGTCCGGCTGCTCCAGCTGGCACGATTCTGCCCCACGTTCCTTGCCCAGCTGGAGGCTATCTCCACGCCCCATCAGCGCCAGGGACTCAGCCTTGGGTTGAAAGGGCGGACAGAGTGCGGCTGCCCCAGGTCAGTCCAACCCAGTACAACGCTCCAAGGGGGCTCCACGATCTGCCGCCTGCGCCCCCACCCCGAATAAGGGCGTTCAGTTTCGGTGAAGCGGGCGTGAGTCCGGGTCTGATCTAGCCCGATGTTCTAAAACGGGCTCTCCCTTTTGGCATTATGTATTCATTCCTTGGACATTTCGTCTGGTGAGACCTGAGAAAGACTTCTCAGAACCATGATTTTAAATGCTCTAAATAAAATATGTAGGATTGCAAAGGAGGACATTCATATAGAGATACACCTATAATTTGTTTCTAATCTAAATTCACATACCCAGAATGAGAACTCAAGGCTTAAAGGGAGGCGCCAAATAGCGGCAGACGTCAGAGCCCCCCTAACCCCCGGCCAGACCAGAGTCAAGCCGGCACAAGGACGAGAGCCGCTTCCCGGGTTTGCATACTGTCCAGCATTCCAAAGAGGGCTTCCCGAGCCGCAAGGACAAACTCGGGGTCAGGCAGCCTGGAGCACAACCGCCTGTGGGTCTGGGGGCATCGTTCTAAAGCGAGGCTTCCAAGAGCCGGGGCCACCACTGAAGCCTTCTGCCTGGGAAAGGAGAGCTGAGGGAGGCGCGGTCCCGGAAGACTGAAAGCAAGACTGAAGGGGGCGCGCTGTCTACCTGCTAGGGGAGCGGGGTGTCCCGACCTTCCACTCCCACCCCCGACCCTGGCCCCGATTGTCCTTGGGCTTGATGGCTCGCGCACACCCCCAGCGCAACCATTCCTGGTGGCCAGTCTAGCCGAAGAGCCCCAGCTGGACCAATCCTCCCACCCCACTGTGCCTAGGACCGCTGGGGAGGTTGGATTTCTAAGAAGCAAGAGAGATTGAAACATCATGAACCAAACAAAGCCCAGACGGCAAAAGGCGTTAGGGGTGGGGGTGGGGGGCTTTCCAGCAGCGCCTTAAATAAACCCTCTCGCTAAGTAAGATTTAGCAGCAGGCCACTGGGTGTCCTTGCGGGTTGAAGAACTGTTGAGGTGGGAGAGAAAAAACACCTAAAGATAAGGGCTTTGCCATTCCGCTGTATTTAAAGGGAAATCAATTTCACTGGAAGGGAATATCACGCAGGTTCTAAAAACCCAAACCTATTTCATGCTCCCAGCAGGGCAACCTGTTCATTTAGAACTAAAGAGCAGGCAAAACTGTGAAATTTGAACAGAAATTGTTAGATCAAAGGAAAAGTAGACATTAAAGGAATGGATGTGGTCTCATTATATGCCCAAATGGAAAGTGGTACGCTGGGCTAGTGCCATTTTTTAAAAACACGGTTAAAGGGACACAGTTAATTTATAAATTATCTAGAGACATATGAACACTAACCAAATCCTGCCAGGTTCCAAGATCTGTCAGCGCCTCACAGACTGTGTGTGCATAATAAATGCTAAATAATTGCAGCCTGCTTGTCTCTCTCTTTTATAAGGCTGATTTAAGCTAAAGCTTGTCTGTCTGTGTATGTGTTTAATTTCACACTCGTTTTCATTTAACAACTGGGCTTGAAATTGGAATCCAGCTGTGTGAGTGCTTAGGTCATCTGTTTCAGATGGGTAGCTGGTGTAGCAGAACATTGTTTTTAGAATCAAAACTGAGGCCGTGGTGGCTCGGGGTAGAGTGCAGACCTGGAGTCAGGAGAACTTGAGTTCAAATCCAGACTCAGATACTAGTTGTGTATGACCCTGAGTAAGTCACTTAACCCTGTTTGCCTCAGTGTCTTTACCAAGAAACCCCCATTTGGGTTCATGAAAGGTGGGACACACTAATTTAGAGTCAAAACTTAGCCCTCTGGCACAAAGTCAGAACGTCTTGAGTTCAAATCTCTCCTCTGCCACCTGTCTGAAGCATCTCCTCATCTATGAAATGCAGGCGTGGTTGGGGTGGGGGAAATAATGCACCTACCTCACCAGTAAGCTTATTGTTACAAGAATTGGGTTCACCATTCTGGTTCTCTTGTGAACTACCTGCATGTGACTTTAGGAAAGTCACTCACCTTTCTGGAAGAAACTGAGGTTTCCACATCTACAAAATGAAGAGGTTCATTACTTTTGGTAGAAATAACCCATGGGTTGGTAAATTACCCATGGTTTGGGGAACTACCCATGTGGAATGTGCCATGACATTAGTGAGCAAGTATTTTGTTGTCGCTGTTGGGTTGTAGTTTTTATTTACTTTGTTAAACATTTCCCAATTACACTTTTTAAGTTAACATTCATTTTAAAAATGATTCCAAATTCTCTCCCTCTCTCTAGTTCCTTCTCTCCGATTGAAAAGGCAAACTAGAGGATACTCATGGTACATATGAAGTTGGACAGGTACTTATTAAACCCTATGCCAAGCATTAGGGATGCAAAGGAAAATCAAAACCAGCCCCTATCTTCAGGAAGCTTATATCTAATGGGGAAAATAGCAAACAGGCAAACAGATTTACAAAGAAGAAAGAACTAACACTAACTGTTATCTACATCAATATATGTGGTCATTATGTCAATTTATTTTTCTTAACAGACTTTTCTTTGTTGAGAGGAACTGATAGGCATGGGGTCTGAAATTATTTCATTGGTGGAGGGAGATCACGCTGAAGATTTTCCAGTACAATACAGATAGACAACTCTTCAGCTACTTAGAGTATTCGAGATTCCCAGGGATGCTGGGAAATTCAGTAATTTATATATGATCAAATGTAGCCCAAGCACTAGTACTTGAACTTGGGTAACTCTCATTCTTCAATTCTAAGGCCTATTTTCCACTCTCACACACATAATTTCTCTTTTGAGGAGTGTTAGTAATGTATTTTAAAGCATCAACAAATGATTTAAACACAATGCTGACCCAATACTTCAATGGACCTATAGTTTCATCAATGTATTCCCCCCAAAAATACAGATTACTACCCATTGTATGAAACTCTTGTCCATAGTGAGTTCTCTGCAGATTTCCCCCAGTAAAAAGGTGGGGCATTAGAAGGCAGTGCAGGTCAGAAGATAGGGAATTGGGTTCAAATCTCAGTTCTGCTGATAACTACCTGGGTGACCATAGGCAGGTTTCTTTAGCCCTAATTTCTTTATCTACAACATAAGTGGGTGGGTTGTATTGCTTGGCCTCTCAATCCCTCCTACATCTACCTCAGGTTACTCAGTGGGTAGGTTTCATGGATAGGCTATGAAGCAGGGTCTTCTTGACTCTGAGGCCAGGGTTCTACAGCATTTACAAAGCACTTTGAGATTTACCAAGTTCTTTATCAATATTGTCTCATTTGACCCTAATAACCCTTTGAAGCAGCTGCTATTAACAATGCCATTTTACAGGTGAGAAAATGGAGGTAGTTAAGTGACTTGCCCAGGATCACACAGCTGGTAAGTACCTAAGGCAAACTTGGTTCCAAGTTCACCCCTGTCTACTCACCAAACCACCAAGCTGTCAATTCTAACTTATTAATGGAGATAAGAAATCCTACATTTTATGGTGAAAAATGATCAGTTTCCCTTAAAAGTCTCTATACTCACCTATTATATTATATTTTTCTCTTTTCCTTAATTTCAAAAGTGCTGTCATTCCTGCCCTCTCCCACCACCAAGTTCACAAAGAAAGACCATTGCCTACTCTGGATTAGAGAAGTAATTCTGAAGAGAAAGAGTAATTGGGTAAGAGTAAATTGGCATTTACAAACTAACCACATTCACCTTTTTGGGACTGGTGGGACAGACATTCCAGTTCACCTCAGAATTACACTGTCTGTGTTACTCTCCTGGCCAGCAAGAGCAGGGCTTCCTTAGTCACCTCAGCTGCAGTATTCTCATAGGGACTGGGGGGCAGGGGGGGAGGGCAGTGTTTTCTAATGGTACAATTGTGGGTAACTGCTTCCTTCTGAGCAGCTAGCACAACACAGAAACTTGAATTCTAGAACTCATGAAGATAATCTCAGAACTGGAAACATTCAGTTCTTGGATTTGCAGGCCACTGGTCTGGGTTCATAGAGTCCAAAAATAAGATGGTCCATTGCCTTTTAAGTAGGATAGAGGCAGGGGGATAAATACCTGACAACCAGTAACAGCCACTGTAAGGAGCAGCTTGGACTGCAAATCTACTCAGCCTCAGATTATGGATCTAAGGTCTAGAACCACTTAAGTTTCAGAAACAGCCACCCTGGGATGAAGGGAGTAACCAAAGGCTGGATGCAGCAAAATGCTTATTTCAAAGGTAGCTGCTGTGGAGACCCCTAGTGGCAGAGGTAATCCTAACTACAGACATACAGAGGTGTAGCTATATAAGCTGTTTACCACATCATGCATGATATCTGCAGCATGGAAAGTTTATACACATGCCTAGATCTTTCACCCAAGACCAAGTCTTTTTCTCCCTCTTTGATGAGTTTTTGCAGGGCTAATTTGTTCTTTTTGAAAATATCGTGTTTTTATTGATTTGTTACATTGTCAATTTCTGACTTTTGAATCTATTTTGATAATTTAAATGCCACTTTTGACCTGAGCTTGGGCCTGATCCCCCTTCCCTTGGAAAACTGCTTCAGATTTACTTTGCATGTATTTTACATTAATTGTATATGCCAAAATTGTCTCCCTTTGAAGAATAAAAATTTCTTCAGGGCATTTTTTTCTGTCTTCAGGGCATTTTGTCCCAATGTCTAGTTCTTTTTGGGGTAGCTAAACTTTGGAAAATAAAAGATTGTCCTCCTATCAGGGAACACCTAAACAAATTTCAGTATGTATATAT
Source organism: Bettongia penicillata ogilbyi (assembly GCA_023548195.1). Taxonomy (NCBI): domain Eukaryota; kingdom Metazoa; phylum Chordata; class Mammalia; order Diprotodontia; family Potoroidae; genus Bettongia; species Bettongia penicillata. The sequence goes on from JAJHZJ010000453.1 coordinate 3,273,888, forward strand.
GATGTAATAGATTTCTTTTTCCCATAAGAAATGACCAAAGAGGTTTAGAGAAACCTGGGAAAACCTCTATGAACTGATGTAGGGTAAAGTGAATTGAAATATGCGAATAGTGTACATAATGATAATGCTATCATTGAGAAACACAACTTTGAATGACTGGGATTACTGATTGATACAATGATAAACCAAGAATCTAACAGAATAAAGATGAAACAGGGCATTCAACGCCCACCAGAAAGACAATGAACTTTAAATGCCTTACTAGATATTTTCCAAAATGACCAATGTAGAAATATGTTTTGATTGATTATGTATCTATGGATTGAGGACTTTTCATTTTTAGAAATTTGCTCAGTGGGGGCAGGGCAATAGTGAGAGAGACAGATTAAAAAATGTAAAGAGGGATTGATCTTGAACTGAATGTGACATTCCTGAGAGTCATGAAGTGTGATTCATGACAGGGTTTGGGGGACTTGTGGAGAAGATATAAAAATAATAAAGATAAAAATGTAGATTTGAAATTATTATTTTGCCAAAGATTAAAGTTTTCACTTTTGGAAAAAAATTATCAGTAGGTAGTTTTTAATAAATGTTTAGTGATTGAGTTGGTTGGTTGACATTTAAGTATTAGCTGTAAACATTTGGAGTTGTGGAGGAATGGTTTGACTATGAGGAGTAATTTTTTTCTGCTCATTCTCATGTATTTAATAGTATTAAACTATTCAGGAAGGATTTTTTTCTTCACAAATACTGACATGTGATCTGTTTGATATTATTCTTCCCACAGACCAGCAATTCATCTCATCGTTGTTTTACTCTTGTTATAAAATGTGGTTATGTGGTCTTATATGGTTATGCATTTTGATATATCCTTGATCTTTGCCTCTTGCATAGATTTTCGTTATGATTTATGCCTTACGTGATATGTAATTATAAACATTTATTAAAAATGAAGCTTGCCACCTGCTCCTAGCACTTTAATATCTGATGGGGCAGGGCATGGCTAGGAAATTCTGTATAGTTATAGCGAAAAGAGCTTGGTTCAAATCCTAGTTCTAACATCATCTGCATAAGGCTGCTCTGGGGTCTCAGTTTTCTCATCTGTTAAATGAAGTGGTTAATATTAGATGACCTCTAAGGTCCCTTCTAACTAAAAATATGAAATCTTATAAGCCTTAAAAAATAAGCAGGAACCCTAATTCCATTTTGTGCTGCTTCCTTTACATGGGGATCTTGGGCAAGTTATCCTGTCTAAGTCTTTCTTCTCCAGTGTGCAAAATGAAGGACCTGGATTTTATGATCCCTAAGCTCCTTCTGGCAGCTAGGTGCTGCTGCAGTGGATAGAGGGTCAGGTCTAGAGTCAGGAACGCTCATTTTCATGAGTGTGAATCTGGACACTTACTAACTGTATGACTCTGGGAAAATCACTTCACCCTCTCTGCCTCAGTTTCCTCATCTGTAAAATGAACTGGAGAAGGAAATGCCAAACCATTCCAGTATTTTTGCCAAAAAGACTCCAAATGGGATCGCAAAGAGTAAACCACAACAAAAATAATCTAACAAGAAGAAACTCCTTCCAGGATCCTTTATGTAGCCTATGTATCCCATTCTCTCAATGTTGTGCCCCAGATTCAGTGATGAATTGGAGCATTTGGCCCCAGAACACTTATAGGCTTCTTTTTTCTTTTTTATTATTTTATTTGTTCTCAGTGTTCTACAATTACTTCCATATAACTTAGCTTTCCCCCCCTCCCTCCCCCACTATTCTTTGCTCCACTAATTTGTTTATAGTCACTTATAGGCTTCATTCCGGAACCTAGTGACACAATGAATAGAGTGCTCACTTTGGAGTCAAGGAGTCTGACTCCCTCTTCTGCTATTTAGGAGTTGTGTGGTGGTGAGCAAGTTTCACTTACTCCTTTCTTTGTAAAATGGTGGTGATAATACTTGTTCTGCCTGCCTCCCACAGGTGCTGTGAGGAAAGGGCTTTCTATGATTCCAAGTGCCAAGAAATGGAGAGGTTTTGTTAGCATTTATATCCAGGCACATACAGAATTCATACATACTAGTCTCAGAGTTCTGGAATTAGGGAATACCTAAATAAAAAAGGAGCAAAGGAGAAGAAATGAGGCCATTCTCGTGATGAGTAGTTCTCATGTGTAATAAATATACACAAAGTTTATATGAAATATTTTAGAAGGAAAAAATCTAGCATCAAAATTTTCTTATAGTATTTTGTGGATCATGACTTGGGAAAGTCTGAATGAGAGTTAATGTTACTTACTTAATGTTACTTACTGGGTACCTTGAAGTGCCCAGTCCTCTCTGACTCTCTTCACTTTGCTTTGCAAAAGAGACTGTTCTCAGGAAAGACTCATAATAAGCTCACTGACACTAAAATATGAGTAACTGACCAGAATAAACTGATTATTTGTTCCAATGTGATACTTGTAAGTCAATTGAGTCAAAATCTGAAGCCAAAGGAATGAATTTATGATGATGGAATTTCTGGACTGAGGCACTGCAGGTTGGAGAGATGTTTAAGGAGCATGAGGGTTGTCTCACGATCCCCGGGCAGCTGTGGATGCCTTGCCCAAAATTTCAACCTGTCACCTCAGAGTTTCAGCAGATTCTGCGCCCTGAAATTTCTTTGATGAAAGATTCTGGACTTTTTTTTTTCCTTTGAAGCAAAGAAAAAGTGGAATGGAGATCCTTTTTCCATTCTGGAATGTGAGTAAGGGGTAAAAAGAGTCTAGAAATTGAGTCATCTGAAATAGTTTTCAGATATATGTATACATTAAATATGTATGTATGTATATGTATATATATATATATATTTCATTTTCGTTTCATTTCATTTTCGTTTCATCAAATATAAGATAGCTTTTTCATTTTCGTTTTCGTTTCATTAAATATAAGATAGTTTTTTCAAAACAAAAGATTTGGTCATAATAAGTATAGCAGTCTTTCTGTAAAACTTGAAGTCATGTGGAGGAAACTGGGGATCTTTCAAAGTAACAATGTTAAATAAGGTGAAAATTGATATGGTAAAAATTATTAGTCATTTATAACTAGGTAGGAAAGAATTTTTCCAAAAATAATTTTGATAGGGGGAAGAGAGAGAGAATAAAGATATTACTTATGGTCAGGGGGAAGAGGGATGCCAGTGAATTGGAAGTATAGTATCAGGACTAGAGACACACTAAGCATGTGGGTTTAAATTCGAAATATTGTGCTTAGTACCCATGTAACCTTCAGTTTTCTTTTCAGTCTCCTCCTCTGTAAAAAAAAAAAAAAAAAAAAGGCTTAGACTACATGACGTACAAGCCTGTGGTTCTTAGCTTGGGTTGCAGGACATTATTTTTTAAATTATATTTCAATGTAATGAATTTTTTTTAAAGCTATATATTTTATGCATTTAAAATTTCTCCGAGAATTTGTCCAAAAGGCTGCTAAAGGGGTCCCAGGCACAAATAGGGTTAAGAACTCCTGCTCCAAGGTCACATTGAACTCTGAATATATGATCCTTCATGTGACCCTTCATGTGATCATGTGAGCACTAATTATTTTTGACAAGGTCTATCTTTACCAAGATCTAGGTAAAGAAAAGAATCCTTACCACACTCCATTGAGCCACACATCTGTTACTGAGGTTCCAGAGAGTTCTGAATTATTTAATATTAGGTGTTTAAGGGGCAAATTTTCTTAGTTGCCAACTAAAATAATGGTTTTCACCATGGAATCCATTTTGATTATTTTAAATCTTTCTTGAATTACACAATATTATTGCAATTACTCCAAATTATTTTTTTTTAATATTTATTTATTTACATTTAGTTTTCAACATTCATTTCCACAAAATTTTGAGTTCCAAATTTTCTCCCTATCTCTCCTCTTCTTCCATGCATTCTGATTAGCTCTTCCCCCAATTTGCCCTCCATCTGGCATACCCATCCCTTCCCTTTTCCCCATCTTCTCTCTTTTCTTATAGGGCAAGATAGATTTCTATACCCCATTACCTGTATTTCTTATTTCCCACTTACCTGCAAAAACAATTCTCAACATTCATTCCTAAAACTTTGAGTTCCAACTTCTCTGCCTTCCTCCCTTCCCACCCATTCCTACTGAGAAGGCAAGCAACTCAATATAAGCTGCATATGTGTAGTTTTGCAAAAGACTTTCATAATAGTCATGTTGTGAAAGACTATATTTCCCTCCATCCTATCCTGTTCCCCATTTATTCTATTCTCTCTTTTGACCTTGTCCCATCCCTAAAGTGTTTACTTCTAATTACTCCCTCCTCATTTGTCCTCACTTCTACCATCCCCGCTCCTACAACCACTTATCCCCTTCTCCCATACTTTTCTGTAGTGTAAGATAGATTTTCATACCAAATTCAGTGTGCATGTTATTCCCTCCTCAAGCCAAATGTGATGAGAGTAAGTTTCACTTTTTCCCTCTTACCTCCTCATTTTTCCACTCTATTGAAAAAGCTTTTTCTTGCCTCCTTTATGAGAGATAATTTGCCCCATTCCATTTCTCCCTTTCTCCTCCCAGTATATTCCTCTCTCTCCTTAATTTTATTTTTTTAGGTATAATCCCTTCCTATTCAACTCACCCTGTGCTCTCTGTCTATTTATATCTGTGTGTATATGTGTGTATAATTCCTCCAACTACCCAAATCAGATACTGAGAAAAGTTTCAAGAGTTACAAATATTATCTTTCCATGTAGGAATGTAAAAAGTTCAACATTAGTAAGTCCCTTATGATTTCTCTTTCTTGTTTACCTTTTCATGCTTCTCTTGATTCTTGTGCTTGAAAGTAAAATTTTCTATTCAGCTCTGGTCTTTTCATCAAGAATGCCTGAAAGTCCTCTGTTTCATTGAAAGACCATTTTTTCCCCTGAAGTATTATACTCCCCTGAAGTATTATTATATTACACACATACATATATAATATATATATATATATATATATATTATATTTGCTGGGTAGGTGATTTTTGGTTTTAATCCTAGTTCCTTTGACTTCTGGAATATCATATTCCAAACCCTTCAATCCCTTAATGTAAAAGCTGCTAGATCTTGTGTTTTCCTGATTGTATTTCCACAACACTTGAATTGTTTCTTTCTAGCTGCTTGCAATATTTTCTCCTTGATCTGGAAACTCTGGAATTTGGCTACAATATTCCTAGGAGTTTCTCTTTTTGGATCTCTTTCTGTAGGTGATCAGTGGATTCTTTCAATATTTATTTTACCCTCTGGTTTTAGAATATCAGGGAAGTTCTTCTTGATAATTTCATGAAACATGATGTCTAGGCTCTTTTTTTGATCTTGGCTTTCAGGTAGTCCCATAATTTTTAAATTGTCTCTCCTGAATCTATTTTCCAGCTCAGTTGCTTTTTCCAATGAGATATTTCACATTATCTTCTATTTTTTCATTCTTTTGGTTTTAATTTGTAATTTCTTGGTTTCTCATAAAGTCATTAGCTTTCATCTGCTCCATTCTAATTTTTAAAGAATTATTTTCTTCAGTGAGATTTTGAACCTCCTTTTCCATTTGGCTCTTTCTGCTTTTTAAGGCATTATTCTCCCATTGGCTTTTTGGACCTCTTTTGCCAATTGGGTTAGCCTATTTATAAAGGTGTTATTTTCTTCAGCAATTTTTGGGTCTCCTTTAATAAACTGCTGACTTGTTTTTCATGATTTTCTTGCATTGCTCACATTTCTCTTGCCAGTTTTTCCTCTACCTCTTTTACTTGATTTTCAAAATTCTTTTTGAGGTCTTCCATGACCTGGGATCGTTGCATATTTATTTTGGAGGTTTTGGATGCAGAAGCCTTGACTTTTATGTCTTCCTCTAATTGTCTGCACTGTTCTTCCTCATCCAAAAGGATGGAAGAAAATTCCTGTTCACCAAGAAAGTAGCCTTCTATAGTCTCACTTTTTCTCCCTTTTTTGGGCATTTTCCCAGCCAGTTACTTGACTTTTGAGTCCTTTGTTAAGAGGAGGGTATACTCTGGGGACCTGTAAGTTCTCAGTTCCTCCGAGGTGGCCAGCAAATGGAGAAGAGTAAACTCCTGTGCTCCTACCTTGTGCTCTGGTCTGGGAGCTACTGCAAGCTTTTCTGCCCAGGACCTGCGAATAGAATTCCCTCTTCAGAGCTTTCACCAGGTCCACCTCCAGTGCTCCTCCTCACCCCAGGGCCACCACTCAGGTTTGAGATTCAGATCAGTAGCTCAATTCCTCAAGGGTCGTTAGGCTGAGGACTTCAAAAAAGGATGCTGCCCCTGCAGTGTCTGCTGCTGGCGGAGCCAGACCATGTTCCATTCTCACCCAGGTGAAAGAGCTTTCTCACTGACCTTTGAAGCTGTCTTTGCTGTTTATGGGTTGAGCAATCTGGGAACCTCAGCTGCTGCCAGGGATTCCACCCCTGAGGCCTTCTCCGGTCCTGGTCCTGTCAGTAATGATGCCATACAGCCAAGGCTGGGCTGTGCTCCCCTCCAAGACCAGTGCAATAGACCTTTCCTGTTGGCCTTCCAGGTTGCCTTGGACTGGAAATCTCTTTCACTCTGTCCTTTTGTGACTTCTGCTGCTCTAGAATTTTCTACAGACATTTTGTGGGATATGGCAGGGGAACTTCTAGAGATCCATCCTTCTATTCCACCATCTTGGCTCTGCCCCCAAACTACTCCAAATTATGAATAAAAAGAAAAAAGCCAAACAACTTAGAGGTTTTACTTTATGCCCAGAAAATTGGCAAAGATGCCAAAAATGGAAGCAGTTAATGTCAGAGAGGCTGTGGAACACACAGTTACTGGAGTCATGAACTAGTCCACCCTTCTGGAAAGTAGCTTAGATTTATGATTTCAAAAAAGTGCCTAAAAAAATCTCCCTTCCTTTGATCCAGATATCTGATATCTAGACCTCTATCTTAAGAAAGTCAAGAAGAGAAACACAGATGCCATATTTAGTCAAGTAAGCAAAGTAGCAATGTGTGTCACAATGGTGAACTGGAGCCAAAGTAGATGCCCATCAGCCAGGGACTGGCTTAAACAAAATGTGGTATATGAAAACTATGGAGTGTTACTGTTCTTCAAGAAAAGATGACTATAATAGAGAAGCATGGGAAGGCTTACATGGACTGAAGAAAATAGAAGTAAGCAGAAGGAAAAATAAATATATTATAATGAAAAATAACAAACATGAAATAACTTTAGCTAACATTTACATAGCTCATTAGGGTTTAGAGTTGGCAAATCACTTTACAAATATTTTCTCTTTTAATCCTCATAATAATGCCTGATGTAGTTGCTGTTGGTACCTCCATGTTACAGGTGGGGAAACTAAGGCACACAGTCATTAAAGAACTTGCCTGGAGTCTGAGGCTGGATTTCATCTCAGATCCAGAGTGCGATGTAATGTGCCACTGCATGACCCTGCTGGCTCTCACTGCTATGTGATTAAAATGACCAAACTAGGCTCTTGAAAAGGGTTGAAAAAAAAATACACCTCCCTCTCTTCTTTGTGAAAGTGGAGAGCAATGGGTGTGGAACATTAGGGTCCATTTCTGTTGATGTTACTTGACTATGCTTAACTGCCAACTCCTGCTTTCTTTCTGTTCTGTTCTTTATTACAAAAGCCTGATCACTGCATAGGAGATGAGAAGCAATGTGTTCTTAGAAATGAAGGTGATATAAAAACAAAAGATACTGATTTAACTCCAAGAATGAAAACTTCTTGGTGGCTGGTCCTATCCATGCCTTGCCTGCAGTGCCCCATCCAACAGGGCAGCTGGCAGAGAAGCACATGTTTCTTTACAAATCCACTCTATCATTTCTCAATCAGAAAGGAGATTAGACAAGGGATTTTCAGCTCAGATGGAGTAGGAGCACATTCTTTATACTAGGAAGGGAAAAAAAAAACCTTTCACATCACAAAAATGCTTTGAAAAAAAACCTCACCTTCTTTCTAGTTTTAAATATAAGGAAACTAAAATTATTGTTCATGTTGAAAAAAGCTTCCTCCATGGCTAATGTGCTCCCTATATTTTCATCACTGAGATATTGATCATTACCATGGCCCCCCTCACAAGAAAATTTAATTTAGTTTATTTCTTTATCCTCAAGGACTTATCCTCTTCAAAATTTCTTATACAACTGGTATTTTCCCAGGCTAGGACCAAAAATGTAGCAAATGTACTTTTTTCCAACTACATCAATTTTTGTGTCATTAGATGCTCCCACTTGAAGGGATTAAGGCTATCTTTAATCTTTTCTTCTGTTCTCCCAAGAAATCTTTCAGGGACAGCATTATATGCTTTTCCCCCAAGGGCAGAGGCAGATCTAAGCACTCCGGTGTGGAGTGTTAGCAAGTGGTGGGTTTGGTGTCATACAATCTGGATCCAAGCACTGACTCAGCTTCTTATCACAAAGGACTTTAGGCAAATCTTTTAAACTGTCTGAGCTTCAGTTTCCTCTCCTATAAAATGAAGAGGAGGTGGAAATAGGGTAGGAGTAGTGGGTTGTGAAGTCAAAGCATGGGCTGGTATCTAGACCAGCTAGATTGGGGTATTTAGGGAGTTCTAACACCCCTAGTACAGAATTTGCTAAGCAGCCACAGCCTGGTAAACCATATCGGTAGATGGGCTAAACCAGACTGAGGGTAACTGGCAGCCCCTCAACCCATTGGTGAGTTCTAGGGTTATCCACCCCGAGCATATGAAGACTTCCCTGACAAAATGGATGGATGAGAAAAAAATGTTCCAAAGGCCAAGGAGACAGAAAATGCAGGCTCTATGGAGTCCTTAGGGCCTGATTAGACATCATGGAAAACACCGAAGTAATCCACTGCACCCTGGCCATCACCAGTCTTCTTGACTTTAGTCTTACCACTGGATTTTGATAACTCTGCAAGAGAAGGTGAGACTGATGACTTTGTGCTTCTCTGCCTGCCTTATATCTACTTCTCTTACAAGTCAATATGTCACCCTGTGATATCACTGATACTCTTGAAAAACAAAGGAGAAATAAAATTACCCTCGGGCACCAATCAACAGCTCCAACGATGAGAGAATTAATTTCTCTAGGGATAGGGGCCATGCCTTTAGAAGACTCAGGCTATGAAGCTCCAGGGTTTGAAGTGGTAAGAGTCAGAGTATCAGAGGTAGGCAGTGCTGAGATCCCCTGGATAGATCACTGAGGAGATAGAAAGAATGGGAAGGTGAACTATCAGATGAAAGGAAATATTAAAAAAAGCAATTCCTTTAATGCATTGATAGGTTGAATGTAGTCAATGGTGGTAGGAAGAGTGGAACTCCAGATTATAATGAATATGTATTAAATGGTTATATGGTCTAGGTTTTACCTATTTTATATATGGTGTTGTCCTTGGTGCTGGCGATACAAAGATGAAACCAAATGGTCCCTCCCCTCAATGCCCTTACATTCTGCTGGAGATCACAAATCAGTGCAGATAGCAAAATACAAGTAATTTTCCACCATGTTAACAAAAGATTTCCTGCCTACCTGTCCTACGGACTCCCTCAAGGCCTCCTCCTCCTCAGACATCCTATCATCACCCCACAGCAGCAGCCAGCTACATGACATGCCCATATTTGCAACTTCATTAATTAGAAGGTATTCAGATGATTGATGAGTGTTGTTTCTCAAATCACAAAACAGTTAATGACTCTTTTTAATCTCCAGGGTACAAAGTGATCAAAGAACTGGCTAAGAGCTGTCTCAGACACCTTCCTCTACACCTCAGAATTCCTCAGTTCTCTACCTCCCATCTTCCATTGTTAATTCCTTCCTGGCCTAGAGGAAAGTTGTTATTTAGGATAATTTATTTAATCATTTACAAGATTTCTATTTTCATTGATGAGGCACACATTTTAAAACCCTGTAGGTGCATATTGGCATTTTAGGGTAGTTTCTGTCAAATCGAGAAGCAAAGAAGGGGCTAATAAACTGCAAAAAAACACCAAGAACCACCAGCTTTGAGATCTTTTACAGAGGACAAGAGTATGATAATGGATGAATTGAGAGAAGTGAAAAATTTGCATAATTAATTAAGGGTCATTTTCATTCTCAGTGGTGTTTTCTTAATCCCTACAGGGAAGAATTACCTGCAAAGGAAAAAAAATGCAAATAACTGGGGATCAAGTAAATCCTCAGTCGTGTAAGTATACTTAATGCTCACAAAATGGGAGGATGATGAAATACACTAACTTGAGCTTGTAATGCAGAAGTTAATTTGTCAGGATAACCAGGAAATCCCAGCACCCACTAATAGGGGCTGGAAGATTATAACCTACCCTCCTTACTGAAAGCACAAGAACAATAAATAAATAAAAGTGTCAAATGGTCATCCATTTATTTTTCCTGTACTTTCAACATGTAAGATAAAATTGAATGTTTTCTAATGAGTGATAAATAGACAGGAGCCATGAAATGCCTTCTACGAAATGAAATGATTGGCTCCACTTTTCATTTGATTCAGTTGTTGCAGGCCCCCCAGCAATGACTAGGTCTAGGAAGAGTTGACATTAATGAGGTCCTTTAAGGTTTGCATTGGGCTTTTGGGACATCATCTCATTGGGTTTTCAAGACCCTGTGAAGAAATAGGACAATACAATAATCATAGCTAACACTTCAATATGCTTTACAGCTCACAAAGGGCTTTCCATCCCCATCTAATTGTCACAACAATTCTATGAAGAAGGTGCTATTTTTAGCCCCATTGCACAGATGAAGAAACTGAAATTCAGAGACTTAAAGTCACATAGTTAGTAACTATTGGAGATGGAGGAGTATCCAGATATGTCACAAAAACCAACATGGAACAGCTAGTGTAGCACAGGTTATGACCCTGAACCCCTGTGAACATCCCACACTGGCCACAATTGTGACCAGATGAGAGGACAACTCGAGACTCCCAGTAACTCTATAGGTACCACTGCTAATGACTCATGCCAGGGCATCTGACCCCTCTGTGTGCATTCCTCTCAATCTCTCTCCCAAATATAGACTGGTCTGCTTAATGGGTCACCAACACTATGTCCTTTCTGTCATTCTCCCAAATAATCTTTCCAGTAGATGACCCTTGTAGACACTCAATCAGCATCTAACTACATCTAGTTTGGAAAACAGGGCAGTGCAGCAGAAGTCACACAAGGTGGCATTGTAGCCTTACAACTTGGGTTCAATTTCCAACTATCCCTTTCTACCTGTGACCTTGGATATGTCACCATGCCTCAGTTTCCTCTTCGGTAAAATGAGAGTATAGGAGAAGGTGACCTTTAAATGCCCTCAATTCCAAATCTATGACCTTATGAACATGTTCTAGAAAGATCTTAATAAAAATTTAAAACAATCCTAGCATTTTAAGTTAAAGTTGGCCTGAAATGAAGTTGCATGGAAATAGCATGCAAAGAATATTTAACTCAGTGTGGACCTTTTAATTGTTTCAGACACTTGGATATGGCCTTCTATACCTGCTGTATTATGTAATGCTAGTTGGTTTCCAGCAACTTTTAATAATGTGAGTCCCTTCAGTTCTGTCTGTCCCAGAATTCTTCTCCCCTATATGCCTGCTAAATGAACAGGACTGAAAGTCTTTGAATTTAAAGCCATATACAGTAGGCACTTAGCGAAAGCCTTGGACTGTTTAATGAAAATTCTTAACAGACCATTGTACCCTTGGAATTCTACCTCAGTTAATGAGGGTCCTGGGATACTTTGCCCGTCAGCCCCCAGGCTGGCAACCCACTGAGGACCTCTTCTACTTCATTACCCGTCCATTATAGTGTTGACTCCCCATGGAGTAATGGAAGCAAATGAAATTATTCTTCCTATGCCTGTCAAATCCATTGGGTGCTCCCAAGAGCTATTGGTATTCCAATCATAGCAAGAATAATGTGGTGGCAAGTTTGTACATGCCAAGCAGGGGACCTTACATTACAGATGTAGCTTAGGTTAGATCTTAGTTCTTGAGCTGCAAATGAACTTAGACACCATCTGGTTTGACCTCTTGTTTTACAGATGAGGAAACTGAGGCCTGGAGAATTGCAGTGGCCCACCCAAAGTCACCAAACCCAGGTCTCTTTATCAGGTCCAAAACTGACAACCTTTAATCTCTTAATTTTACACATACTCATTGATTTTCCAGATGGTTCCATAGACCGCATTGATTTTGGAAATGGGTTAGCTGAGTCCTAAAGAGGGCAGTTAATTATTATTGGAGGTCCTGTGGAGCAGAAAGTCACCCAAGGGTGTGTGACATAGGCAAATTTTGATTTCTAATTTTATTATTAAATATCAAGACTAGTTACAAGCCGTGACTGTGTACAAGCAGGGACAGATTGAGTGTCTCTGGGGTTGTTATGTAACCAAACTCTCTCTTCACCCAGGACTTGTTTTGTTTACTTGTTTGAAATAAAGTTTTTTGATGACTTTTTTTAACCAACTGTGCGACCCAGGGGAAGCCTCTCTTTGTCTCAGCTTCTAATAGCACCGACTTCTCAGGGTTGTTGTAGACTGAAAGGGGCCAATATTTATAAAGTGTTTAGCATAGTGACTGGCATATAGCAGGTGCTACAAAATGTTAGCTAAGGTGATTCTGATGGTGGTGCTGATATCACAGTCATCTCCAGGAAAACAACAATTTCTTCCTCAGCACCAAAGGAGCTCTCCCTCGTAAAACACCCATTAGGTAAAACAAACCAGTATTGTGGTAGTGACTGACCATACATGTAGTATTCCATACTGGTAGTTTCCTTTCATCATACCTTGAAAGGTATGTCCCTTACCTCTTGCCCAGGGTCAAGGTTGGTCATTACAACTATTGACCTATTACCTTCATGGGTCACCCACCTAGCACAGAATCACCCACCTCTATGTGTCAGAGGCAAGGTTTCAATGTAAATTGTCCTGATTCCAAGAGGATGGAGGGTTCTAATCAGCATGCTAGACTCTCTTGTGAAACCAACTCTAAAGTACGGGATGTGCCACGCGGGCGATGGGATGGGGGAGGGGAAATCCACCATATTAATGATTTGATCTCTGCTTGGGCAGGGCTTTATTAGAACTGGAAGGTTCTAGTCAGCAGATACCCCAGGGGAAGCCGTGGAGTATCGGGTAGGTTAGAAGGATGCTTCTAAAGTGTCTGAATGATGGACTGGTCTTTTCCGACTCAACTCGGCAAGTAATATCTGTGCTGAAGTCATTTTAGTGCTGCTGTAAATTTTGACTCCCGTATCTTTAAAAAAGTCTTGTAAATACAGTGCAAAGACTTTTTCGAATGAAAATTGAAGAAATAAAACAAAATTGAGGAGAAAGGGGAAAGCTCATGGTTTATTATGGAGGAAATCAATTTCTTCTTACAGCCATTAGGAAGACATAAAAACTGAGCCCCGCACAATTTCATTTCCTTGACGATGTCCTAACGTGCCTCGTGAACCATCATTTTCAGGAGTAGTTTTTATTAGACACCTCTGGTGCGAACCAGCCCTTGCTTGTGAGAAGAGAAAACAAGGTGGTCAGGCTCACCCTCTCCCGAGGCTCTTCAGGGACCTTAAAGATGCTGACATTTATAAGGCAAAGTGCTTTACATATATCATCTCCTTTGGCCCTTCCAGTAACCCTGGCAGGTACCGGGGCTAAAGGCATTATTGTCGTCATTTTGCAGTTGAGGGAAATAAAGCAAACAGAGGTTAAGTGATTTGTGCAGGATCACACAGCTAGCATAAGAAGACACCCGTTTTACAGATGGGGAAATAGGCTCACTCTTACCAATTTGATGACATAGTTGGTAAGTATCAGAAGCAAGATTTGAACCCAGGTCCACTATGGAATGCTTCTTCTATAAAGAGCCATATATAGACAGTAGAGATGTAGTTAAAGATAAGATAGGACATGTTCATTCCTCAGAAATGTCTAAAAACCCAAGAGGCCCTTTCACTGCAGGAACACATACTAGAACTAAATTAGGATTCAGTATTCCTTCCTCTCTTCCTTCTATTCTTACTTTCTTTCCCTTTCTTCTTTTCTCCCTTTCCTTTTCACCATCCTTCTTTCCCTCCTTCCCTCTCTCCCTTTCTTCCCTCATTCCTACCTCCTTTTTCCTCCCTCTTTTCCTTTCCTTCCTTCCTTCCTTTCTTTCTTCCTTCTTTCCTTCCCACCCTCTCTCCCTCATTAAATTAAAGGAAAGATGAAAAGAGGATGAAAGTGACAAGATGAGCCAATGGAGAAGATGATACTTCATGTTTTTATTGTGTTTTAAGGTTTATAAACCAATCCTATGCAGTCAGTAAGAATAATTGCACTAATAGCTAACATTTACATAGCGCCTACTGTATGCCAAGCTCTTTACAAACATTGCCTCATTTGATCCTCACAACAACCCTGGGAAGTTGGTGCTACTATTACCTCCATCTAACAGTTGAGGAAACTGAGGCAAAGCTCCCAGGGTCATGCAGCTAGTAAGTGTCCGAGGCCAAACTCGAACTCTCAGGTTTCCCTGATTCACCTGATTATCTAGCCACCGTGCTACCCAGCTCTCTGTACCCAGTAGTGCATGGATAAGTGAAAAACAGATAATTTGAGGTTTAGTACTAAAAATTAAGGTCATCAGTATATGCTTGTCCTATAAGGTTATACCTGATCTGAGCCTTAAATAAAGCCTAGGGTCCTACCAGGAAGTGGAGGAAAAGGAGGAGGGCATTTCAGATACAAGGGCTAACCTATGTGAAGATGCTGAGTTCAGAGAAGTATCTGGGAGGTACAGTGCATGATGGAAACAGAACTTAGAAAGGTAGATTGGAGTCAGTTGTGACGGGCTTTAAACACCCAGCATTTTATCCCAGGGGTGATAGGGAGCCCCTGGAGCTTATTGAGCAGGGGAGTTATGTGTTCAGACCCATGCCTTGGCAGTGTTATTTTGGCAGCTGTGTACAGGATGGATTGGAGAATAGAGATAGTGGCAACAGGGGAATCATTAAGTTGTTGCAGTACTCTAGGCAAGAAGTAATGAGAACCTGAGGTTGGTGAGTGTGATTGCAGAGAGAGGTGAACACAAGACACAACACATGAGATGTGCAACATTGTGGAAGCAGAATGGATAAAGCTAGTAACTGATTGGATGGGGGAGAGGAAAGAAGGAAGCAGTTCAAGACCAGCTGAGGGAGCAGAAGGGTGATGGTACCCTCACAGAACTGGGGGGTAAGGGGTGGGTTTGAGACAAAAATAATGACTTCTGCTTTGGATAAATTCAATTTAAGATGATGGGAGACCTTGAAGAGTTTTAATCTGTGGAGGGAGGGAGTGCAAAAGGTGGACTGGAGAGGGGGCTAGCCGATATCAGGGAAATGAGCCATTTCCTTCTCTTCCTTCTGTTTTTTTTCCCTCTTCTTCCCCTCCCTTGCCTTGCTTTCCCCAGCATGAAGACTTCCACCATGGCCAGGCAGGGGACCATAGTCAGGAGGGATGTTATCATGGAAGTCCATTACTAAATATTCCATCCTCCCCCCTCCCCAACTTCATGTCAGGCCCTGTGGTTAACTGGAGATAAGATAAAGAGATGAGCTGGAAGACGGGACCTCCTGGGAACGCCAGCTGCCTGAAAGAGTGAACTCTTTGTACAGGAAGACTTAAAAGCTTGACAGGAAGGGAAAGGGAGAAGAGGGAGGAAGGAAAGGAACTGTGGAAAAGGTAAGAAAAACTTCATGATTGGAGAGATACTTGAGCAGGGGAAATAATTCCTTGAAATCACCTCCGGATAGAGGTTTGCTTTCAGACAAAGTGACTGATGTATCATGAGTTTAACATGTTCTACTCAACTTAGTTGGTAGTGTTCTTTTCCACCCCCAAATTTCCTACTTCCTATGAATTTATTTTATATTCACTTTTCTTTGTACATCCTTCCTCCAATAGAATAAATGTTTGTTGATTGGTCAATCGATCGATCAATTGATTGATTGAAAAAATATAAGCTAGTTGAGGGCAGGGACTGTTTTATTTATTTATTTTTATCATTATATTCACAATGCCCAGTATGATGCCTGGCACATGGTGGGCACTTAATAAAGTTCTTGTTGAGTAAAGGCATAAACAGGTGAGAGCCAGCAATACGGACAATGCCCTGGGAAATACAGTCTTCGCCCAATTGATGAGCATTCTGAATGCTGATGGCTGATAATTCACAAAGGCTCCTAAAACAGAGAGGGTATTTTTGTGATCAGTCATTACTGTCAGAAAACCAGCTCTAGATTCCACTCTGGGCTTTGTGGCAGATGTTAACAAAGGCACACATTTCATGGCATGGCTGTTGCTTATTTCAAGGCACTAAAGAGTTGAGATTTTGTGGGTACAGGAGCCTCCTCTAGAGACTTAGATTGCAAATCCTCTATAACCCCAAAACTGGTCATGAATATATGCTGTAGCCAAGATTTCCTTCCCATGTGGACAAATTAGTGAAGTCACTTTCTGAATTTAGCTAGCCAGGAACTCAGATGACATGGCTTCCAGTCTACCACTGGATGCCATTGCAGCTTGAGATCACCAGTCAGAGCTTACTGCTCTGCTTCTATGACCTTCGGACTCCAGAGTCACCTCAGGTACCTCATGAGGTGCCTGAGAAAGACTTTAATAGCAGATTGGATATCACACTTCCCATACTTTTCCATTTCTAAAAGAGTTGATTTTTTTGGCATGAAGTGACTTCTCCAAATGGGGACCCTTGAGAGAAGAGGACAGCTGCAAACTCCCTCTTTATATTAAATAGTTAGGTCCCAATCAGGATGAATAACAAATCCCCTGAAGTGGTTACATTATTTGAATTCATACTGCATATATCTATTGAACTGCAATATGTGAATTGTATATGACAACGTGGTGGAAATGAAGATTAACAATAGCAGCTCTGTTATATATAATAATGCACTTTAAAAAGCTGTACTGGCATAAGGGAGGCAGATTTTACTTTATCTAAGGAATTGTTAACACAGATTTTTTTTTTTTTGTAATTATACCC
Source organism: Bettongia penicillata ogilbyi (assembly GCA_023548195.1). Lineage (NCBI taxonomy): Eukaryota > Metazoa > Chordata > Mammalia > Diprotodontia > Potoroidae > Bettongia > Bettongia penicillata. The sequence goes on from JAJHZJ010000453.1 coordinate 3,290,919, forward strand.
TTTAGGATATGTTGGTCTTACTTCTTTCCCTCTTATCCAGGATAGAGCTGACCATGTATAGAAATGTAATGTATTGGCAGAATGCTGACAATAAGCACAGAATTCAATTAAGCTAAAAGGAGCCTCAGAGACCTTCTAATCTAAGTCATATGTGTAAGAGTTCTTCTAGAGAATCCCTACAAATGATCATTCTGGCCCCAGTTGAAGGCCTTCAGGGAGGAGAATTCACTACTTCCAAGTCTACCCATTCCAGTGCTGGGTGGCTCTAATAGTTGGGATATTTCCTTTTATCTCAAGCCTAAATCTACCTCAGATTTTGACCCATTATTTTGTCCCTACTCTCACCAAGGACCAAGCAGAACTCAAGAGGTAAATGGTGTCTAGTGAATACATAAATGATTTCTAAGCAAGGAAGATCTGGATTCGATTCCTGCCTTTGAATTTTACTGGCTGTGCTAAGAGCTGGCTAGACGAAGAAAGTTAACAGATTATCTCAGCCATCAAGGACCTTACATTCTAATGTGAGAGATAACATAAATCACTAGGTGCGTACAATATATACACAGAATATGTGGAAAGCGACTGAAAGAGGAAGTCACTGTTAGCTGAAGAGAATAGGAAAGGCTTCCTGCACAAGGTGGGCTCTGAGTTGATCCTGGAAGAAGTCAGAGATTCTGAGAGGCAAAGGACAGGAGAAGAGCATTCCAGGCACAGGGGTAACCAGTGCAAGGGTGTTAACTCTCTCATGCTTTCCTCACTTGTCATGGTGTCATTGCCTCACCATCCCATATGCCTTCCTTAGACACACTCCAATTTTGTCTATGTTCTCCCTATAATTTGGAACCCAAATTAAATACGATACTCTCCACTGGTTCAACCACTTACCAATGTCTAACAATTAGAGATGCCTTTGAACACAATGGCAGAATTAAGCTGTGATTGCAAGAAGTTCTTGCCAAGCTTTCTTTTATTCTGGGAGGAACATCAATAACAAAAAAAAAACAACCCAAAAAAACCCAAAAAACAAAAAAAAATGAAGTAACCCTGAAAGTCAGCACAGTTGTCAGGCAGCAGCTTTAACTTCCTATTTGGTCACAGGATTCATTACCAGGTACTGGATACCCTAGGGAGACTAATATTAGAACAAATTAAAATCTAGCTATTCCTTATTAAAAACTTATTAATTCGTTAGATAATTCCAGAATCTCTGAACTTTATCTTTTCTCTGGACTCTAGGGAGTACAACAGCATTCCTTCCTGAGGGGAAGGGTAACCTTGACCCCTGGAAGTAAATCATGGATCCTTCCCACATGCCCTCAAATACCCTGCAGTACAGCCCATTCTGGTAGTCGAAGAGACCTAGAGCCATAGTGAAAACTGGGTGGGTCTTCCATACAAGTCTTTTAGAACTGTCTCTTCTTCACTTTTGAACTAGAACTCTGGACAGCGGAAGAACCCCTTGGGGGCTATTTTCAGCTTTTATTTCCAGGACTCTGCCACTCTCTCCAGTTCTTGCCATCTCCGAGTCACCTTGGTTCATCCTCTCTGATTCTTTTAGAACGGTTTCCTTCTCTCAGAGCCATTGTCTTATTTCTCCAGGGTAGATCCCCAGACTGGGTGCAGCTCTTTCCTTTCCTAGGAGAGAGGAGAGCGGAGAGCAGTCTGATTACCATAGAGTTCTTACATTAGCACCATGTAATTACTCATAATCTGCATTGAAGGGGATTTTTCAAGCACATCTCTTTAAGTGACACTTAAAACCTCTGTGACTGTGGTAGCCCCCACCTCTGCTGTCTGATTCATTCTGGCAGCAAAACCGCATTCCTTCCTATCATTAGATCTTGTTGGGGTCACTACAGGCTGTCAGTCACTGGGAGAAGCAAGCAGAATCTGCCTTCAATGCCTACTTATCCAAAAAATAATCAGAGAGAAAAAAGCTCCCATTGTGGCATCCTGACATTTGGCACACGGCAGAAGCATTAGCAAAATGCAAATTACAGTCAATTTTCACAGAGGTGACTGGCCCCAAATGCTGGATTTCTGTTGTACACATTAGAGCACAAAGCAGGGTGATGGGGTTCCTTGGCCAGACTGTGGAAGTTACTTCTGCACTGTTCTTTATCCCCAAGCTTTCATCTGGTGCTTGGGGTAATGTGGCTCTCTCCAGAAACAAAACATGGAGATGTCATGGGGAGTAATTTACCACTGGCTGTGCAGCAACCTAAACTGACAGTGGATGGGACTAGGGTAGCGGGAACTTCACAGGACCCAAAAGGGATAGAGATTGGCATGCCCACAGGTTCTAGTGGGGGGGGGGGGGGGTATTGCCTAACTTGGAGTCCCAGGCTTGAGCCAGAATATCTCTCAGCTACTTACCACCTTGGGCAAGTCACTCAACCTCTGGGAACCTCAGTTTCCCTTCTGTAAAACTGGGGATTGGACTAGGTGACCTCAAAGGTACCCTTCAGCTCTGCTTTATGTACTGATGAATTCCGCACCCCTGGGCACCCTGCCCATTTGTTGTCAACATCCACTATTCAATTCGAGAAACATTTATTTAGCCCCTACTAATGAGAATAAATGAGACAGTATATATGAAAGACTTTGTAAAACTGAAACCACTCTATAAACACCAGCCATTGTTGCTATTTTTTTATGATTGTAATTATATGCCAGGCACTATTCTAGGCTTTGAGATACACAGAAAAAAAAAACAACTTCAAGTTGGCTTACATTCTATTAGGAAGCACAAATAAGTCTATGCAGAGCATAGACACATAAAATATAAAGTAATTTGGGAGTAGTGGGGGTCTGATTACCTCCTTATGAGCCTGGAGGTAAGGGCGGAGAATGGGGTCAATGTATCAAGAAGAATTTTTACCAGTGAGTAGCTCTGGTTTGGATATTGGTTATGTGTCTTGTCCTATACTAAATTCAGCCCTAGCACTGACTGCCTCTGAGTATTTCCATTTAGGATTCAGGCCAGTATTCATCAGACAAATCCCCAGATGCCCAGTTTTTGTTCATCACACAATTGGCAGTCTTGATAAAGACTTGCTCCTTGTGGACTTGGTCTCCTGCTATGCTGAACAAAATGGGGAGGATGGTGGAAGGAAAGGAGATGAGAGGAGAGAAAGGAGACAGAGGGAGAGGAAAAGAAAAAGGAGGAATAGAGAGAAAAGGGAGGGAAGGAACGAGAAAGAGAGGGAGAGAGATATTTTAATTGCATTCAATGCTCTCAGCAAGTGACTCCAGGAAATTAGAAGCATTTCACATATTAATGAAAAGCACCCTTATGAATTCACATCAATAAACAAGTTTTTAAAAATTCAGAATTTGGAGGCATAAAAAAAAAAAACAAACAAGTTGACCTTTAGTAAAGATTTCCTGATAGAAGCCACCACATACCTTTAAAAATGGAGTAGATACCCTGGGCCGTGAGACGCAATGGGATGCAGTGGGCAGAATACCATCTCTGGAATTACAGGACAGGTTCTGAGCCTGGCTAAGCTATTTACTACCTGTGTGTCCTTGGGCAGCTCATTTGTCCTCTGTGGTCATCAGCTTCCTCTTTTGTAAGCTCTGGGGATGAAGGCAGTGTGTACTGGACTTTGAGGAACAGGTTCTGAGTAATAGATCTGGCTCTGTACCTTACTAGCTAGGTGACCTCAAGACAAGACATCACACTTCCCTGGGTTTCAGTTTCCTTGTCTGTAAAATGAGAGGGGTTAGATTAGATGGTCTCTAAGTTCCCTCCCCATTGTAGAGCTATGATGCTGTGATTCTTTGTCAATAGTCATATTAATCAGATGGGTAGAATCAGGAATGTTACTCAGGGCTAGGTTGGGTTTCATACTCTAGAGGGGCCTTGATGGGACAACTGCTTAGGGTGGTGGCTTTTGGGTGAACATTAATCTCCCTTATTGCTTCAGAAGGCTAAGTGACAAGCCCAATAGATACAGTTAAATTATTAGATTGGGGAGCATTATTAGAATATGGGAAACTGAATAATGAAATATTTTTATTTTGGGGTACATGAAAAAGCAATATTTTGGGGTAAATGAAAGAATCAATGAATATTACTCTGAGAAGCAGCTTGGTGTAGTGGGTAGAAACTGGTCCCAGAGTTAGGAGGACCAGGGTTCAAGTCTCACCCCTAAAGCTACTGAGCTTAACTGCCTGTGACTTCCCCAGTGCCCTGGGTAATTCTCTAAGAACCTTGAAGAGCATTTAGATTTGCACTGGTAGAGGGAGCTTCCTCATTCAGGGAGGTGCTTCTATCAGTGGTGAAATCATAGGTCTGCTGGGACAACCTGTCTTGATCCCAGAAGACCTTATTGTTCTCATTTCAGGCTAGAATGTTATGTTCCCTGTAGGGAAATAGCAGAATGAGGAGGAAAGGGATACTTGAGGGACTCTGCTATTTCTGGCCAGTGGTATGGGTCAGTCCTTCAAGGCCTGTATGGTCTTGTGGTTTGGGAGTCAAAAGTCATGAGTTCCAGTTCCAGTTTGGTTGCTTGGTGCCTGTGTGACCTTAGACATGTCATTCACCCATTCTTGGACCCGCTTTCCTCATCCATCAAATGAAGGGACTGGAATAATAGATGACTTCTAATCTCCCTCCCTTCAACTTCAATAATCAGAACTGACATTTCTACAGAATCTGAAAGTGTAAAAGCACTTTTCATATTAGCAGTACAACAACCATTATTTTCCAGCTTTTCAGACTTGGAAATTGAGTTTCACAAAGGTTAAATCATTTGCTCAGGTCAGGAATTTAGTAACTGCTGAATACAGGATTGGAATCCAAGTTTCCCCTGATTCTAAGTCCATTAAGCCACACTGCTCCCAATGTGTGATGGTTGGGTGGTGTGGTGTGGTGGGTAGAGTGTTGGTCTTGGAGGCAGGGAGACCTGAGTTCTAGTCCTGCCTCAGTTGCTGTGTGGCCCTGGGAAAATCATTTAACCTTTCTCAGCCTCAGTTTCCCCTGCAATAAAATGGGAATAATGATAGTACATTCTTCATAGGGTTGTTGTGAAAATCAAATTATGTAATGTACTTTGCAAACTTCTGAGTGCTATATAAACATTAATCACCACAATTAATATAATTTAATGCACTGAATAATTTAATCATATTTAACATTATGACATTTGTTTCTGGCTGTTAGAGTTGTGTTATATATTGTATATGCATATATGTGTATGTTTATATGCTATATAGTATGTACTTTTAAAACTTATTTCTATCTAGTCTCAGTGTTACAACTTTGGGGAACCCCAACAAACTGAAAAGGTCAGAAATACAGACAGCGAGGCTGGATTTCTATTGTTTAGAAAAGTGGTGTCATGTAGCAAGTTTAGTCATCTGTATTTTATGGGTTGGGAGTCAGGAAACCCAACTTCAGATTCTGACTTGAACACTGCCTGTAGGACTCTGGGCAGAGTTTTCTTCTCTGTAAACAGAAATCCTTTGGACTTTAGAATCTTTAAGCTTACTTGCAGCTCTAAATCTTGGATCTTGGAGGACTGGGGTTTCTGCCCTGCCCTGCTGACTTAACCAGAGGTGGAGCAGCCTGGCAGATAGATGTAGCCACTCCAGGCTTCTGAATTTTGCCTTGATTCAGCACCAATATCTCAATAAAACATCCATTACTTTGATAAATCTCTTTTGGTTACCCAGAGTTCTCTTTGCTCTGCTCTCCGTATAGACAACGGGAATGGATTAATAGCATTTGGGGAGACAGGTGAACATCACATCCCCACATCTGGGTCAAACACATGGTAGGAATCCACTTTCTAATGATATAGGACAATTCAGGTATCAAGCCCTTCCATGAACTATGTCTAGGAAGGCAAACCCTTCAGGAGAGAAGAGACTTTGGAAAGTGCTTATTATAAGGACTGACCATATTATCAGTCACACTCTCCTGGAAGAGAAGGCTGAGTGCAGGTGAGGTCCCTGTCTTTAAAAGGAATGAGAAAGATTTCTCTTCAGCTCCTTTACCTGGCCCTTTGGGAACGGTAGTCCTGGAATTGTAGGATATATGACTGGAAGGCCATTGCACTCCACAAGCATTTATTAAGCTCACATTATTGGACTGAAGTCAGGGAAACCAAAAAAATCCAAATCCACTAAATAGCTCTTGCCATCAATTACATTCTTCTGGAGGCTATATGTCAATGCTAGATCATTTGAGGAGGGAAAGAGTAAATAAATAAAGGGTAATGATGTACATTAATGACAGCTACCTGAAAATGGTTTTGTCAGTTGATCATTAAACAACTATTTATTAAGCACCTCTTGTGTACAAGACACTGGCAGGTGCTTTACATACAAAAACAGAAACCGAACAGTCCCATTCCTCAAAGTGCTTCCATTTTACTAGAAAGAACACAAAACGAACACATCTGGGGAAATAGAAAATATACAACATAACAATAATAACTAGCATTTAAGTTCTAAGGTTTGCAAAGTACTTTTCAAATCTTATTTCATTTGATCCTATTTTTGTCTCCATTTTGCAGATGAGGAAACTGAGGCAAATAGAGGTTAAGTGACTTGCCCAGGGTCACATACAGCTAGTAGGTTTCTGGGGCCAAATTTAAACTCAGGTCTTTCTGACTCTAGGTTTTCTGTCCAGTGGGCCCAATTCAATCCAGTGGGGCATCACGGGACGTGGAGAGATCACAGATTCTGGCTTCTGGGTTCAAATTTTGTCTCGGTCACTTACTAGCTTTGTGACCATGGAGACATCACATAACCACTCTCTGACTCAATTTTCCCATCTGTAAAATGATGGATTTAGACTAGTTGGCCTGTAAGGTTCCTTCCTGCTCCATGTCTATGATCTTATCAACCCCTCTGGGTCTCAGTTTCCTCATCTGTTAAAATGAAGAATGAAGCTCATTTTTAGTTTTCTTAACTGTGAAAGGAGGGAAATGGAATAGGTGGTCCCTGAGGTAGCTTTTGGATCTGGATCTATGCTCCTGTTTTGTGTGGGGGAGCAGTGTGTGTGTGTATGTGTGTGTGTGTGCGAGTGTAGGCTATCTGTAGGAGGCAATATTTGAAATGAGCCTCACAGGGGAGCTTGGGATTTAAGGAAGAAGAGGTGAGGATGGAGAACATTCAAGGCTCCAGACTTTAGCATCTCCAGCATCCAGTACACCCTCCCCATTTTGCAGATGAGGAAACTGATGCCAGAAGAAGAAAAAAAACTCTAAGGATTTAAATTCAGCTCCATAAAGCTCCAATAAGCACTTACTCCAGGACCTGCTTGTCTTCAAGAAGTCTATACTCTTCTTGCTGAGAGAGTGAGGTTGGTGACCTTGTACAGCCCTCACTCATGCAAATCAAAGTCAACTGCAAGTTATGTCATCATCTTGGAGACATGATCCTCTTCGAGGATGAAGGACAAACACAGCAACAACTCTACTTGGTCAAGATTAAACAACTAGCCAGTAAGTAAGCCGAAGAGGCAGGATTTGAATCCAGGACCAATGATTCCGAATCCCAGGCTCTTTTCTGGCAGTCGGACATCACACACCTCCCCAGCCTTACAGTTAAGGGATGCCTTTCCTCTCTCTCCTTTTCACAGTGAGTAACTATTTTTTTCCCCCATTCTGACATCTACAACATAGGGCACTTAAAGAGATCCACTAGAGTGTTTATCAAGCAAGTAAATCTCTGAAGTCAGTGACATTTCTCTTTTCAACGTACCTCGGAGAAGAGTTTTCCAGCTGTGCGTGGCCCCGTTGCTGAGGAGCAACAGCATTTAAAAGGAGTGATCCTGGCAAACCTGACATCTACACAAAGCCGCAGAGACACTTGCTGGAGGCAACGATGGCTCCCTGAGTTCATCAGTTCCCCTTGTCTTCATTCCAAGCCCACATTTGTTTTTGATGCTACAGAAGCTGTGGTCAAGACTGGAAATATGTAGGATCAAGACCCTGCAATCTGACTCCCTGTTCTAATCAAGATCCTGCTTGTCCAGGATGATATGAACCATGCTTTTCTTGTCTTCCCTTAACTGAGACACACAAGGAAATCTTAGAAAACGTTTTGTAGCTCCAGATTGTCCCATGGTAGCAGATTGGATGTACCCAGGTAATTACCAACTATGTTGAAATATTGATGATAATTCCTAAGCACAAATACTTTTGATTCTTTTTTCTTTCTATATTCTTTTTTAAAAATTCCAATCTGAACACCAAATAAAATGAATATTTCCATCAACTGAGGCAACACTTATAAAGTGCTTTGCGAACCTCAAACTCCTACATAAATGCTAGCTATTATTATTATTATTATTGTATGTAAAGTAGGACACAAAAAGCAGATTGTATATGAAGTTGTGAATTTTTATTATTTTGTAGAGTTCGCTTCTCTTTTTAAGCATAGACAGGTCAAACATTGGAACCATCGAAGTCGAGAAGACCTGTCTTCTGTTACAAGCCATGTGACCCTGGGCAAGTCACTTAATCTCTTAGACTCAGGTTCCTCACTTGTAAAATCTTCTGACCTTAATAAACATCAAATACAACAAGATTTTCCACATTCCAAGTACAACAGAAAAAGCAAATTGATTGAACATGAATCTGTGAGTCTTCACTACATAGAGTTTGAGGATCAATTCGACCCAGAGTGACTGGGCTTGTTTATGATTCCTTCTGGACTTTGGTTCTCTTCAGGAACACTGCATTCTAGTCAAGATGGCTGCTCCAAGTACATCACATCCCTTTGGCTAGCTGGGATGGGAACCTGGGAGGCTGCCCCTCTTCACCTTTGTGATCCCTAACTTTCTTTGGGGCTGCACTGATAGTCCGTCTCCTCTATTAGGTCTCCCCTAATCTCCCTCAGCTGTTAGAGTTTGTGTTTAATTTTCATGTGTTTTATATTATTTTTGTGTGAACACATTGCTATCTTCCTAGTGGAATGTAGATTCCTTCTGAATAGGAGATTATCCAGTTCAACCGGAGATGGATCTAGGACATCATAAACAGGGCTTTGTCCCATGGAAATAAGAGATGAGGAATGTGTACTGTCAGCTCACCTGCCACTCCCCCCACCCCCAGCTGTTTTTTGCCCAAGATGGAAAAATGCAGTTGCTGTTCTAAGTTGAAGACACTTCAAAGATGAAAAAAACAAAAAACAGGGAGATGCCGTGATAGCCCAAGGTCACCCAGAGAGGAGCAGAATTGAGATTCCATCTTAGGTCTGCTGACTCTTACTACTATGACGCGTTGTCCAGTATGAAAGGAAAGGAAATATTAAGGTGAACTTTCTGGTGGAAAATGGAAACCCTGACAACAGATGCTTAAGGAAGGATAGATGAGAACATAGGGGATGAAAGGATTGCTTTAAAATATGGGATTTGGCTTTTTACAGTTGTATTCATTCCCTTTGTTTGGACATCACAGATATTTCTGGGTATCTCTCCCGTGCAGAGGGCTTTTCCTAGTAAGGAAGTAACGCGACCAAAGCAAGCCAACTGCCACGGTGACCAAGGCTGTCAGACTGGGCTGCATTCTGCAAGGTGGTTATCTTTCCCTGTGTCTCGTTTAGTCTCTCCAATAGGGCATGGACTGGTTAATGCTTATCTCTATACCCATCATTGTCTAGTTCGTGACTTGGTGCCATGCATGGGAATGACTAGTATTTGTTTAACGAATTGTTGAAATTAGGAACAAAAGACAAAGATTATTTTCCTTCTTTCTATCCTTCTTTCCTTTCTTTCCACCCTCTCTTCAGAAAACAACTCCCAATTTTCTATAGGTTAAAAAAATAATTTTTATTGATACACTTTGTTTTTCTGTGACCTACGTTTCCCAAATATTTCTCTCTCCTGTACCCTCCTAGAGAGGCTTCCTTTATAACAAAGACTGAGAAAGAAGGAAAACGACCTGTTTGCTCTGCAACTATTTTAAAAGCACTGAAAGGCAGAGACAGCTTGGGGTCATGGAATTATTCAGCCTCTACTTTCAGAGAATCTGTGTTTAAATGTTGGCCCTGAAGCTTATTGGCTGTATAACATGGGAGAAGTTACTCAATTCAGATAATAAGAGCTGGCATTTATATGGGACTTTAAAGTCATAAAGTACTTGATGAGGTGACTGTCCATTTCACTCCCACTTTACAGTCTTTTGGGGCAAGCCTAGGTTTGGCATTCGAACAACATGGCCAGGTTGGAGTTGCACTCTCTACGGTAGAGTTTGAATGCTTGGCGGTTCAGTTCTAGAAAGGATCTCAGTGTCTAGTACCTTATCCTGCCACATGGTCTTTAGAATCTTCCTAAGACAATTCAAATGGAAGAGATTCAGTTTTCTGGCATGGCGCTGGTAGACTGTCCAGGTTTCGCAGGTATACAACAGTGAGGTCAGCACTAGGGTTCTGCAGACCTTCAGTTTGGTAGTCAGCAGCTAGGTCTGGCAATGCATATGACAACTTCATTATCAATACCTACATCCTTAGAAAGTATACTGCCAACATAAAGTGAACTTATCAATAGCATTCAGAACTTCTCCTTTTGCTGTACACCAAATCTCACCCAGAGCAAGCACTCAGCAGGAGGGCAGAAGAATCGATACAAGGACACTCCCAAGATCTCTCTTAAGAACTTTGGAATTGATTGTGGCCACATCGGAGAAGGTGCTATGCTCTATGAGCAAAGCAGAATTGAAATAGCTCCACAAAAATGCGGGATGTACAAATTTAGAGAACTACCCCCAAACGTTTGCGTGGACTATTTGTGCCTGACCTGTAGAGCAGAGTGCATATGGGTCTCATCAGCCGCAATCAGACACATTGCAACTTGACTCTAACATACAGGTGTCGTTTTGGCCCTCTTGCAGAAGGAAGGACAACAACCAACCAACCAGCTTTACAGAGGAGCTAACTGAAGTTCATAGGTGAACTGACTTGCCCACCGTGGAGCTTAGTGTCAAACCAAGAATTTCTAATGGAGTCTTCATAAACCTAAGTCCATCTTTTCAGCTATCGAGTAAAGTTGCCTCACACCTCCTTCGCCAACTTGGACCTCAAGGCCCCCATTTGTAAAATCTAAGGGTTAAACTAGATGACATCTAAGGATCCTTCCAGTTCTATACTTGATCCATACAAAACATTTATAAATGATTGGAGATTTCGAGCTGAAAGCGGCCTCAGGTGCAATGTAGTCCAATGCCATCATTTTACAGATTTGGAAGCCGAGGCCCAGAGATTGTAAGAGACTTTTCCCTCCCCGGTTACACAGGCAGGAAAGGGGCTCTTTCCGCTAGACCACAAGGAAATTATCTCTCAGTCAGCAGGCAGTTATTGTTTATCACTGCGCTGTTGAACCTGCAAAGACGGAAACTCCCGGACTACAAGGAGAGTTTTATTTTTGTCTCTTAATTCTCAGCACCCAACTAGTTGTGTGTGTACACACACACACACACACACACACACACACACACACACACACACACACACATACATATATATGATCATTTTTACAGTTGACAATCCCACTAAGAAAAAAGGCTTATCAGTACCTAAATGGTAATTCAGTTCAATAAGCATTTGGTATTTAGCGGCTACTATGTGCACAGGCAGGTGCTGGGTGTTGAAGTTTCAGTCAAAAATGAAGCAGGTTTGGCTACCATTGGGGAATTGGCAGTGGGGGGAAGGGGAGAGGAAATATATTCATGACTTACTCAATGCAAAAGAATCGCAAGCAGTTGGGGTGCCAGGAGAAGCTCTATTTGGGTGGCGGGGCGGGGAGATCGAACCTGGCGTCGCTGGCTCCTCCTCTCCAAAGGTGGAGGAGGACGTGGGGGAAGGAGGGGAGGGCGGGGGGGGGGGGTAGAATTTTGCAGGACGTAGCTGGGATCACATGAGAGGGAGTCAGGGGACCTTTGAAAAGCTCAGGGGATCCTCCTCCAGCCCCTCCTCCTCCTCCTCATGATTGGGTGACGCAAACCAAAGGACGTTACTTCACTCTGTAGTCTCTGCGCGGGCGGAGCTCCGGCCTGGCCAGCCCGAGTCAGAGAGACGCCCAGTGTCTCCCGAAGCTGGCAGGGAGGCATCGGCTGCACTGGCACGAGCGCCGGCGGCCCGCACCTGTGCCTGGAGGCGGTGCGGAGGAGCGAGCCTAGCAGCGAGTGAGTGACAGCCCCGGGCTGGCGGGCTGCTTTCCCCCTTTGGGCTCCGTGGCCCCAAGGAATCGTGATGCGGAGATCCGCGATCTGGGCGCTGGGCTGGGCCCGGGGAGCCGAGGGGGCTGACGAACCAGCGACTCCCCTGGGAAGTTTTCGCGGGCGTCTTGCGGAGACTGGTGTGCTTGGTGTCTCCCGGAGATGGCACGGGGAAGGCTGGAGCTGCGGACCCTCCCCAGGCCAGGTCAATCTCCCCCAACCTCCACCCAAATGTATCTTGTACCAGCCTCGCGCTAGTACTTGCAGTTTTTTTGCATTGTTAGTCCTGAATATGTGGTTTCTTCTCTCCGCCCCCATTCCCACTTTCCCCGGTGGGGGCAAAGCGCGTTTGCTTTCTGACTTAGGATCCTCTTCGCCTTGCCCCAGAGCGAGGCACTTAACATTTCTGTGCTTCGGGGTTTGGTTGCTGTTTAGTCATTTCACTTTTCGTAATCCCATGTGGGGTTTTTTAGGCAAAGATACGGGAGGGGTTTGCCATTTCCTTCTCCAGGTCATTTGATAGATGAGGAAACTGACAGGGTTAAGTGACTTGTCCAGGGGGTCACACAACCGGATTTGTCTGAGGAAGGGTCTGAGGCCAGATTTGAATTTAGTTCTTCTTGACTTCAGGCCCAGTGCTCTATAACCTTTGCCTAGCTGGGATGGTGTCTCAGTTTACTCAGCTGTAAAATGGGGAGGAGGCACTTTGAGGTTTTATTCTAGCTTTAAATCTCACATTCTTCTCCCTGAGGAAGACAGTTTAGAATAGTGGAAGAAATAAGGCAGGCCTTGGGGTCATAGAATCTGAGTTCAGACTCCTGATCTGCGGTATGACTTTGGATAAGTTACTTCTCCCTTTCTGGGTCTCAGTTTCCCTAGGAGGAAGTTGGGCTAGGTGATCTCTCAAGACCCCTGTGGCTCTAAATCTGTGCTTCTTAGGGTCTCAAAAAAAAAAAACCCAAAAAAAACCCTCCCTAAACTCTCCAGGTCAGATTTTCCTCCATCCCCTGACAGACTGATTTCTATGGATGAGCAGTAGTAGTGAAAGGGCCCCAAGAGAGCACATTGGGAAGGGGAACTTGTGACCTGGGGAGGGATAGGGGCTGATCTTTCTCAGGATCCAGTCGTGAGAGGAGATTTGAGGTTCGGGAAACAGGTCAGTTAGGTTTCAGCAGTGAATGCAGTCATGGAGGAAGAGAAGAAAGAATCTGCTTCAGTTGTTCTGTGCCTCAGTTTCTTTATATGTAAAATGAGGCAAAACAAAGGAGCTGGGCTTGATGACCTCTAAAAGTCTTTCACCTCTAAATCTGTGATCATATTATTGTGCCAATTTATATCCACTTTGAGAGGTTGTCACTTGGGATTGTCCTTCTAAAGTCAGAAGGGACCTCTGAGGTAGGAGTGTGCACCCCATCAGCTGTCTGTCTACGATCTCTGCCCACAGGCTTCCCCTCACATGTGCAAAGCAATAGTTTTGGGAGGTGGGTAGTTCAAGCAAACCAAGACTCAGAGCACTCTCTCCCACCATGAGGATCAAATGAGATAACAGATGGGAAAACAAAATCATGGGATTCCAGATCCAGGGCTCGTTTCATATTGTTCAGTTGTTTTAAACATGTCCAACTCTTCGTGACCCCATTGAGGTATTCTTGGGAAGGATACTGGAGTGGTTTTGTTGCAGTCTAGGGATCTTGGGGACCCCGAAATGCAAGGATATAGGACACAGGCCTGCCTCAGAAGAATTTGACCACTCAAGTCTTCTTTCAGTTCAAGTAGCTTATTGAAACACCGATTGAGGTGGGCAGGATTTCTCAGTGAGTCTGTGTGATTTGTGACGCCAACACAAGTGGGCCAGATTTTAAGAATCTGAGTATTTACTGAGGACAGAGTTGTTACTTGAAATACAGGGACTGTGGGAAAATCTGGATGTGACCTGGAGTGGGGGGAAGGAGCTGGGGTGGGCCGAGTGCAGACCATGAGGACCACAATGAGAAGGCAGTTAAAAGGATTGGGATGGGAGATGCCTCAGGCGAGCACCAGGGACTGGGCCTCTGGGACTGGGCATCATTAGTGCCCTATCATTTTACCATTTCCTTCTCCAGCCCATTTTACAGATGAAGAAACTGAGGCAAACAGGGTTAAGTGACTTGTCCAGGGTCACACAGTAATTGTCTGAGGTGGGATTAAAGCTCATGAGAATGTCTTCCTAATTCCTGTATGTGTTTATGTACGCACTTATATATGTGTATCTATACATATGTGTGTACAGTTACATTTCCTTAGTTTAGAGGTGGCCTGGTCTAAGAAATGGCAGCTGGCAGACTGAGAACGAGGAAGGAGACCAAAGCTACAGACACATACAGACAAGACTGATTCTGAAGTTCGGTAGCATCAGCCTCCATCTGTTCCATTCTAATTTTGAGAGAACTATTTTCTTCAGTGAGCTTTTGAACCTCTTTTTCCATTTGGCTAATTCTGCTTTTGAAAGCATTCTTTTCCTCATTGGCTTTTTGAACCTCTTTTGCCAATTGAGTTAGCCTATTTTTCAAGGTGTTATTTTCTTCAGCATTTTTTTGGGTCTCCTTTAGCAAGGTATTGACCCGTTTTTCATGCTTTTCTTGCATCTCTCTCATTTCTCTTCCCAGTTTTTCCTCCACCTGTCTAACTTGATTTTCAAAATCCTTTTTGAGCTCTTCCATGGCCTGAGCCCACCGGACATCCACCTTGGATGTCTGGGATACAGAGGCCCCAACCTCTACATCTTTTCCTGATGGTAAGAATTGTTCCTCGTCATCAGAAATGAAACGCGGGAACATCTGTCCCCCAAGAAAGTAGCTTTCTTTTTTCTTCCCTTTTCTGGGCATTTTCCCAGTCAGTTACTTGACTTCTGAGATTCCTCTGCACCCCCGCCTAGATCCACCCAGCTAGTGCTTGGGGTCTGAGATTCAAATGCTGCTCCCCAGTCTCAGGGCTTTCAGCAGTGGGAGCGGCTGCTATTCAATGTGAGCTTAAGTTCTGGTGCTCAGGTGGGGGCAGGGCCGCCTCCCAGGCTCAGTTCCCTCAGGGGGTTTATGCAGAGACCTTCGGTAATGGAGCAGAGCTCCTGTCTGCTCTGGGAGTCCTGGGCTGCCTCTGCTGCTACCTCTGCCGCTGCCTCCCAATGGGGCCCGAGTCACAGAGACACCCCGCTCCCCTTTTGGCCAGCCCAGAAGTCTCTCTCACTGACCTGTAGCACCTGTGGGTGGAGGGACCTTCTCAGCCGCCAGAGATTCCGTCCCTGAAGCCTGCTCAGATCTGCATCTCTCCAGCTGCGCAGGCAGGGCTGGGCAGGGGTGGGCTCCGCTGTCTGGTGCACGACAGACCTTTGGGATCGGTTTTTCAGGGCTCTCTGGAATGGAAATCTCCTCCACTAAGTTCCTGCGTGGTTTGCACTGCTCCGGAATTTGTGAGGAGTTCTTTTTACAGGAAATTTATGGGCTGTGGGTTCTGAGCTAGCATACAGTGAGTCTTTCTACTCTGCCATCTTGGCTCCTCCCCCAGTTCGGTAGCATCTACAACCTTGACCAAGGCCCTTCATGTTCTTCTAGCTTCGATTCCCTCATGTATAAAATGGGAGTGGGTGTTCTGTATTAGAGCTTCTAGATTCCTTCAGGCTCGGGGCTTCTAGGATTGTCTTTGAGCTCAGAACCCTGTGGGGAGAGTCAGGAGCTTTGAATCACCACTCTGACACTTGGTGCCTGTGTAGCTCTGGGCCCTAGGGCTCCTCGATCCCTGGTTAGGTCATGGATCCTTGGCACCTCTGTTGTGGAGGCCACTAGGCAAATCCGCACGCATTTCTGCCATCATTCACACATCATCACCGTAATTATTGTCACCATTATTAATTATTATTACTAAGCAGAGGGGCTGTGGAGGGAATGCCAGGGTCAAGTTTTCTGGTCCTCCTGGCCTGGCTTCCAGATGTTCATGTGTTTAGAACAGGGAGGGGAGATGACTTTGACCCCCCTCTCCCCAATTTGAAGATGAGAAAAGCAGTGAGGGTGTTCTCTGCATTGACAATCTCCAATTCATTCTGTCCATATCTTGTTTGTACAGAGTAATCTCCTCCCATTGGACTGTGAGTCCTCCAAGGCGGGGGCCTGTCTCTGAATTCCAGCTCTCAACACAGATCTTAGCCCAATGTAGACTCTCCTAGACTTACTGACTGTGACTGACAGTTGCAGGGGCCCAAACCTCTATGGCTTTGAAAGCTCTTGCAGGGGAGTGGGAGTGGGGTTGTCTGTAGCTTCCTTATTTTTCAGGGGCCTAGCAGACATTTTTTTGGTGTGATCAGTGTGTAAGCATCTCCCAGGTCTTTCAATTGGCTGCTGGAGGCTGGGAAATCACATAATGAAGCTTGTCAGACTTATGCCTAAAACAGGAATGAGTAATACAGACTGTTGATTTTAAAAAATAAAATCAACAGAGCCTTAGCCCCAGGTGGAAAGGGTTCTTCATGGGAACTCAGGGTAGTTGTGGAATATGAAAGCGAGAGGTGGCCAAGCCCAACTCCCTCATTTTACAGATGTGGAAACGGAGGCCCAGAGAGGTCATAGATCATAGATTTAAGATTAGAAGGAACTGTCACTGTCTTCAAGGGCCTTTCCCCAGGCCACCCATGTTGCAGGTCTGGGATTCGAATCTGGATCTCATACACTTTCTTTCTTCCTTGCCTCCCTTAAGGAGCAAGCAGCTAGGTGGTGCAGTGGATGGAGCACCAGTGTAGGAGTCAGGAGGACCTGAGTTCAAAGCTCTTCTCAGACACTTGACACTCGCTAGCTGTGTGACCTTGGGGAAGTCACTTAAACCCAGTTGCCTCATCGTGGGTCATATCTAGTCATCCTGATGAATATCTGGTCACTGGATTCAGATGACTGTGGAGAAGTGAGGCTGGTAACCTGCACAACCCTCCATCTCTCAAAACAAAGTCAAGTGCAAGCCATGTCATCATTTCTCTGATGTTATGGTCTTCTTCAGCAACAAAGGATGAACACACACCCTAAGGAGGGATGTGGCAAGAGAAGGCGGCAGTTAAGCAAGAAAAAACCTGTTTGGGAACACTTCTAAATCCCATAATTGGTATTTAAGTTAATATCAGAGGACACTGGAAGTCACAGCAAAGGTATGAGAATGAAAACCTCAACTGCTGGGACTTCCTCATGAGATTATTGTAACTGCTCAGCTGACAGGTAAGCTCTTTGGGCTGAGGTCTTACTGAGACATGGGGACCCCAGAGTTCCCTGAGGTGGGAAGAAATACCAGGAAACTCCCTTTAAAGCAATGAGGTCGGAGACTTCCAAATACCCAAATAATTCTGAAAATTCTCATGCCTTCTCAGAATCTATGAGGCCAAGGGGGCTATCTGTCTCTCTCTCTCTCTCTCTCTCTCCCTCCCTCTCTCCTTCTCTTCCCCCATCTCTGTCTCTCTCTCTTTCTTTCCTTCTTTTCTTCCCCCATCTCTGTCTCTTTGTCCTTCTGCCCATCTCTGTTTCTGTGTCTTTCTGTCTCCCTGACTTCTGCTTTTGCTGGAAAGTTGGTTATCTCAGTCCAATCCAGTGTAATAGGAAACCACTTTGAAGCGTCTGCCCCAAGCAAAAGCTGGCTCAGATTGTTCACTGGGTGATAGAATCACTGACCTGCAGGGCTTGTTCCCTGTCCCCAGAACCAGGGCAGACATTCCTAGGGGCCTTTATCTGGGCAGCCCGAGTGACCCGGCTGCTGTTGAAGATCGACTGCTCACCCTTTTCTCCCATGCTGGTTAACCTGTATTCCTTGAGCATCCCTATCTCTTAGAGGTGGAGGAGACCTTGAACCCCATTTTAGGAATGAGGAAATGAGGAGGTGCTCCTCCCACCAAGATAGCTGTTAATAATGTCAGAGTTGGAATTCCTGTGTCTTGCTTCTAAGTTCCAGAGACAAAAATCTCCCACTGGAAACCTAATACCTAGAGCCGCCAACTGCCCCTTCAGC
The DNA here is from genome assembly GCA_023548195.1 of Bettongia penicillata ogilbyi. Taxonomy (NCBI): domain Eukaryota; kingdom Metazoa; phylum Chordata; class Mammalia; order Diprotodontia; family Potoroidae; genus Bettongia; species Bettongia penicillata. The sequence goes on from JAJHZJ010000453.1 coordinate 3,309,101, forward strand.
TTGTTAGTTTTAATATATTTTACTTAATAATGAAATGATACAAAGCTTGTTGCATGTTGTTTTTATAGCACCATCATTTTAACCATCAAATTGACACCGCTCCCCCCAACACTGACATCATTAGATCCTTCACGGAAGCCAAGAAAGGCGTTCAAACCCGTCAGCGTCTCTTTCTGACAAAGTGTAGCACATTCCATAGCTGTGGTCCACCACCTCTCTTCTGAAAGGAAGGAGAGGTCTTTTTCTTCATTTCTCTTGGGCTGAAGTTGATCATTCTGATTAATCATGGCAGTGATATGGGGCAGTGAAGAGGGTTCTAGATGTGGAGTCAGGAAGATTCCCAGTTTAAATTCTGCTTCAACATTTATTAGCTGATTTAATCACTTAATCTTTCAGCCTTATTTTTTTCATCTGTAAAATGAGGATAATAACAGCACTTACCTTCCAGGGTTACCATGAACATCAAATAAGAATATGGACAATGCTTGCAAATCTCAGAGTGCTGTGTGAGTGCTGGACATAGCACTGTGGCTAACAGTGATCAGAGCTCAACTGTCTTTGGTTTTGTGTCTCTTTTTCCTCCTCCCTCTCTCCCTCCCTCTCTCCTTCCTTCCTTCCTTCCTTCCTTCCTTCCTTCCTTCCTTCCTTCCTTCCTTCCTTCCTTCCTTCCTTCCTTCCTTCCTTCCTTCCTTCCTCCCTTCCTTCCTTCTTTCTCTATCTCTTTCCCTTCATTTTCTTCCTCATTTTTATATTGGGCCACCTGGGGTATCTCTCCCTCTCCCTCCCTCTCTATATTTCTCTTCTCTCCTCTCCTCTCTTTCTCCACCTTCCTTTCTCCTCTCTCTCCTCTGACCCTTCTCCCCACATCAGTCAGTCAATAAATATTTATTAAATGCCTACTCTGTGCTAAGTGTTGGGCATACAAAGGCAAAAACAGCCCCTCCCCTCCAGGAGCTGGCATTTTAAGGGAGGTGGGGTGGAAGGGAGACATATAAATAAATGTGTTGTCGTTGAAGTGGACCTATGACATGGAGAGAATATATGGAGAGTAACCTCAGAGGGAGAAGTTTTATATCTGGAGGACTTTCTGCTTCATAGTTTTTCAGTCGTATTCGACTTTTGGTGACCCTTATTTGGGATTTCCTCGGCAAAGTTACTAGAGGAGTTTGCCATTTCTTTCTCCAGCTTATTTAATGGATGAAGAACTGGGGCAAACAGGGTGAAGTGACTTGCCCAAGGTCACACAGCTAGTAAGTATCTGAGATCAGATTTGAACTCAGGTCTTCCTGATTCCAGGCCCAGTGTGCTGTCCTTTCTGCATCTGAGCAGAGTCTTGAAGGAGGATGTAAATTCTATTAGAAAAAGTCAAGGAGGGAGAGCATCCTAGGCATGGTTGTCGGTGCAAAGAGAGGATGGTTTTTGAGGACTAAAATAGGTCAGTGCAAGTCAATTATAGCAGAAATTTAGCAATAAAGTTTAAGTCAGGAAAAATCATGTAGGGGAGAGAACACAAATTGAGGGAGGAGTTTCCCAAATCTTGGAGGATATAAACCACAATTATTCACCACAATGACGTGGTGAATAATTGACAAAAGAATTATCAGTACACAAATTGACTTTCAGTAAAAATAAGTAATACACTTAAGTAGGAAAATGGAAGCAAAAAGACCAGGTGAGAAAGAGTTAGTGGTCTTAGTGGTGAGCATGCTGTTAATAAGTAATGGAGTGGTTTCTATGCTGTTGTCATAGAAACAAGCCTGGGCCTGAGTTGCAGGAAATTCTCCCCGCGTCCATGCTGATTTCCACTAGGCTACTTAGAGTCACTAGACTGGACAAGGGAACCACATGTGACCTTCCAGGTCCTTAGATGTAGCCTTTTGACTTAGTCCAAGTTTTACAGAACAAATTCTTTTATTAAAGGCATCTGTTCTGTTAAGTTTGGATTCAGTCAGAGGGCCACACTTGAGGACCTAGAGAGTCATGTGTGGCCTTGAGGCCACAGGCTCCCCAACTCCACACTAGACAGTGTGTGTGTTCTGAGTGTCAGGATTAAAGGAGATTTCAGGGAATTTGGGGGAATGTTTAAACGAGAACCCCAAGAGATTTAGTAGGATGGAATGAAGGTCCCTAGGGGGAAAAAAATGAAAAACAAAACAAGGCAACCTAGTATAAAGGGGAGAGGGGAGAGCACTGGAGTTGGAGTCAGGAAGACCTGGGCTCAACTCAGATACCAGCTGTGTGACTTCCCTGAGCCTCCATTTTCCTTATGTGTAAAATGAGGCAACTGGTCTCTAAGGTCCCTCACAGCTCTAAATCTTGGATTCTTTAGGAGAAGTCTGAGGAATGAACTAATCGTGGGCTGCAAACACCTGGAGAGACCAAGAGTTTGCTGTTCATTTCCTTAGTAACGACCCAAAGAGGTTTATAAAATGGTGTTATGTGCAGTAAGATGGGGGAGAGATTTTTTGATGATGAAGTGTAGGAGGCTGGAATTTCCTCCTGTTATCTTTGAGAAGGTGGAGTAGATTCTCTGGTTTGGAATGGTGTGAATGTTGTCCAGCCAATAAGACCACAACCCTGAAGGCCCCTCAATATCACAATGGCTTTTGTAGCAGGAATCCTACAATCCCAGATGGACTCTTGGTGGCCTTCTGAGGCAGGCACCAACTGGACAAAAAAATCTCTCTTAACAGCTTCCCTAAGAAGTGATCCTCCAGCCTATGCCTGAAGACCTTCCTGGGGGGGACCCCACAGTCTCCCTTTTCCATTTGGGGACAGCTTTCCTTCTTAGGAAATGCTTCCGGGCATCCAACCTCTGCCCCCAGGGGTCTTGTAGAACAGACCTAAAGAAAGTAAAGAATTTTAAAATTGGGCTGGAGGAGGAATCATCCGGGGTTGAAGAAATGTCCCAGAACCAGAACGTCTGGTTTTCAAAATCTTCTCTTAGATTCCACCCTCGATGCTGTTTCAATTAGTCTATTAATTCGTTCATTCAGCAAGTATTTATTGAGCACTTACTGTGGGTCAGGCCATGTGCTCGGAGCTGGAAAAGCTACCAAGAGTAATCGGAACCAGATCCTGTTGTTGTCCTCAGCGATTCTCAGAGCTGCCCCTTCGCCTCCCACAGCCCTCTGCCTTGGGTGGCTGCCCAAGGCCATGGGCTCTGCCCATGGCAGGTGCCAGCAGGTGCTTGTCAAATTTGATGGAATCAAATGTGGCCTCATTCACTGCCCCTTCTGTGAGGTGTGGTGGTGGAGAGGACATTTGGCCATTCAGAGACTAGATGGATTCTTAACCTGGATCTTACCTATGAATGGTCATGAATCAGAAAGTTGGACCAGTCCAGACATCTGCTGCTTCAACAATTGGACTGGGGGTGGGAAGAGGATGCTTTGGACCATTCCCGGGGGAGGAGAAGGTGGAGGAGGGGGAGCAGCGGCAGCATCACAGATTTAGAAGCTGTAAGGGAGCACCTAGTGCAGCATCCTCATTTTGCAGAAGAGTGAAGAGGACTTCGGGACTCAGGATTATAGATTTAGAGCTGGAGGGGGCTTCAGAGGTCGCCCCATGCAATCTCACTCATTTTACAGATTAAGAACTGGGTTGTAGGGAGAGTAAATGAATTGCCTATGGTCACATGGGTAGGTAGTAAGCATCAGAGCTGGGATCTGATCTCAGTCAAGTCCTTTCACTCAAGGAACAGTGAGTACTCTTTCAGTTTCCATGTTGGTGGTGCAGCAAATAGAGTGATGGACCCAGCATCCGAAAGACCTGAGTTCAAATCTATCCTCAAACATTTACCAGCTGTGTGGCACCGGACAAATCACGTAACAGTTGCCTGCCTCAGTTTCCCCATGTGTAAGATGGGCATAATGGTAGCACTTAGCTCCCAGGATTATTGTGAGGACTGAATGAGATAATAATTGTAAAATACTAGCTACATAGTAAGTGCTTAATAAATCCTTTTCCCTTTCCTTCTCCTACCTCTATTATTTTTTTTCTAAGTCACCCAATTGGTAAACATTTTCAGAGTTCTTACTATGTGTGAAGAAAAAGAAACCAGTACCTGCCTGAGTTTGAATCATTCCTTAGACACTTGCTAGTTATCCAACTCTGGACAAGTCACTTAACCTCTGTTTGCCTCAGTTTCCTTATTTGTAAAATAGGGGTAACAATGGCCCCTCTCTCCCAGCGTTGTTGTGAGAATTGAATGAGATATTTTTGAAGCACTATCTATGTCTTGATGAGATGCATATATGCTAGCGATGATTATTTTTAAATTAATTTTCCTTTTCTTTCAGTCAGTGAAAGTCCAACTTTTCTCCCTCCTACCTTCTCCCCCTCATTGAGAAGAAAAAGCAAAATCCCTGTTGCAAACAAGTAAAGCAAATCCCCTTATTAGTCTGCTAAAATATATGTTTGAATATATATGAGTATATACACACACATTCACACAAATATCTATACACATAAATACACACATACACACATATGTATGTATGTATGTATCTTTTGTTTTACATGACCTTCATTTCCAAAGGTATGTTTCTCCAGAGAACCAGTTGCCTTTTGGGGCTTAGTCTTGTGCTATGAGATTTCTTTTCCTCCCTTTCCTTCCTTCCGATTCCTTGAGCTTTAATCCCTCAATACCCTCACATCTATCATTTCCAGCCCCAGCCTTCTCTGTGTACACTTAGTCTCGTCAACCTCATTTCTTATCTTTGCTGTCTGAAAGTGGACTCTATTGTCTAGAGGCCCAACTGCTATGTGATATTAATATTTATAATAATGACTAACATTTATATAGCACTTATTCTGGGCTAGGCACTGTGCTAAGCACTTTACAGTTAATATCTCATTTGAGATGGTTAGAATCCAGATGTTTTGGATTCAGTATGTTTAATGGTGGAAAGTGTACATTTGAAAAGAAAAATCTTTGCCAATCTTTTCAGTCTTTTGTCTGCTTGTGCTTCTTGGGAATGACTTTGCCTCGCTGGATCTCTTGTCGAGCTTTCTTTAAATTAACTTTACCCTCTACTGCTTCTCTTTGCTTCTTTGAAGTGATTTTGTTTACAAAGTTCCACGCTTCTTTCCCAAAACATCAGACCAACAAATTTCTCTTTTAAATCAGTGCAGCTTTTGGTTACTGTGTGCCTTTGCTTGACAAAAAATCAGATGTTTGCTGACCTGGACAATTTTTAGCCTTGTTTCTCTTCCTTGTTGTGACAGTTTACAGCAGTTAAATCTTTGCATGAAATCCCTGGAGTTGGTGTCAACCTTCTTTCATCTGTCCACGTCCTATTTCTTGGCGTCACTTGTTTTTGGTTAGAATGGAGTTGTTTTAGCCCTATACTGTAATGTTTCAGTTCTTACTATTAGTCTTGTATTAAAATTTTGCACTTTATCAAGATAGCGGTCTGATTGTTCACAAATAATTAAGGAATGACTTCAAGTGATTTTTAAAAAGTTTACAGAAATCTCATTTGAGCTTTATGACGACTCCGGGAGATAGGTGCTATCATTATGCCAATTTTACAGATCAGGAAACTGAAGTAGATAGAAATGGAGTGTCTTGCCCAAGGTCCCACAGCTAGTGTCTGAGGCTTGAGCTCAAGTCTTCCTGCTACCAGCCTAGCACTCTGTGCACTGTGGCGCCACCTAGAAGCCATAACACGTGGTTTCCTAACTGGTTAAATATAATCAAAGTTTTTTTTTTTTTAATTTTAAAAATTAACTTATTTTAAACTTAGTTACAAAATAAGAAAAGAAAAAAGATTGCCAGGTGAATAGCAGAACATGAGAGGATTCAAAATATAAAGCAATAAATTTCCATTTCAAGGAAGTCTATATAATAAATACTACACATCATATTCTGGAGCTTTTCTTGAAGAAAGATTCATGGGAGGCTACTTTGTAGTTTGTAAATCTTTGTTTTCTCTCATTCTCTCCTCTTGGTCCATATTTTCCTGCCTATTTTTCTCTGTTTGTCTGTCTCCATCACTAATGCTGTTTCAGTTGTGTCTGACTCTCTGTGACCCCATATGAGATTTTATTGGCAAAGATACTGGAGGGATTGGCCATTTCCTTCTACAGGAAATTTTATGGATGAGGAAACTGAGGCAAACAGGGTTTGCCCAGAGTCACACAGCTAGTAAAGGTATGAAGTTATTTTTGAACTTGTAACTTAGGGAGTGGTTATACTAAATGAATCTGTAAGGATTCTTCCAACTCTAGTCTTCAAAACCCTTTCAAACCGGCCCCATCCTCCCTGTCTAGTCTTCTTACACCTTACTCTCCTGTCTCTGGCCTCCTGGCTTCTCTATGAATAAGACCCTCCATCTCTGGGATCCAGACAGTCTCTCTGGCTGTCCTGCATGCCCAAATCCTGACTTCTGACCTCTCTGGGACTTTTCCCAACTAAACTCCCACCTTCTACAGCAATGTTGTCAAACCCAAATAGGAATGGATCCTGCGGGTCACATGGGGCCTCCAGTTGGATAGTCTGTTCCGTAATAAGCCTTTCCCAACCTCTGTTAATTTTTGTGCATTCCTCATCTTAATTATTTCCTATTTATCTTGTCTATAGCTTGCTTGTACAGCATATTTTTTCCCCCTTTAGATTATGAGCTCCTTGAGGGCAGGATATCTTTCTCCTCTTTTTTGTGCTTAGCACAGCAACAGATGCTCAATATGGTGCATAGTAGGTGCTTAATAAAGGTTTGTTGACTGGCATCTGTGACCCTGTGGACTCCTTTATTTCTCCTAGGAGCAGTTGTGATCTGTCCTTCGATTCATCTGGTTTCATTTACATATGGTTAGGATGTCAGGATAGATAGGATTCACTTTCTCCAGCACTTTGCCCATTCCTTGGTCATTGGATGAAGATCTCACCCTTAGAGTGCCAAGAGCTAAAGTTTATTGATAATCTAGCAAGCATAAAATTCTCAGCATTCTCTGTCCCATTTTCTACTCTCCAATACCATCTCTGTCATTTTGTATTTTTTTTATGTCATGGATTACCACAGCCAAAGAATTTATCCCCCAGTAGCCGGCCTACTAGGGATGTGCCCTCTGTGCTTAGCCCTCCCAAAGCAGACAGCCTTACCTATAGTAGAGTTTGTGGTCTAGAGCCATAGCCTTCCAGAACTTGGGTCCCATCACACGTGGGAGCACAGGTTCTGTATGAGGTAGGAAGTGAGTTCAGGCTGCTGTAATTCACTGACAAGGCACGCTTCTCTTTCACAGCTCCCTGATCAAATTTTAGCAATAGTGTCAAGATTGGAACAGCTCCTGTTTTCCTTTATTCCATTCCTGCCAATTAAACCAAGGCCATTTTGACTCGCCTTTCCCTTCCACCCTTGGAGTCAACCTCTGATTACTGGGAGAGGGCGGTAACCTCCCTAGTTATTTAAATATTAATGGCCTCCATTAAAAAGACCTTGAGGTTTGTAGAGTAAAGACTGAAAAATACAGGTCCTGGTGGTTGTCTGTTTTTTCCCCTCAGGAAAAATCACTTATTGAAACAGTTCCTCCTCGAATCTCTTACATGACAGACACTTTTCATCTAAAGCTCTTCGTCTGGAGATGAGTTCTCCTCTTTCCTTGAAAAACTCACTGCTCTAGTCAAGCATTAGGTTAACAAGTTCCATATCATTTAATATAAATTATACAAATTTATATAAATTATACACACACACACACACATATTCTTTATTATCCAGAGCCCTAATGACTTGCTGACCCCTTGAGCTTCTAGGAGTCTGGTTTGATTTTTCCAGCATCATTTCCCCCTCCATTATAGACACTAACAGTAAAAAAAACAAACAAAAAAACTCCATTTCTTAACCACTCGCTCTATTTAATTGGGCTTGTTTGTATTAAATACAGGAAATTATATTATGCTAACCATAAGAGAAATGCTTGTGGCGATGAGATATTCCATCAAATCACAATTATGAACTTCTATCTTATCGGAGGAAATGGAGCTGAAAGATATTTTCACTTGTTTAAATGAAGCCAGTGTTTTTATATTCTGTTAAAGGAATGATGTGAGAAGTGTGTGGGGTTCATCAATTTTCATGCATTTTTGCATTTTCATGTCATTTAATGATTTGACATTTAAAGGACTGTGCGATGGAAAGGGGGCTGGTCATTAGCATAATTGCATATTACTTTTTCCATCCTGGCATCTGAGGTTCTGTGGTCTGCCCAGCTTCCTGGGCAGTGTGAGCCAGACAGGACCTCAGAGATGATGGAGCCCAGTCCCTTCTTTACAGAGATGAGTTTCCTGAGGCCCAGAGAGTAATGACTGAAAGGCCTCTGTTTCTCGCTTCCCTTTCCTTGGGTTCACAAATGTGGTTTGGTTTTAAAATCCATGTATGTGGATTATATTTCCAATCCAAGTCAATGTGTGGTTATCAAGTTTGGAAGGCAATGTGGAAGTGTGGATGGGGCATTGGGGTTCAAATCCCACCTCAGACACATTCTATTGGTATGACCCTGGGCAAGGTGTCTTCTCTGTGCCTGTTTCTTCCTCTGTAAAATGAAGAGGCGCCCCTAGGGAAGAGCAATTCCTGCTCTATGAATTGATGACTAGGAGCAAGGGACAATATGTGCCTTCAAGGAACTTGTGTTCTGTTGAGGAGATACAACACATGATGAGTGCATACATGATCATTTGAGGAGGAAGTAGAGAGCCTGGACCACCATGGAGATTGGGAATAGAGAAAAAGAACAAGACTGTCCTTGCTCTGGAGAGCTCCCTTTCTAATAGGGGAGATGCCTCGAAGAGATCTTAACTGCAAAGTCAATGGAAAGGCCCCTGGGGTCCTTAGAGCACAACCTCAAAGCACGGAGGAATTGGGACTTCCATGTCATTTCTACTGATAAAATCCTCTCGGATTCTGATGTTGGACCAAGGACTTTGTGGCTGCAGTGCCTGGATGTGTCTCTGTGATGCGGGGAGGGTGGGATGGCTTCTCAAGGTCATGGCTGTTGTGGCTGAACTGGGAGCAAGACCATCAGAGTGGGAAGAGAAAGGGGGCTGCCACTGGTGGGGTGCTTGGGCTTACTTGTCCAAATTAGAAGTAGGTGTTGGCAATGGTGCTCTAGGTGGGTTCCTCCACAGTGACTGCTCCCCTCAGCGATGGTCCTGGGACTGGGCTAGGTGTAGCACCAGTGATCTGGGAGGCACCCGAGACTCATGGGCTCAGAGTTCTGGGCCATCTCTATCTGGGTCCGAGGGGAGATGGTAGTAGGGGTGATGGTACTGGTTTTGACTCACCTAACACATACTACCTCCTATCTGTCCATCATGGAAGGTGAGATTGCATCATGTAGATCTGTGTACTACCCATAGGTGGCAGAATCAAGATTCTTCACCATGTGCTCTGACTTTAAATTCATTGGGTTTTCTACTGTGACAGGTAAGGAGGATTAGAAGTGTTTTATTTGTTCACAGAAGGCAGTACTGGAGGCAGTGGGTAGAATTTTCAATGAGCTGAATTTTGGCTTGATGTAAGGAAAAATCTTCCTAAACATGAGGGAGGGCCTTCTAAGAATGAAATGAGCTGCAAGTGGATTTTTCCATAAAGTTGGATGACTTTTGCAGGAAATTCTTAGGCAGAGTGTAGACTAACTGGGCAGCTTCCAGCTCGGACACTTGGTGATTTCATGATGCTGGCTCTGTCTTGTCTTCCTAATTATAAGAATTAATGGTGTGGGGATTCACGACTGATTCTCCCCAGCACTTGGTATGAGGAGCATTTAGAAATAAACTCAGAACCTGGGTTCAGATTCTGGCTTTGTTCTCAGCTATCTATCTGTCGAATCTTGGGCCAATCATACAGGGTCTCTGGGTCTCCAGTTTCTCGGGTCTGAAACCGAGGGAGTTGACCTGGATGACATCAAAGGTCTCTTCTGACTTAGACGCTTGTGGTCCTACGAGTGAATGTTTCCTTGACCTGGAGTCAGATGTGCCGGATTTAAAACCTGCCTCCAAAGCTTATTAAGTGTGAGTCTGTAGATACTGAGACCATTGGAGCATCAGTTTACTCATCTATAAAATGGGGATAATCTTATTTGTGCTCCTGGCTGCACAGGGTTCTTGTCATGGAAGTGATGTGTGTGTGTGTGTGTGTGTGTGTGTGTGTGAACCTTCATCTGTGCTGATAGTGATTGCCCCGTGGATAGTGAGATTTTTTTTTGTGATTTTTCCTTCTAGTAGGAGTTATTGGCAAGATGTGGAAGGTGACCACCTTGTTGGTCCTGCTGACCTTGGAGCCCAGTGAAGGCATTTTCCACTCCTTGTATAGAAATTTTCACATTTGTACCCCAAGCCACGGAGACCCAGGACGACCACTGTTCCTTACACCTTACATCAAAAGTGGAAAAATTCAGGAAGGTAAGTTCTGCCCCTCCCCTCCCCACTCCTCCTCCCCAGTGCTGCCCATGGATGGGTTCATCCAGTTTGAGTGATTTTTATCAACTTTGGTGCAGTGTGTGTGGAGAATAACAAATCTATTTTTGACTCATTAGTTTTCACTCTAGACAAGTCTGAATGGTGAGGTCCTAGTGATACAGAGACAAAGAGGAAGCAGGTCAGCTTGTGCACAGAAAAAGTAAACTATAAGTCAGTGCCAAGTAAATACAAAGCAATTGGGTTATGAGGTGGTGCATGTGGAGTCACTAAGGCCTGCTTCAAATCCTACTTCAGACACATAATCTACATTTGCCTCTATGTCCTCATCTGTGAAATAGGAATTGTAACAGCACTTATTTCTCAGGATAGTTGTGGGGATCAAATGAGATAGCATCTGTAAAGTGCATTGCAAACCTTAACACTGTACGTAAAAGGAAGCTGTTATAACTGTAATTTTGGAGTGAGAAGCTGGATGAGTTACCCTCCGCTGCTGGAAACTTAGATAGAGACCTTCCCTCCTCCACTGCCTTGGGCAAATCAGTTCACTTCTCTTGGCCTCAGTTTCCTCATCTTGCTTTCTCATCCTGTGACCCCCAGTGAACCCAGGGGTCATCCTGGACTCCTCACCCTCTCCATCCCCCGCATGTCTAAGATGTTGCCAAGACTCCGTGATTTTACCTCTGCCACTTCTCCCCAGTGTGCCCCCATCTCTCCTCTGATTCAACCCCGACCCTAATGCAGACCCTCACCTCATGCCTGGATTGTCACGGTAGCTGCTGGAGGCTGCCTGCCTCACATCTCTACCTGCTCTGGCCCATCCTCCATTCAGACATTGTGATGATTTTCCTAAAGTTCAGGTCTGACGATATCACTTGTCCCTCCGATCTATAACCTCCAGGGCTCCCTGTGGGCTCTGGAATCAAATACAAAATTCTCTGCTTGGCATTAAAAGCCCTTCACCACCTCGTCCTCCCTGCCTGCCCCATTTGCTTACATCGTATGTTCCCCCATGTACTCTTGGCCCCAGGGATACCGACCCCTTTGCCTTCTAGCCTTTCCCAGCCCCTCCTCATTCTGTGCCTGCCCTCTCTTGGTTATTTTCAGTCTATTCTGTAAATCGTTTGTTGTCTCTCCTACTAAAGGGTAAACTCCTTGAGGTTCGTGTTGTTGTTTACTCGTTTCAGTTATATCTGACGCTCCATGAGTCCAGTTGGGATTTCCTTGGCAAGATACTGGAGTGGCTTGCCATTTCTTTGTCCAGCTCATTACAGATGAGGAAACAGAGGCAAACAGAGTTAAGTGACTTGCTCAGGGTCTGGATGCTGACAGCAGCCGTGGGAAGTGAGTGCTGTTATTACTTTGATTTTACAGATGAAGAAACTGAAGCAAACAGAGGTAAAGGGACTTGCCCAGGGTCACCCAGCTAGTGAAGATCAGAAGCAGAATTTGAACTCAGGTCTTCAGGGACCTCAGAGATCACAGAGTCAGGTGTCAAAATTAAATGTATCTGACAGTGTTAACATTTGAACTCACATCCCATGACTTCAAGTCCAATGTTCTTTCTCCCCCTCCCCCTCTGCCTTGAAGCTACTATGACGTTCCAGTTCAGTCGTCTTCTCCAGTCATGACATCTGACCTTAGACATGTACTAGCTGTGTGATCCTGGTTAAGTCACTTAATCCTCTTTGCCTCAGTTTCTTCACCTGTAAAACTGAAGTAATAACAGCACTCACCTCCCACAGCTGTTGTGAGGATCCATTGGGATAATAAAGAAGTAATAGAGAAGTAGAAAGTGCTATGCAAATCTTAAAATTATATAGAAATGCTAGCTGTTATTGTTATTATTAATAATAATGCCTTGTCTTGGCTTTTTTTTTTTTGCACGCTCCCATAGCTTACCACTAACACGCTGACTTTGCTAAAATGCTATGTAACCTGTTAAGTAGTTCAGTGACATCCCTGGTGTACAGCTGCTCAGTTGGTGAGATTCAGATAATGAACATAAAGTTGAATCCAACATTGCACCATCCCCATATGGGTGTGCACTGTGTGTAGGAGTGTTAGCTTCTTGGGGAATGGCTCAGACTGGCATTACCATCGTGAACACCCCAAAGAGAAAGAGGATCCTTCTCCTCTTGGCAGGGTGACGAAGGCACCTCCCACATTCCGTTCCCACATGGAGTCTTTTCATACCGTCCAAATATTCTCGCGTGTCCAAATCCTTCGTTCTCCCAGGCTTCACACAAATAATGACACCAGGATCCTTCATGAAATATCTCCAAATGACCCCATTGATGGCAATCACTTCCTTCATTCCTCAGCTGCTCCTACTCCCTTAATGGCAGGCAGGTCATCTCTACCCCAAACTGGCAAAGCATTCCATTCTCCTGACATTCTCATTCTGTACTTATATTTCTGGACGACGAAGCAAGACTAAATTCATTTATTCATTTTTTCATTCATGTATTTATTCATTCATTCAATAGACATTTATTAAGCACCTACAGTGTGCTGGGAAATAAAAAATAGAATCAAAAGATCGCCCCTGCCCTCAAGGAACTTAGAATCTGAAGGTGAAATCCAAGACACTCCACACAGCTCCGTGATCTGGTCTTTATCGAATTCCTCCTGCTGACTGGGAGCCTGTAGTCTCTGCTCTCCTTTCTGTCACTTTCATATTCACTCAGACGCCTCTCTGTGAGATCTGTGAATTTCCATATGCAAATTTCAGGTGCATCCTCGACCTGTCTAGTTTTTTTTTATTTAATCTGATGCTAAAAGTCTCTGAGTCGGGCTCTGAGGCTGCCATGCTTATGTGCACGAACATCAGTTCTATTCCAAACAAATGGTTATGCTAACCAGCCAGCTCATTTTATTCTTGGGTGATGGGGTATATAACATCAATCATTTGTACGTAGCCTTGATGGTGATATAAGACTTATACACATAAAGGAATTAGGAACAGAGACCATTTATAATAAAGTATTAAATTGTATACTTCAGTCAGTAGGTTTGGGAGGACTTGAGAGCAATCTGGGCTAAGTAGTAGAGGAAGATCTCTCTCATGTTGGCAGATAGGCATGGGCTATAGGGACAGAATGTCGTATGTGTTATCAGACACAGTCACCATATCATTTCTTTTTTGCTTAACTGGTTCTTTGTCAGAAAGGACGGTTTGATTCTCTTGGCATGGGGATGGCGATAACTCCACTTTTTCATGGAGTGAAAAAAACAAACCAAAAAATAGAATAAAGTTTTTTTTCCTTAAGGTAGTAGAGGAGGATTTCCTAGTGGAAGTTAGGACTTGAACTTCGGTAAGATTTAGACAAGCTCAGAACAGGAGAAGGTCATTCTAGGTATAAGGAATAATATAAACAAAGGACCAGATTCAAGAGAGGGAGGGTGTATGCCCTGGAAACTTGACCAAGAGGTGGAAATGTAGGAGGTCATTGGAAGCAATGCTCTGGAATTCTACTCCAGCCTTGTCCCCCAGCACTCAGACAACTTCTCAATAGATCAGAGTTTCTGAAATTAACAGTAGCTCAATAAAAATCTCCAGAGTTTTCTCCTCTATCCCTCTGGCTCTCAGCTTGATGGACACCTCATCAACTTCATCACAGCTCAGAATTATGACATTTAGACTCTAAAACCTAAGGCAGGGTCATTTGGTAAATCATAGCACAATGTCACATTCCACCAACAGAATTTTAAATTCCTCTTCCCAGATCTGGCACATCTGGGTATGGAAATGAAATCTTGACAGCATAATTAAAGATAATTTTATTCAATGGCAGCCTGGAAAGTTGAGGAAGATCTTGACAGATGGTCAGTGCCTAACTCCAAATCCCTTTTGTTTATTGAGTGTGTCAGATTTCCAGTCCCACTAAGTCTCAGAGCTGCAGAGAGAGCGAGTTTTAGTTATAGACAAGCTTTCACAAGAAGATGAATCTTCTTCCCCCTCCTCCTTCCCCCCTTTCTCCATTTATCAGGCTTAGTTTTTATGTAATTATAATTGTGTGTTAGATTTCTGTGTGACATCAGTATTAAATGTGATTACTTGCAGAAACAAAACAAACAGATACGTCCAATTTTCATATATTTGCCAACATTGTGACATTTTGGCAAACTCTACAAACTGTTGTAAATGGTCCATTCCATTTCCCTGTTCTTCTGAATTGGATTTTGGATTATTGCTCATTGCTCTCGACATAGATCCTATTTCCCATCCCTTTGACTGTACCATAGTTTTTTGGCAGACAGTGGGTGGTGGAGCCATTGGTTGGAGCAGTCAGTAAAGTGGGAGGTGATGGGGGTGTGCAGTAGCTCTCTCTTCCATATCCACAAATGAATCATGATTCTAAGAGAAGAGATGGTCAGTTGGTGTTTGGGTTTGCCACATTACAATAGCAGAATCTGGGAGGCTGAGCTTCTGGTTTGTAGGATATCAAAGATATAGAACTTGGAAGGAGGTAGGAGGTCAGGTTCTACTTTCCCAGTATTGCTGTATCTGACAGCATTGTTGGAAAGGAAGTAGGACCCTAAAGCATCATGCAGAAGTAAGCCTGGGGGAGGGAAGTGCATCTCAGAGGTCACTGAATACAACCCCCTCGTTTTACAAATCAAGAAGCTGCTAGAGGGAGTCACAAAGCCCTTCACTCATTCATTCGTTGATTCTTTCTTTTATTCAATAAACCATCTGCCTCCAGTACCTGTCTCTCTAGGGCAGCCAGGTAGTGCACTGGAGTCAGGCAGACTCATAATCCTGGGTTCAAATCCAGATTCAGACACTTACTAGCTTTGAGACCCTAGCCAATTCACTTAACCCTGTTTGCCTCAGTTTCCCCCTCTGTCAAATGAGCAAACCACTCCAGGATCTTTTCCAAGAGAACCCTTAGTGGGCTCATGAAGAATTGGACATAACTGAACAAGTACCACCTGGCTGTCTGTAAGGGGCTGTTGAGAATACAGAGACAAGTTACCATGTATGGCCCTCCCTCCCTTCCTTCTCCTCTCCCTCTGGAAAGCTCTGGATCTCCTAAGTGAGATAAGACCCTTGCCCAGATGGCTCACATACAAGACAGGAGGTCAGCAGTGCCATGAGCAGCACATGGCAAGCTACAGAAATCCAAAGAACAGGAAACATGAGTCACTAGCTTTGATTTCCTGTAAAGGACAACTTACCTGGACAACAGACTAGAACCTGGACTTGACTCTGGGTTGACTCAAGCGACCTTGGCTGTTTGTGGAGCCGCTTCCCAGAATCTAAGGACCTGACCTTGGACCCATTAGCATTATTGTCATTGTCTACTCTGGTGATTTGAAAACCTTGAGATTTTATTTTTTGTTTGTTTTTTTAAATTTCTCTTCCTCCTCTTCTCCCCCCGCCCCCCCAAAAAAGATCCTGGGGAGATCAATGACAGGGCAGGACCTTACAAGAACACTCAGAGTATAAAAAGTAAATTGTAATTAATAGCTTTTTTTCAATGAGCGCATTTCCCACTGCATCCCTCTCCCCTCCCCTTCCCAGAAGACCATTCCTTCTAACAGAAGACAATCAAACCTTTCAGCAAAACTAGCCATTTCTTTGGAAAAGTCAGACTTGATGTGCAGCATTCTGTACCCAGAGCTCACTTCCTCAAGGAATCGAGGTGGGAAAGGGGGCTTAAGTCCTTCCTCTTCTCTCTTCTTTGGGGTCATTCTATTTCCATAGCAAACAGATGACATGGGTCTTGCCCTTGGGGCTTTTCCTGCTTCTGCTTCGTGGTTCATCTAACTTCCTAGACTTCTTATTCGTTGTATTTATCATTTCTTACAGTACCATAGTTTTCCATGACTTGTGTGGATTGCAGCTGGTTAGCCCTTCCCTAACTTGTGGGCATATGCTTTGTTTCTACACTTTTGCTACTAGAAAAAGTCCTCATAGCAGCTTCTTTTGTTGTAGCAAAAACAGGGATAGAGAGAGTAATGTAATGTGTAATGTAATTTCACTGCATGGAGAGAAATTAGAACCAAAATAGGTGTTTGTGTATCAGAGAATAGTTGATCAATTTGTCATAATAATAGCTAGCACTTGAATTGTGCTTTAAGATTTGTGGAGCACTTTATCTATGTGAACTCACCTGATCCTCACAACCCAGTATGGTAGGTGCCATTATTATTGCCAGTTTACAGATGGGGAAACTGAGGCACGGAGGGTTTAAGTGACTTACCTAGAGTCACTCAGCTAGTAAGAGGCTGGATTTGAATTCATATTCCCATGTCTTCTGCTCTATCCACTGTACCACTTAACTGCCTATAAACTCTAGCTGTCATATAAACCTAACATTTATAATTGAGGCAGAGAATGATGGTATTTTCTAATCTCCTGCTTATTATTATTAATTATTAATTACTTTTAAGACCTAGAGTCCTCTTTCCACGTTGCCTTTTTTATCTTTCTGTGCCATCCTGTTGTGTGACCCTGCACTAGACAATTGATCCGAGCCTGAGTTTGTTTCCCCTTCTGTAAAATGGAGATAATAATGACAGGATTGTTATGAAGCTTAATGAGGCATTTGCAAACTTTCCTGCTCTATAAGTATCAGTTATTAGCACTATGACTATTGTGCCTTTGCCTTGCATCGCCCTCCCCCAGCCTTTCCTTTCCTTTGGTCTTTACTTGTCTGTCTTCCTTCTTTCCTCTTAGACTAAATAAGTGATTGGGATGAGTTAAAAACAAAATAATGCAAACGTGTGTGTGCGTGTGTGTGCGTGTGTGTGTGTGTGTGTGTTTGAATTTTGCTCAGCTGTGAAAGATGGGAAAAGAGGTCCTCTCTGGGACAAAGGCTCAGGGTCAGTGATAGGGGCTGGTGAGAAATAACGGTGCCTGACAGACGGGGAGAACACTGGAGTCTTGTCCGCAAGGGGATGATGCCCCACTCGTTACAAGACACAGATTGCTGCAGAAAACTCTAGGTCTATATGATAGTAAAAAGGAAGAGGGAGTAGGTGGAGTTCCCAGTGGAGGCCCCAATCTCTAATCAAGCACCACCCTCATCTCTCTCCTAATCTGGGGTTCAAATTTTCTTTCAAGGCAAGCAGTTGAGTTTGGTTAGCCCATTCCCCGGAGTCAACATGAAGAGTTACTCTGGCTACCTCACCGTGAATGAAACTTATAACAGCAACCTCTTCTTCTGGTTCTTTCCAGCTCAGGTAGGTGGAGGGCCATGCTAAGGTACTACCAAGGCAAAATGTTTCCTTTAGGTGGCAAAATGGATAATTACTAGATTTCAAGTCAAAGGAACTGAGTTCAAAGCCTGACCTGTGTAACCTTGGGGAAATCACATCATCTCTCTAGGCCTCACTTGCCCCATTTCTGAGATGAAAAGGTTGACTTAGATAAATTCTCACTCTCTTCAAGATCCAAGGCTATAATCTTATGAGTCCAGGGTTACTCTATAATCCTACTAGGTAGTATAGTGAATAAAGTGTTGATCCTGGGATTAGAAAGACCTGAGTTCAAATTCTCCATCAGATGCTTACTAGCTATATGACCTTGGGTAAATCAGTTCACCCTATTTGCCTTAGTTTCCTCATTTGTAAAATGAGCTGGAGAAAGAAATGACAAACCATTCCAGGAACTCTACCAAGAAAACCCAACAGGCAGTACTGACATGCTATGATCCATGGGGTCACAAAGAGTCAGACACAACTGACCGACTAAACAACAACAGCAGGCCCTCAATAGACCCTTCTAAGTGCTTCTACACTAAAAGCAGTCTCCAGCAGGGCTGGACAGAGCTTGCTTCTCTTTCTCCAGAGACAGACTTGAGGTGACTTGAGCAGAGTGGGAGAAATTAGCAGAGGGTTAAGGCCTGGCAGGGCCTCTGGACATTCCACTGGGCATTCATCCCCACCAGTGGTCATAAGGAATCAGCTCGGCCAGGGGTCCTTGTCTCAAGAACACAGACGTCTACATGCTGTTTCCCTTGTGGAATTTTTAGAACCACAAGGAAATAAGAAAGAGGGAAGCAGGAAGAAGGTAGCAATAGTCACCCAAATACAGCTTCAAAGAATGAGAAAGTAAGTCAGAGTATTCCCCTCCCTCAGAAAACAAAACAAAACCCAGCCAACCAAACAAATAGTTCTTTCTTCTTTATAAAGAGGGGTAGCAAATAGGGTAATGAAAACTTTTATTTGTTTAAGTTTTATGGATTTCTTGTTTATTTGTTAACTTCACAGTCATTTCCAGGCATATTTGCCCTGCCACCCCACTCCTGACCACCCCCTCTTCTCTCATCACTACCCATCAAGCCTTGCTTTGTAACACAACACACATTTAAACAAAACCTAGCAGCTCAGAAGCAGTGAGGCACATGGAAAAAGCTGTCCCCTCCCTCTACCCCTCACCCTCCAGGGAGTGTTGGGTGACCTTGGGAAGGCTATTTCACTGATCTAGGTCTCAGTTTCCTTCTCTGTAAAGTGAGGGGGTTGAACTAGCTGACCTCTAAGACCCCCTCTACTTCAACATTTGTCATCCTATGATGGAATCTGACTTTTGACTTTGGCATCCCTCGACCCCCACTTTCCCAAAGAAAGAAGAGAGGTATATTCCCTCATCTCATCCCTGACCAAGGGGGTTGTTATAATGTCATAACAATAAGCATCCGTTTTTTTAAAGACAAAACTCATCTATGTAAATCTTATTGGTTAAGACCAGAATTGGTAGAGATTGAAGAGATCTGATAGACATTATACCTGACTGTAGTTAAGAAGACCTGAATTTCAATCTCAGCTCCAATTCATACCAGGTATGAAACCAAGGGACCATAGCTCCTTATTTTTCAACTGTAAGATGAGAAAGGTAATACCTGCCTTCCAAGGTTGTGGTGAAATCAAAGAGGGTAGATAATGGATTCAGTGTTTGGCACATAGCAAGCATTTAATACATTCACGTCATTCATTCCTTCATTCCTTCATCCATTCCTTCATTCATACCCTAGCATGGTCTACAAATGCCAGCTGCCCTTCCTTTGCTTGGCTCTCTTAAATGTGACTTTGTGAAGCAATAGGTTTCAGCCCTGCTCCCTCTGCTGGTAGCCCATCAAATTTCCCAAGCCAAAGCAATAAGCAATAGTTTCATCTTGTGAACCCCCATTCAGGCTCCCCTGATGAGTTCAGGTAATTTTGTCCCCTCTTCCAATCCTCTAGGAAGGTCCCAGAGGGGATCCTTTTGAGAAAGTTTCTCCTTCCAATGCTAGGGAAACAAGACCTCAGAGCCCACTTTTGAAGGTGGTAAAAGACTCTTGGAGATAGACAAAAAGTTCCTTGGACAGATGGCTGAAAAGGTCTCTAGATGTTACTTGATGGCAGACCCGTTAGACTCTCCCGGGAAAACCCTGAAAGAAGACTGCAGTAGGAGCCAGACCACCCCCAGCTGGGATAGATTGTTATGGTTCCAGCATGCAGACACGCCACGTGAAGGAGGTTAAAGGGGAGGATTAGACTCCTTGGGACTGAGGGACAATGTCTAGAGGAGATGAGAAGGCATCCCTGTGGGTAGGCAGAAATACTGGTGTTTTAGCCCATCACAGAAAGTGCTGTTTAATAAGAAAGTCTGATACTGCTCTTGGGACAGGGGAAGGTAAGGTCTGGGTCAGTCCTGCAGTGGAGAGGAAACATGACCCTCAAGAGAGAGACTGAGCTTGTATACTCCAGGCAGACCACAGTTAGGAAGTAGATCATAAAGAGCCTCCAGCATGTGGAGTCATTGCATATTTTTAATTCAAGGAAGGAATAAATGGGGCTTTGGAATGGATGAAAGTGTAGTTAGGTCAGATCTGCTAATCTAACTGATGAACAGTCGGATCCTCAGTAGTCAGATCTGACTATTCCATCTAACTACTGCTACTAAGGAATACTTTTATTACTTAGTTACCGCTTTATTACTTAATTATTACTGAGTAACCTACTACTACTAACTACTAATCCTGCTGACTGATTAGTGGTCAGAAATCAGATCCAGAGGCTCCCTGCTTAGTCTAGGAGAAAAGCCCTTTCTCCTGAGTAGCCCTGCAGTAGCTGGCTGCTGCTGGTCCTTCTAGGCTCAGACATTCTCTCCCTTGCCAGTCTCTGGGATTCTTCAGCCAGATCGGACTCTCCACTCACAGTCCATAATATTCCACGTCCTGTCTCCATACACACCAGTTTTCCAAGGGCTATGTAGCAGGGGAGCTGAGTGAACATGTCATGGATTCGTGTTTCTGCTTCGTCTCAAGGCCTTTCTTCTGTTTGAAGCGAGGTATGCTCTGTCTCAGTCTAGTTTTGGGTGCTTTGGCTCAGCCAGATCCATTCAGACACGCATGTAAAACAGAAGGACATGCTCACTCACCGATCTTAGTTCAGATAGAGCATCTCCCTGAGAAGCAGTTTGAGACCCAGACAGAGAAGTGTAACTGAGGCCTTAATTACCATTTTAATGGTTTTCCCAGCTTGAGGCTGAGTGGCACAGACACCTTAGAGGTTGGAGTGCTCACTGTTTATGGCTACATCTTCTCATAGGCAGTGGTGTTCCTCCCCTGAGTGGATCTCAGGCAGGTTGGGGCTGCTCTAAAAGGTCGGCCTAAATTTTAAAATTCTATTTAAATTTTCCTAGGCCTTTTTGCAGTGTCAAAATTCCCAGTATTAGGAGAACTTTGGACTTTTTAAAATACAGTGGCTCCAGAGACTGTGACTAAAACTCACTGTGTTTGGGAGGGTTTACATCAGTAAAACATTATCCGCTACTATCCACTAACAGTATCCACTACTAGCTTTATAAAGAGGCAGCTAGGTGGCTCAGTGGATGGAGCACTGGACCTGGAGTCAGGAAGATCTGAGTTCAAATCCATTCATCAGCTGTATGAACTTGGGCAAGTCACTTATCCTCTGTTTACCTTAATCCACAGGAGAAGGAAATAGCAAAGCACTCCAGTATCTTTGTCAAGAAAACCCCATGGACTCTGGTCCATGGGATCATAGTTGGACACAAATGAGTTCAAAGATATGAGAGAAAGAAAAAAAGTCCTATATGTACAATAATATCGATAGCAGTTCTTTACAGAGCAGGAAAAGTGGAAACTACGGCAGTGCCTTCCTATTGGGGTATGACATATAGAGTTTTTTGGTAGGGAATCAGATGTAGGAAGGAGCCGCATGGTGAAGAGTTTTAAATTCCAAATAGAGTGTTTTCTGTTGGACCCTAAAGGTAGGTGCTGCTGAAGGCAGCATGGGGGTGATGTAGACCTAGACTTTAGAACAACATTTGGTGTCATCCAAGGCCAGACTCTCCTCTCTGCCCTGGATTCCCCTTCAACCTTTTAGAATGTGAGGTCCTTGAAGGCAGGATCTGTCTCACTTTGGTGTTTCCATCCCCGGTGCCCAACACACTGTGCCCAGCTCATAGTAGGAGCTTAAAAATTGCCTTGTAATAACAAAAAAGTGAAAAAGAAAAGAAAAATAACCTTGGCTGCTGAGTCAAGGATGGATTGAATCTATATTTGCTATATTTTCTATAGGTAATGCTATAAATTCTGTTAGAGGTGAAGAAGTTTTCTCCCTGGGGGCTTCTTACACTGATGAAATCACACAGACAAAGCAGGAATAAGCCCAGAATAGCTGATCAGATTAGCTACTTGTTCCCTGGCAAGACATGGAGAGAATGATTTCTAGGACATCAGACAGAGGAGGAGAAAGGTGGGAGAAGGGATCCAAGAACCCCGTGGGCTTTGTATGGGAAGGGCCAACTCAGGTGGGAGGCGCAGTGTAGACAGGGTCCCCTGTGACGTAAAGGGGCTAGTCTTTTCTTTTCTTTTGTTGTAGAAATAAGACTACCTGGTAATGATTTCTTTTGGATTCCTTTAAAAATAGGAGGAAAACTTTTTTTAAAAAAAAAAAAAAAAGATGTTCCTAAAACAATTAGTTTTCTAAAGATTGAATAAGAGGAAATAAATACATGAATGAGAAAGTTTTTTTTAAAGCACCTACTATGTGCTAAGGGCTGGATTTGGGGTGGGGTGTAGAAAGATAAAAGGGACCCAGCCCTTTAGCTCATGGACCTTACGTTCTAATGGGGATGACCATAGGTAGAGGAAAGTGGTGGCTGTGGCCCTGGGTATTTTGGTTTGGGAAGTCTGGGGGATGAGTAGCGCAGTATATTGTAGGTGATTAATAAATGCTTATTGACTGAATGAATGAAAGGGTAAGATTTCTCCATCAATACTCATTTGAAGGGTCAATCTGGCACTTCTTGACTTTGGCACTGAGTTTGGTACTCAGACCAAGAAACAGAAAGGAGTTGGCAATGCAGCCCAGAATTCCTAGCTGAGTGGCTAAGTGTGGGTTCTGCAGGTCCATTTTGGAAGAGAAGTGTTTATATTATAGCAAGAGGAAATCTAGTTAGACATGAGGAAGAACTTACCGACTGAATACATACCAAAAGAGTCTTCTCTTAAAGAGGTCATGAAATCTCATCCTCAGGCAGTTATTACTTATTAATTAAGCAATATTAATTTTAAAAAGACTGACAGCTCAGTTTCTTGGATGGTTTCCGGGCTACCTTCCTACCGTGGAGCACTCTAGAGGAGTGTCCTGTTCGTGAGTTGACCACCAGAGGTCACCAGAAGAACTGATTCGGTCCCTGATCCTACCCTGAGCTTAGCCTTGGCCTCCCAGGATTCCACCACCAGGAGCCTCTGCTCTGTAGAATCCCAGGCCTGCCTCGACCCTCTGGTCGTTTCCTGTTATTACAAGAATCAGCATTTTGTATGAATTTCTAAAATGCCTTTTCCCTTGGCTGCAGTGCCCTCAGCTAGGAGTTTCTGTAAAACAGTCGGAGTTGGAAGAGACACCAAGGGTCCTCTAATCTAGCCTGTCACTTTTCAGATGAGGAAACTGAGGTGCAGAAAAATGAAAGTTCTTCCTTAAGGGGAAGAATTCAAGCCCAGGGTCTTTGGCTCCAGATTCAGCCCACTTTCCATCATCCACAGGCTCAGGGGTTTTTTTTTGGTTTGTTTTCGTTTTTAGTTAATAGAACTTTAGATTTTGAGCTAAAAGACAAGTCAAGGTGATCTAGCCCCCTCATTTTACAGATGAGGAAACTGAGGATCCCAACATCCTAGGCTTAGAGCTGGAGATCATCTGTTCAGCCTCCTCATTTTACAATTAGGTAAACTGTCGCCCACAGGAGGTTAAGATGATTTGCCCATGGACACTAGATATAAATGAGAGACTCAAGATTTGAACCCAGCACTGATTCCAAATACCTGCTGTGCTGATAAACGTACCTCATTCCTTTCTTTTGATAAACATCTTTAACATGGTTTCTCTAATTTTATAACTCTCTAAGTAATTGAGTCGAGGCAGTGTAGTACCATAGAAGGAGGTCTGCTTTGCAATCAGAGAATCTGGGTTCAAATGCTGCGTTCCCACTGACCGTGTATGTCCTCACCTCCTCATCCAAGATTGCTGAACTAGGGGGTCTCGCAGGCCCCTCCCAGCTTCAGTTCTGTGATTGGAATAACTGTCGCTGGGCAAGTGTTCAGGGTTCGATTTGCATGCTGGCCTAACCTTTATATAGAGGCCTGTTTCAGAAGGTGCCTTAAGTTCCATCCTCCTTCTGTCTTTGCTAAAAAAGGAAGCGAGAAGAAGGCCTTGTCCTCAGATTGGAATGCGGAAAATGTATTGCCCCAAGAGTGAGTGGGTAATTGCTTTTGAGGGACTCTATAAACATTACATCAAAAAAAGAGAAAAAAGTCTCCAGGTTTCCTTATCTTGATGTAAATAACTCTCAGATTATTTAAACAGAGCATGTAAAAATGTATTTTGCCCAGTTGATTTTCTGCCCCTCCTTCTGGCTAAGAGAACTGTTACCTTAGTGACTGTATGGGCTTTCTGGAAGCACAGACTCCCGTGGGTGGTGAAGGCTGCCTCACCTTCCCTTCAAGGACATGCTTTGGAGGATGCAGGTCAGCTGAGGCTGAACCTTTCCTATTTAAACATCCCAAGAATTCAGCTCCCTGTTTGGAAATTACATAATAAAGATATGGCGTATTCTCTGGCTTTCTAGTGTGGCCTTTGGGATCAGGTGGCCTGCAGAACGGTGGCCGAGTCCCATGTTACATTTCTCCAGGTCATGAGATGGAACTGCAAAGAAGAGAGGGTCATCTTTGGGACAGGGGGAAGGAGATGGGGCATCAGAGAGAGATGGGCATAGGAAGAACCTCAAAGGCAACCTGCCTTACTGGATAGAGTCCTGGATTTGGAGTCAGGAAGACCTGTATTTGAATATTGTGAGCTAAATGACCCTGGGCAAGGCATAGCTTTAGAGCAGGAAGGGTCCTTAGGGAGTTCTTTACAGACAGAGAAACTGAGGTCCAGGGAGGTTAAATGACTTCACATAGGATTCTGAGATCTAGGACTGGAAGAGACCTTGGAGGCCCTGCTAGTGTCATTTTACAGAGAAGGAACTGAGACCCAAGGAGGACCAGGGACAAGCCCAAGTTTACACAAGTGGTAAGTAACAAAGGTGGAATTTGAACCCATGTAGTGAGGGCCAGCTCCTCAGTTGGCTGTAGGGTCTCCAGTAGAGTGAATGAATGAATGAATGAATGAATGAATGAATGAATGAATGAATGAATCTTAAGTATGACAGATAAGCTCATACTTCAAGAATCTAGGAATCTTTTAATGTGGATTCTCTATAGCTCCTCTTCCCCTTAGTAAGGGGGATCCTCTTAGATAATTGTTGTGGCCAAAGTAATTCCTCTCCCTGAGGCTAATTGGGGATGAGCTTCTGTGAGCTTAGCTAGGCTGGCCTTGAGACAAAGTCCATGTCCAGGTTGGTCTTCAGAGCTTTGCTGGCTTGGTGGGACCATAGATAGAGACTTCTATCTAGCCTTACTCCCTCACTTTAAGAAGAGGAAACTGAGGCTCAGGGAGCTAGAGTGACTTTGCCCGTGGTCACACAGGCAGTATTGGAAGAAGCAAGATGAACCTGGGTCTTCTGGCTTTAAGGGAAGCTAGGTGCCACAGTGGATGGAGCACTGGGCTTGGAGTCAAGAACATCCACGTTTGTATCTGTCCTTAGATACTTGCTAACTGTGTAACCCTGGGCAAGTCACTTCACCTGTTTGCCTCAATTTCCTCATCTGTAAAATGAGCTGGAGAAGGAAATGACAAATCATTCCCTTTTCTCTACCAAGAAAACCGCAAATGAGATCCTGAAGAGTCAGACAAGATTGAAATGATACAACCACTACCACCATCTCTGACTCTAGGGCTAATCCTTTCCCCAGTGCCACCCTTTGCTTCCACTGGAGTTGCCTTTGGGAACCCAGACATCATGTTTTCCCTATGCTTAGTAGTAGATAATACATGGGCTGTATAATGAACATTTAATTCATTGGACATTCTGTCTTATTGTTAACAGAGATAAAGTTTCGTCATCCTCCATTATGAACGTGGTTTGATGGAACAAGGTTGACTTGGGAGATGCAATTAGATGACTTTGGTGGTTTCTTCCAACTCTTAAAATTATATGATTCTTTTATCCACATGATGAGATGGTTCATGTGACCATCTGTCTTTGACTCTCTCATGCTACAGGAAAATCCCAGTGATGCCCCAGTTGTGCTCTGGCTCCAAGGGGGACCAGGCGGATCCTCAATGTTTGGACTCTTTGTTGAACATGGGCCTTATGTTGTGAACAAGAACCTTACAGGTAAGCATTGTCCCTCCTCTTTCTTCTGAGTCTCCAGAGATAGCTCAGTGGGAACACAAAGCCTAGCTTAGCATTTCATGGTTGTAAAAAGAGAGTGCTCCCCAATGGCTCACTCTGTTTGGGGAATTTCTGCCCCTTAAGTTCTGTTCTTTGTTTGCATTTCGAAAAAAAAAAAAAACTCAAGAGGGCAATAATGTTTGCTGCAGTTGTGGAAAGGCAGAAAATTCTGTGGAGGTCTGTAGATCCATCTGGCCACGGAAGAACAAAAACTTTTGCATAACAAAAAAGCACATTTTAGGGTTTGTGTGGGTCTGGTTACATATGTGATAGCCTGAGACACCATTGTGTTTTTAATAGTTCGAGCAAGAGATTTTCCATGGACTGCGAAATTTTCCATGCTGTACATTGACAACCCGGTGAGTAGTCAACCCTTAAAATGACAAGATTAGGTTCCCCAGGGCTTTTTCTTTCCTTAAAACTCTTTTATTTTTAAATTCTTTTATTTGTAAATTTACTTGTCATTAATTTTTTTCCCCTTTGATAATGTGCCTGAATCTTCTCCTTCCTTCCCGTTTTCTTGGGTCTCGACCTGAGAGCACTCCCCGTGTGGACACTGTGATCATTGAGGCAGAACGGCAACACTTGGGTCACTTCCCTTCCTACATCTCAGCATCCAGGAGAAGGGGCTCATTCATTTCCAATAAGCTTCCTCCTTGTTGGTCTCTCCCAATCAATCAAAAATCACTTATTAAGCACCTAGTGTGTGCCAGCACACCGTGACCAATACTGGTGATTCAGAAGCAAAAAGGAAGCAAGTACTCCCCACCCCCCCAATGGTGCTTACAGAACACAGAATAGGTGAAACACTAAAATAGAGACTTTTTCTATTCAGAGGAGTGAATAGAAACTGAAGAACCATGTCGTATAGTCATCGAAAGCATGAATTTGGGACCTGAGCCCAGCCTTGCCCCAGATGAGCCCTGTGACCGAGGACCAGGCAGCTCATCCCTTGGTACTTCAGCTGCTGCCTCAGTTACTGGGGAACAGCAACCCTTATGAGAGGGAGGGTTGTAGAGCGGTTGGTGAGATGGCCACAGAGGCACGGAGGACTAGGTTCACCTTGATGCATCCTGGCTGTGTGACCCTGGACAAGTCACTCAGGCCCCAGGTCCCATTCAAAGATTGCAGGGGCAGAGAAGGGACCCATCTGTGTGAACACTGAAAGTTCCTTATTGGGAGGAAATCACAGGCCCCAGGGCCAAAAATCATGTTTTCAGCCCCTACTTTTTTGTCTTTTTTTTTTTGAATATTGAATGATATAAGCAGGTAAAGTCCATGAAAGTTATAAAAATGCCTTAAGCATTCTCTCTCCCTCTCCCTCCCCTCCCCTCCCCTCTCCTCTTCCTCTTCCTCCCCTTCCCTCCCCTTCCCATGCCTCTCCTCCTACTTGAAGTCTTTGGGCTCCTCTCCTATTTTCAGAGAGAACCCAGGGCTGAAGTGCTTCGAGGTGTTTGTTTCTCAGCATTTATGCTTCCGTATTTCCCTTAGACTGGCACTGGTTTCAGCTTTACTGATGATGCCCGAGGATTTGCAGCCAGTGAAGATGATGTAGCAAGAGACTTATACAGGTACAATCTCCTTCACCCTTGACATTCCTCCGCTTTCTGACTTCCCAGTTCAGGTCAATGTGATGAGCATTTATTATGCACCTAATGTGTGCCAGTCACTTTGCTAGGTGTAATAGTCCCTGCCCTCCAGGGGTTTCCATTCTGCTGGAGGGTAGGGAACAATATGTCCATAAAAATGAAATATAACAGATATAGATATGCACACACATATATAATATGTGTGCGCATATATGTGTGTCCATATGTATATATGTATAGACACATTTATACACCAATATCATATATATCCACAATGTACATATACGTATATCTCTGTGTGTCTACACAAACATACATGTATAAGTGTGTATCTACATAGAAGTGGGTGTAAACACACACATACACATATATGTGATTTCCAAGAGGAGCACAAAGGTTTGCTATGAAGAGCAGTTTCACAATAGATCAGTCAATGAAGGAGCACCTAGTAAGCACCTACTATGTGCCAGATATCCGGCTGAGCTTTTGAGATCCAAAGACTGGTTGGAGTAGCCCTTGCCCTCAAGACACTCATGTTGCAAAATGTGCGATGACCCACGCATAGAGAAGTCTGTACCTGATGTGTTCAGAGCAGGCCCAGAGTCACTTTTGAAGGCCCCACCCTCTGGAGTGGGGGAAACAATGCTTGAAAAGCCTCCTTATGAAGAGGATTCTGGAGTCTGGAAGGAAGCCAGGAATTCCAAGGGGTGTGGAGTTTCCCCAGGGCCCAACTCAGGGGGCCGGGAAAGGATGGGCCTGGCACGGTGGATGGGCGCGGCAGCAGGGAGGGTCTCCAGGGAATTGACTTCAGCCAAGGCAGACTCATCTATTGTCGCCCCTTCATGGTGGCCATGTGCCATGACAGTTTTCCCCAGTCAAGGACTCCTGGTGCCTCTGCAGCAGCATCTGGAGATATTCTTGCTAGATGACAAAAGGGAAGGCCAGTCTCCATCAGAAAGTCCGTTGACACAAAGAATTAAAAAAACCTCCCTATGGTTTCCTGTTTCTCCCTATTTTTCTTTTCATCATATTACAATTTGTTCTGGCAAAAAAAAAAAAAATCACCCATGATTGATGAAGGCTCCCGGTAACAAACAGGAGGAAATGCAATCTTAAACCTTCCCTCAAAGCCTGGAGGAGTGTCTCCTGAGAAGCCATGGGGAGCACAGCTAACGTAGTAAAGCCCTTTCAAGGCTTCCAGCCAGATGCTTGGAGGCCACTGGAGTGATGGAGGCGGGCCTGGCTCGGCCGGTGGCATCCGGGCTCAGCCACCATCCATCCTCCTCCTCGTTGGCCTCTGTGATCTTGGTCAGGTCCCGACTTCTCAGGCCACAGTGGGCTCCTCTGCCGGGATGGACGAGAGGCTTGGAGCCTTAAAGCGACTCCTGGTCACAGCCTCTGCGCACTGCTGCCTGACCAATGCATTTCAGGCTTCCTAGCTGTGACCTTCAGTAGCCACACTCTTCTCATCATCTCAGCAGGTCATTAGAGATTCCAGACCAGCTCTTTATATCCTTAGCTTGTCTCTTGTGTCTTCTCAGGAGGAGGCAAACCCCTCCAGACTCCAGTTCCCTTCTCTTTGTCCTCATGTCCCCAGTGTCATGCACTCCCGGGGTTCATCGGGAATTTCTGCTCATTAAGAAGTAAAGAATTTGTTTTGCAGATAAAATGGATTGAGACAAATGGAGTGCTACTAGTAGTTATGTTTGGGAGAAACTTTACATGGTATATCTCATTGAAGCTTCCACACGCCCTGTGAGATAAAGTGTTGCACACATCCTCATTTTACAGAGGGGGAATCTGAGGCTCGGCAAAGTTAAATGACTTGCCCACAGTCACATAGCTAGTAAATGTCAGAGACGGGATGTGAACTCAAGTCTTTCTAGCTAATAGCTGCTATTTGTTTAGCCTTATGTGAACACTCATATTAACGTCAATGTCACATTATGTAGTAATTATATGATTGATTGTTTTTGAGTTTTGCAAAGTACTTTACAAATGTGATCTCATTTTGTCATTATAACAGCCCTGGGAGGTAGGTACTATTATTACCCTCCGTTTTACAGATGAGGACACTGAGGCAAGCAGAGATTAATTGACTTGCCCAAGACCACTCAGCTAATCGGTATGAGGCAGGGTTTGAAATCAGCTCTTCCTCATTCGGATCCAGGCTTCTAGTCCCTGCATCCCCTGACTCACCTGTCTATTCATTTAGGTAGGGAGGGCTACCTGACTGGCTTTGTGATCTCACTGGTGAGGATACTCCCTCCCCCAATGTGGGTCAGCCTCTGCTCAGCAGAGTAGAAGTAGCCTGGAGCCCTGAGAGGTGGAGTCTTGCTCAGGGTCACATATCCCTCCCCGGCTTTGGGATCAGCTCTTTGCTCACTGCACTAAACTGCCTCTGTCTCCAAATATTTCCTTTTTTTTTAAAGTCCAACTCTCAATGCTAGCTTTTGTTTGTATATCCCATTCCTTGCTGTATCCCTTCCTTTCCCCTTGTCCATCAAGTGATCCCTTGTCATAATAGAAGAAAAGATAAAAGTGGGGGGGGGAAGCAGTTCAAGAAAACCAACTGGCACATTTTTCTTGTTTGGCAGTGCATGCCCTGTTCTATCCCCACAGGCCCCCACCTCTATAAAGAGGGATGCAGTATCCATTTTGTCAATTCTTCTCCAGGGCCAGGCTTGGTCAGTGTGACTATGCAACGTTCATCTTTGGTATTTTGTTGTGGTCATAATTGTATATCTTTTCTTGGTTCTGTTTACTTAATTCTGCGCCATCAAACATTTCCATTTAGCTTGCGTGCTCCTTGGTCATATTTACGATTATTACTCCTAGTTTACTTCTCCTTTTGTCAGTATGGGTCTCTTCATTCAGGAAGCTCACTCAGATCCCCAGGAAGATCTGGAAAGGGCCTCAAAGACCAGTCGGGTCCCTTTGTTTGACAGATGAGGAAATGGAAGCCCAGGCAATGGTGGTTTTGGAATAGGATTTGAGCCTGGGTCCTCTGACTTCATATCCATCATTCTTTTCCATCCCTAAATTGTTCTTATAGAGGAAGGCAGGAAATTTTTTAGTCCAGTAGGATCCGGGAAAATTCACTATTAATTGGCGGCTCCTAAAGCTGCCGGTAGTCCTGAGGAGAATACTGGATTGCTTAAATTGACAGAGCTGGCAGGATCGTCCAGAAAAGAGAGGGGCTAAGGCTTGTCTCTGCCCTCACAGCTGGCTTATGGCTGAACTGGGACTAGAACCTGAGTCTTCTCCCTCTTCTGCCAGTGCTCTATCCCTGAGCACAGGCCTCCCCCAGAAGCTTCTACCTTCTTCTCCCCCAACCGTTTAGGGCGGGTGGCCCAGGTTACCTGGGTAGAGCAGGATGAAGAACTCAGGTCAACTTTCTCCATCTTCGGTCCTTGAGACAGCCAGACAGCCTCTGCTTGTTCAGAAGGAGGTGTAGCCACTGCCCTAGTATGTTTCTGGGCTCTCCAAGCTAGGTTCTTAATGGACAGACATTCTGGGTAGAATGACAGGAAGCCCCATCCTCCACCTTCACACCTGGGAGTCCTGGGAGGGAACAGCCATGCCCGGGATGTTCTGTTCCCATGCCTGGGTCCCCTTCTCTGCCCCTTCACTGGGGCAGAAATAGAGGGCATGCCCTCCCAGGTGCCCATCTTCCCTGTGGTGCCCCCTGAACATAAGAGAGAAGGCTCTCATGTGCTCAGCCACTTCATGCACCCTCAGTTTAGACCCACCTTCTCTGACTGGCAAACTCAGAGAAAGTTAGATTAAGGAAATAAATGCATCCCTTGCAAGCTAGAGCCTCAAACCCCATCACTACCCTGCTTTCTCCCCCACCCACTTTTTTCCACCTTGTTTAGAACCGTTAAAAAATACATCACAGCTGACCCTCGCCGTGGGTATTTACTGCCGCCATGTGGTCAGCCTCTTCTCGCGTGGCATGGAAACAGACCCAAGTTCAAAGCCCCCATTGTTTATGGCTGCTTTCTGTTCTTTTCCCTTCAGGCTCCTAGCACAGGAAGACAACTAATCAAAGGGGGTCAGAAAACTGATTTCAGCTGTCCTCTTTATAGCTTGCACATTGTGTATATGTACGTGTGTGAGTGTGTGTGTGTATGTGTGCGAGATTGCATGTGTGCGAATATAGGAGCATGTCTGTGAATGAGTGTGAGAATGTGTGTGATGTTTGTGAATATGTATGTGTATTGAGTAAGTGTGAAAAAGCATGTATGTGATTATGAATGCATGTGAGACTGTATGTGGATGAATGTGGGAATGTGTGTGGTATATGTGAATGTATGTGATAGGTGTGTGAATGAATATGAAAATGTGTGTGAAGTGTTTGAATATGTGTGCATGTGTGAATGTATGAGAGTATATGTAAGTGAGTGTGAGAATATGTGTGGTGTGTGTATGTGAGCAAGTATGAAAATGTGTGTGAATATATGTGTATGTGAATGTGTGTGAATGCATGTGTGTTAACATGTGATTGATGTGTGAATGTGTGTCTGTGGTGTGTGTATACATGTGATGTATGTGCATGCGAATATATGTGTGAATGAGGGTGAATATGTGTGCATATGTTTATATATGTGCATCTATGTGTGATGCATATGTGTCATTGTATTATGTATGTATGAGGGAATGTGTGATATGTGTGCATGTATATATATTCAGGAAGAAAAGTTCTATAAAAAGATATTCAATAGAAATTCATTTCAAATGGTGCATGGCTGTGCCTGATCAAATCCAAGTCAAGTAGCACTTAATGAGTCTTGTGGCTTTAAAACATCTTTTAATGTTGTTGCACGGGCCACAGCCAGGTGTCCTGACCTACATCTAGCCGCTGGACTTCTGGACTCCGATGACTCTAGAGGGGAAAGTGAGGCTGGTGACTTTACACCACTCTCCCTCACTTAAATCCAATTCACTTGAAAGTCAAGACATAGATCCTCCCCCCACCTCCATGTCATTGGTACTCTTTGATAAGGAAGGATAAAAAACAATTGTTATCATTGTATCTCAAAATAAGTAGGAATGACCCTCAGCATGTTGTTTTCTCTGCACAACATCTTCCACCGGCTCATGTGAGTGTGAGCTGGGTGGGACCTCAGCGACCATCCTTTCCAATCTCTTCATGTAATGGATGAGGATCCCAAACCTAAAGAAGGGTAGCAGCTACCCACAGCCATACAGGGAAGGAGCAGCAGAATTAGAATTCGAACTCAGGTCCTGACTTCCTCTGTTTTGCTTGGTACCTGCAGAACCAAAATCTGTTATCCAAAGCTGCTCCGTTTGGTGGAATCTTCTAGAGCTTAGTCTCCCCTGGTCTGGCCTTCGAGGACCCAAGGTCACGAGATACCAAGATGGAATGGTGGACTTTGTTATTGGGGAGGGGGACCCTTTTGTAATAGTTTAGAAAATCAGATTCCAAAATTAGAATCTCAGGAGCTTCTCTGGAAATGTGCCTGGGACACAGACATTGGAAGAGAAGCTTGGGTTAAAATCCCAACTCAGCTTCTTGCTAGCCGTGTAACCTTGGGCATGTCCCTTCATTTCTCTGGCTCTCAGATTCCCTCTCATCAAAAGATGGGGATCAACTTAATGACCTCTAAGGTCCATCCTGGTTGCCCCTCTCCCCCAGATCATTGGCATACAGTAGGGAGAAAGCATGATCTGGAGTCGGAAAGACTTGAGTTCAAATCCCAGCTCTGTCACTTACCTTAATAGTGTGACCTGGGTCACACTATTTTGCTTATTCTGAGCCTCTGTTTCTTCTTCTGTAAAACAAGGGGGTCAGACTAGGTGTCCTCTGATTTTCTTTCCAAGGCTTTCTATGATCCCTCCCTAAATGTGATCATATTAATTCAGTGAAACATAGGCAACTTGGCAGTGGTTTGTTATTCGATGTTTCATTTTTCCATTCTCCATGCCCTTGACCCCATAAAATTCTTTATAAGGATTTTTCAAGGGTGTGATTACCTTTTCAAGTTAGTTCATCCAATAAAGCTTCTAATCCTAGAAGAATAGGATTTTCATGCTGGGAGGGCCCTCAGAGACTGTCCAGTGGAAACACACAAGTCAGATTCTTGGAGGAAACCGTCCATAAACTGACCGACAAAGCTCTTCTGGGATTTACTATATTAAACCTAACCCTGCCTTCCAGCAAATAGGAAAATAGAAACAGTAGTTATGAGCTTGAGGTTGACAGGGGGGAGCCTTATTTATATCTCCATCAGGCGGTTTACACAATTTAATGGCTCCAAACTCTACCAGCACAATCAATGGAGATGAACTCCGACACACTCACCCAGTCTAAGAGTGAGTGGAGTCTGAGGTGCCCCAGGTGTAGTGTAGAAGAGACCTTTTGGCCCACATGATGGAGGTCATCTCCCATGTCCATCTCACCTCTGGGTGCCCTCTGAGCTTTCACCTTCTTGGGATTCAGAAGCAGCCACCTTGCTTTCATCTCGGCAGGGAGGTCACCATCGCTTCTTGCACCACAGCATGTATCAAGATCTGAAACCTCTCTTTTTTTTCCTTTCCTATTGAGAGAGACGTCATTTAGATAGGAGAAAAAGCAACTCCCCCGCCAATAAAAAACGAACTCATTTTTAGAGCCACAAAGTTTCACCAGATTGTCTTTTGGTCGTTGTGTTTATTGTCCTTCAGGGCCCACCTTGTTTTTTTTTGCCTGACACCATTTTTTTCTTTCTCCTACTTCTTCATGACTGTGGGTTTCTAGCCAACATGGCTCTCGCTGTTTGTTCTGGTCTGTTTTGTTTGGGAAGGTCATTGTAGCTCTGGAAGCATTGTGACCCACAGTGTTGGGAGATCCCAGCATCCCCATGTTAGAAGGGACTTCCCAAGCCAAGCTTGCCCAAGGGATGATACAACAAGCCTCCATCTGGCTTCTGCCTGGAGGCTGAAAAGGAGGGAGAACCCACCAGCCATCTCCCCAGGCGACTGCTGGGCTTTGGGACAGCTCTGATCGGCAGGAAGAGTTTTCTCATATCAACCAGAAATGACCTCTTTGCGGCTTCCACCCATTCATTGCTCCTGGCTTTGACCTTTGAAAACAAACAGAAAAGTCAGATCCCTCTTCCTCACAGCTCCTCAAGTATTTGAAGCTGGCTAGTGGCCCATCCTCCCATGTAGAATCCATTTTTTAGGCTAAATATCCCCAATTCCTTCAGATAATAATAACAACAGTTGTAAAATATCAGTTCAAGGTTTGTAAAATGCTTTACCTAGGTGACCTCAGCTGTTTTTCATAAGGCATCAACTCAAAAGCTCAGGGTAGGGGGGTTTAATCCTAGCTTTGTGTGATTTCTTTCCCTCAGGAAAGCTCAGTTTCCTAATCTGTAAAAATGAGGGGTTTGGCCCAAATGGCCTCCAGCTCTGAGTTCCTGAGGACATTTTTCTTTCCTATCCATTTTTGGTTCCCAGCTGGCCTTCCC
Organism: Bettongia penicillata ogilbyi; assembly: GCA_023548195.1. Lineage (NCBI taxonomy): Eukaryota > Metazoa > Chordata > Mammalia > Diprotodontia > Potoroidae > Bettongia > Bettongia penicillata. Next base: position 3,344,381 of record JAJHZJ010000453.1, read on the forward strand.
CAGGGGTCGTGACTGCTCCCTCGTTTTTCTGTGTTTGCCTTCATGGTTTGTTTCTGGAATGGAGGATGTGTCTACACTATGCACAGTGCCTCCATCAAGAGAGTGTGGGTGACTTCTCCAGGCGTCCTACTTCTGGACTAAGGGCATAGCTAGGTTTCCAGAGCTCTTTGAGTTCCCACTGTGATAAAGGACACCACACTCTCTTCCTCTTCCCAAAGGGGCCAGAGCACGTAGGTTTACAAAGCTTTCTGCATCTCATTTGACCTTATAAACAGCACTCGAGGTAGATGCTATTATTATCTTCATTGGAGAGATGAAGAAACTGGAAAGATCATGTCCATGCTGGCATAGCAAGTAAAGTGTCCGAGGCAGGATTTGAACCTGGTACTCTTTGGAGCCCAATTTCAGTTTTCTCCATTGTGGGTGTTGGGAGAGGTGCAGTTTGCACTGGGTGCCTGGCATCTTCCCTTCAGCTGCAGTGGACCCAAGGGTCTCATGACCTGGGCATATGAGCGCCTTCAAGGGTCAGTGTTTAGCTGTCCTGTTCTGCCTAAGATCTTCCTTGAATTTTGTCAGATGTTAGTTCTTTCCCAGACCAGTTAATTTTGATTTGTTTTGTACACACTTTCTGCCTAATTATTGCTGTAAAAGCACTATCCTCTTCTTTTAACCATGTGAAGGAAATATCCCTTTTAAAAATTAATTTATTTGTTTTCAACAAATAAATTAGTCTTCCATTAGTCTTAAATTTTCTCCCCCTCCCTCTCCCCTCCCACCCTGAGATGGCATGCAATATTATACGGGTTCTACACATACATTCTTATGACACATACATCCTTATTAAACACATTTTCACATGAGTCATGCTGCAAAGAAGAATTAAAACAAATGAGAGAAACCATGAGAAAAAACAAACCAAAACAAAATGTAACACAAGAGAAAATAGTCTGCTTCATTCTGCTTTCTTATTCCATAGTTCTTGCTCTGGATGTGGATGGCATTTTGTATCATGAGTCCTTTGAGAATGTTTTAGGTCCTTGCATTGCTGGGAAGGGCTAAGTTTATCAAAAACGGTCCTTGAACACTGTGGCTGTTACTGTGTATAATGTTCTCCTGGTTCTGCTCATTTCACTGAGTGTCTGTTCATATAAGTCTTTCCAGGCTTTTCTGAAGTCTTCCTGTTCATTATTTCTTATAGCCCAATAGTAGGGAATATCCTTTTAGTCCACACTTTTTTAAAAATAATTTTTAACAGAAATGTGTACTTGTCAAAGGTCTTTGCTGCATCTATTACTAGTTTAGTTCTGACCAAGGCAGATCAAAGTTTTGCCTGCTGGTCACAAATCCCCACTTGGTTTGAATGTTCCCTTGAGAAGTTACCTTGCATTTATTTACTTTATGTATATCCTTATGTGGGCATCTTGTTCCCCAGTAAAATGTCAGCTCCGTGAGGGCAGAGGCTGATTTGATTTTTTCTTTCAAGTTTCAATGCCCAGCATACAGTAGGCACTTAGTAAATGCCTGTGGATTGTTGATGGTTTATCTGGCTGGTGTTTAGTTTTATTCTGGCCCTGATTTATTGTGATTTTTTTTTCCCCTCTTTCAGTGCTCTCACTCAGTTTTTCCAGCTGTTTCCAGAGTACAGGAAGAATGATTTCTATGCCAGTGGAGAGGTGAGTGCAAGTCCTGCTTTCTCATGAGGGTCTAGGCTGAAGTTAGCACTTAGGTGCTTAATAGATGTGCCTGGTAGACACGTGCTTAATAAACGCTTATTCCCTTCCCTGTAATGGCAGGAATTTACACAGGGCTTTGAAGTTAGCAAGCGCTTTACAAATGTTATCTCATTTGATTCTGAGGACAACCCTGGGAGGTAGGTGCTATTATTAGCCCCACTTTACAATTGAGAAAAATGAGGCAGACAGAGGTTAGTTGACTTGTCCAGAATCACGCAGCTACTAAGTAACTGAGGCAGAATTTGAACTCAGGTCTTCCTGACTCCCGGCACTACAGCATCTCCTTGCCACATACATACTAAATTTCATAAGCCCTTGGTGGAATTGAAGGAGATAGCAGTTTGGGTAGTTGACCCCTGCTTCTTATGTATCGGTTGAGAGGGAATTTAGGGATTGTCTATTTTTTGGTGGTCCATGTTCCTGTAGTGTCCAATTATGACAGCTGTTAGAGAAAATCAGTACAGGTTTTAGAATTCTGCCACATTGTTACAAAGTGCATCTGCCTTGTTCTGACTCCTGGTAAGGGCTGAGGGGCATCAGTGTTTATACTTGGGTCATCTACTGGCGAGGTTTCCTGGGATGGAGACTTGAGATGGTCTACAGCGTAGAGCTGGGCACTTTCTCTGCTGTGCACCCAACCCAAAGTCAGTCTACTTTGTGTGAAATTCCCTGCCTTGCAAACAACACGGACAAGATGTGAATGAGACGGTTGGACTTTGCACACAGCTGCCAAGACTTGGACAGAGATTTTGGCTTGTCTATTCTCTGTCTGCACATCAGTTTTGTGCATATAATTCTCTTCTGTCTGTGAGAATCTTAATTTTTTTTGTTTTGGTTTTTCACTGCCAAGATTAAAACTCACAAAGAGCTCCATGCCTTCAAAGTAGTTTCATAAGATAAAATCACCTTTGGGAGGGTAGGGGAAGCTGGCAATTTTCCGCTTTCTAGAAAGGAAAAATGAGAAAAAAGACATACCAGATGTTTAAATTTGGTGGATTTAAAAATTAATGTATTATTTCTTCATGAATAAAACAACGAACAAATGTTAATTTTCCCTTTCCCTCAATGGAAAAAGAGAAAACAAAATCCTTGTAACAAATTAGCATAACCGAGCACGACAGATCCCTGTGCTGGCTGGGTCGGTAGGCGTGTCTTCCACACCTTGAGTTTTTATGCCGTCAGGAGCTGAGGAGCCTTCTTCATCACTGGTCCAATGGAACTGTAGCTGCTCAGTCCATTGATCAGACTTAAGTCTTTCCAAGTTATTTCTCATTACAACACTGTTGCAATTGTATATTTTTTTCTCCTAGTTCTCCTCAATTCACACTGTATCCGTTCATATAAATCTTCACAAGTTTTTCTGAAATCTTCTCTTAAATTATTTGTTATATCATAGCCATTTCCATTACATCCATATATTATGAATTGGTTATTTATTCCTCAGTTGATGGGCACCTGCTTAGTTTAGAATTCTTTCTTAGCCCTCACACCCATCGCCAGCCCCTTTTCCCTTGAGATCAAACTGGGGTGAGTGTAGGGAAGGAAGTGCAGCTAGGACACACAGATAGGCAGTTCCTGTCTGGATTGGGAACATGGTTTCTTAAGGACTCACTCCCTTCATTCTGAGGTAGGCAATTCTATATCTTCAAATGAGTATAGTTCATGAGCTTCCAACAAACTTGGACCCTTGTAAACCCCCAGCCAGTGCAGGCAAAAGGGGAAGAAGGACTTAGGAGCCTGACTCCAAAGGCACCACGGATCTGATCACTGGGTCTTTTAGTCTTTTAGACTTAGGACAGTCTTTGTTCCCCCCACAGAGCAAATGTAGTGGCCAGTCTGCTAATGGTACACAGCTATTGTATGTCAAAATCCCTGGCTAGATGTAGTTTCTAGTAGAAACAAAATGAGCATGCAATTCATTCCCACTTGGGAGAGAATGGGAAAAACACCCTAGTTGTCCTGGCCATTCTGGACCTGCCCTTTATTACCTGTGACCTTGGGTGGGTCATTTCAATTGAATTAAAAATGCTTCAGTGCCCATTTTGTGAAAAGAAAGTATTACTCAGAGTGCTGTTGACACAGAGACAAAATATTACATCTCCTGGCCTCAAGGAGATTATGTTCTGCTGCAGGGGGAGGAGGGTATGGTATGTACCCAAGGGAGTAAATGCAAATGATAAAAAAAGATTTCAGGAGTCAGGAATGCTAATCTCTCGGACCGTTACATTGCAAAATGAGGAGGGTTGTTTGGGTGTTCTCTGAGCTTCCTTGCTGCCTCACATCCCATGGATCTGTGGTACTCTCCAACCCTAGAGCTGCCCAAGGCATCCTCCCGTTCTGCCCTGCCCTGTTTATCTTATAACTCAAACAGAAAGAGAAGAATCAAGCCACAAATTCTCAAGCCTTTATTGTCCTCATGTTCCTGTGTCCTTAGATCAGGTGATATAATTGTCACATCCCCACCTGTCCTTTTTGGGATTTTATACATGATTGCAACTCTTAGGTTTTATAGGAAAAGAAGTCACAGTCTCATCATCAGTCAATAAAGGGGCTTGAATCTTGATTCCTGAGGAATGCTGGAAAAAACATCTCTGTGTGACTCTGGGCAAGTCTCTTTAGATCTGTTTTTTCATCTTTAAAATGAAGGGATTTGTGTAGAGTAGAGGAGTCAATCTCAAATAGAAACAGCTGCATTTTGACTCAAAAATTAACATCATCTATGTTGTATTGTATTTTTATTCATTTTTTAAAAAACATTTCTGAATTGCATTTAAATTTGGTTTGGACTATACTCCTATTGTGGACAGTTTGAATTTGATACCTGTGGTGTAGATGAACTTTAAGGTCCCTTCCAACTATGATCTTCTCAGTAGAAAGGTTGACTATAGGAGGAGAAACCAGCATGTACCGTCCAACTTGGTCTGTGTTTGTTCTCCTTTACTGTCTTTGTTACTACAGTTAATTCTGTGAAGGTGTTGAGGGCTGTTGGGAAGTAGACAATGATTTTAATTAAAAGCATAAAGGGCTTACGTTAGATGTTATTAAAGGGACTTACAAAGATGCTATCTCGGTATTAATGTAACTGATTAGAGAAGGGGATGTCTCAGTACATGCCATTGTCCTCTCACTTTGGCATCTCTCAACAATTCTGGAGCTCTAAGATTGATCTTTATGACAAACTGTCCTAGGAGATGAGCAGACGGTTTCATATCTGGAAAACTTTTTAAGAAAAGGAAAGACAAACCATGTGATTTAGAAGCAAAATATCCAGCACCTCTCTGTGCCTGCCTGGCAAGTGGAGATGCTCAGAGCCAGAATTTATTAGCGTCTGCTTTCAAGCTGTTCGAAGGCGAATAAGTAAACATCTTTGTCTCCTTTCCATCTCCCCTCCCTTCTGCCCCAAATACCAACTGGAATTAATTTTCTCTAAAGAGAGACAAATGTGTCTGGTAAATCACCCCTCCTCCGGGCATGAAAAATCAACTTCAAAAAAGAGAAACAGGCTGCATTTAATTCCCATAATTAACTTTCTTTAAAAGTGTGATGCACTCTGAGCCAGGCACCGGGCTGGCTGTTGGAGCTCATAAGGCAGGAGCACAGGACGGGGAGGGGATCTTGGCTCTGCTGCGACCCTCTCTGGATGACCCTCTCTGGCAGCAGGAGGTGATGAGAAGAGAGGAGTTACCTTGGATCCCTGATTGTAGGCTTTGTGAACAGTTGGGAGTGGGGCATGGGCATATCCCTTAGTCATGGGTAGGGTTCCTGCTCATCATGGCGGGGAACTTGTGGTTACCTCTGGGTGTGTCCTTCTGGTCCACACAAAGCAGCAGATACTCCTTACAAGCAATTTTGCAGCCAGAGTACAATTGTGAACCATAAAATACAACATTTTTGGTATAATTTCAGACAGAATGATTTCAATTGGGAACTCTGCATTTTAAAACCACCATCAATCAATTTGTGGATAACACTAATAATGATGATGTTAATAAGAATAATTAACACTTATACAGTGCTTTTAAAGTTCTCTTTCTATCAATTATCACATTTGATCTTCACAACAACCTGGGAGGGAAGTGTTATTATCTCCTGGAGTGACAGAGAATAGAAGTGACTTGCTTGTGAGTGTCTGCAGTCAGATTCAAACTCAGGCCTCCCTAACTTCAGGTCTAGTCCTCTATTAAACCACTTGACTGCATCATAATAGACAACATTGGAAGTACCTATTGGCAGCTAGGTGGCACTAAAGTGCATTGAGTACCAGAGCCAGTGTCAGACTAGTGTTCCCGAGTTCAAATCTGCCTTCAAACACTTACTAGCTGTATGACCTTGGGCACACCTGCTTACCTCAATTTCTTAATCTGTAAAATGAGCTGGAAAAGGAAATGGACAACCACTCCAGTAGCTTTGCCCTGAGAACCTCAAATGGACTCACAAAGAGTTGGACATGACTAAAATAGCGGCAAATACCTTATTTGTATATAGTTATTTGCATGTTCTCTCCTTTATTAGATTGTGAGTTCCTCGAGGTGAGAGATTTCCTTTTGTCTTTCTTTGTATCCCAAGAACTTAGCACAATGCCTAGAATACAGCAGGTGATTCATAAAGGTTTGATGACTTGACATACTCTATGATCTTCCTTTAGAGTACTGCTCTCAAGTAGCCACCAAATTAAAAGAGTTTGTAGATGAATACCTATCAAAGTGATTGATACGCAGCTTGGAATAATAGTGGATAGAGATCTGGCTTCAGAGTCCAACACCTGGATTTGAGACCTGCCTTTGAAACATTCTGATAGGGTGACCCTGGACAAGTTACTTAAATACTTGAAGACAACCATTCCCCTCCCCACTCCATCCCTCCTGGGGATTGACCACTTGACCTTCATAACTTCAACCAGTCCTCATAAGGCAATCACTGTTAGCAGGGGACATTCCCAATATGGATTAAATCAGAGCTTTGGTCCCTCCCTCCAAAAAACAGTAATTAATAACTTGCTTATTAATTATGTGATCTGGGCAAGTCCCATCAGTTTTCTGAGCCTCAGTTTCTTTATCTATTAAAATGGAGTCAATAATACTTGCCCTACCTACCTCATTAGACTAGCTGAAGAGAGAAGAGACTTTGTAAACCTCAAGTGTAGGAGAAATGTGGGTTGTGATGACCCCTCCCACTGGTTTTTTCATTTCAGCCGGGAGTGAGTTGAGTGGAGCATGTCACATGTGTAAGAGGAGAATTCGAGGTAGTATGACAAGCAAGAATGACAGGGGCTCTTAGAATCCCAGAAAGTGCATATCTGTTGTAATTTGTTGTAAAATGTTGTAAAAGTTACAAATCTGTTGCAATCCTGATCCAAGGTGTATCCTCAGTACTAGACTTTGGGGACACCCGGTATAGCCTCAAGGAGTTTTGGAATTGGACAGAAGTTCCAGAGATGAACACCTTGAGGTTGCTGAGTTGCATTCTATGAATTTAATCCTATGCTATCTCATTGTGCATGTGCTCTACTTGTCTACAAGCCCCTTGGTAGTAGAAACTATATTTTTTTTTAACTGTCTCTCTTATCGCATTGAACCTTTCCATTCTCAGATATTATTGTTCAGTACAACTCTCCATGACCCCATTTGTGGTTTTCTTGGCAGAGATACTGATGTGGTTTGCCATTTCCTTCTCCAGCTCATTTTACAGATGAGGAAACTGAGGCAAACAGGATTTAGTGACTTGTCCAGGGTCACACAACTAGTAAGTACCTGAGGCAGGATTTGAACTCCCTGACTCTAGGCCCAGCCTTCTATCCACTGTTCCAGCTGGCTACCAGTGCCTTTCAACTATTCTTGAATTGAATAGAATAGGCTGACCCTCTCATTCTGCAAATGAATGAACTGCCCAAGTCCAGGGAGGTTAGACATCTTGCCCAAAGTCAGAAGACTGGTCTGCAGCAAGGCCAGAGCTAGAACACAGACCCTGGGACTTCCCAACCATCCATTGTTCATGGCATCATAGATTTAGAGGGGGATGGGAACTTAGAGGCCACCTTCTGCCTCAATCAACAAGCACTTATTAAGTGCCTACTATGTACCAGGAGCTGGGGATACAAAAAAAGGCCAAAATGCTGTCCCTGACCTCAAGAAGCTGATAGTGGGAGACATAACCTGCAGACAGAACAAATGGATGACGCTAGCACTGCCATTTTACACTTTGTAAATGTGCCATTGAGCACTGCCATTTTACAGCCCAGGCCCAAAGGGGTGGAGATTGGCCTGGAGGTCACACAACTCTACATCTCAAAGGCAGGACCTGAGTCTGGGTCTTCTGAGCCCCCAGCCCTACTGCTCACTCTCCTACTTCTCTTTACCTCTCTAGGATTCTCTCAGCAGAATCTCTTTTCTCTAAGTGCCCATCAGAGTGGGCTTTGTCTCTGGAGTTCTTTATCTTCCTCAAACAAAACCCAATTTTCTTTAAAAATCTCCTTTCTGCTGATTTTTGCTCTTGGGGCCAGGTGGGGGACTTAATCATGGTGCTGGAAAGAGCGAAAGCCAACAGAAGTCTGAAACCATGAAAAGTCTCGAATCCCTCACAGTTCTATTTCCTTCTGAAAGCTGAGCTTCTGCTGAGTTTTGTGAGCTGCACTTCAGGGCTGTCTTGACTTTAGGACCTGGGACAAATCTTTTTTTTTCTATTACATCCGGCAGTACTTGCCAAGTTTTCTTTAAGTATAGATGATAGGGTGTTGACTTTTGAGAAAGAATATGAGACAGATGGAGCTTTAAGTCAGGGCCTGTAATAAAATGGGGTCTCCTGAAATGGACTGGGAGCAAAGGGTCTTAGGATTTTCACAGAATTACAAAATCTCAGGGCTGGGAGGCAGGGAGGTCCACACCTGTCTAAGTCTGCCCAAACTGGAGAAAGAATCAAGTCCAGACAAGTCATTTGTGAAGCTTCTGCTATGTGTCAGGAATGATGGTAAGAGCTGGGAACATAACTCCAAGTAGAACTAAAGCTAAACCCTGCCTGGGATGAATTTACATTCTAACAGGGAAGAACAGAGCTAAAAAAGGGAGGATCGAAGAGGCCTCCTACACAGGAACGGTAAAGAAAGAGTATGTCCAACGTGTGGCCATGCAAGCTCTCCTTGGATGCTACTAGTGTGGGGCAATCTTGTTCTTTTTGAGGTAGCCCATACCACTTTGGGACCAGATTAATTGTTATGATTTTATAAGAAGCTCACATTTTAATGGCAGAGACAGGCCTTGACAATGGATTGGCTATAAGGAGTGGGAGAGAGAGAGGAGTCAAATAGGACACACAGGTTTTGAGCAGGGAATTGGGAGGATGGTTGTGTGCTCTAGAGAAGGGTTTGGCAAGGAAAAACCCTGTGGGACATCCACAATTAGTGAGTGTGACTTGAAGGAAGATCCGGCAGAGATGACAGAGAGGGAGCAGTCAGAGGTGTAAGAGGAGAGCTGGAAGAAAGCAACGTACCAAAAACCTAGAGAAGAGAATGTCCAGGAAAAGAGAATGATCAATAGTGTCCAAGGCTGCAGAGAGATCAAAGAGAATTAGAACAGAGAAAAGGCCCCTGAATTTGCCAACTAAGAGATTGTTGATCGCTTTGGAGAGAGTTGTTTAGGTGGAATGATGTGGTTGGAAGGCATCATTGTAATGGATTAAGAAGAGAACGAGAGGAAAGGAAATGAAAGCCTTCTCAGCCCTGGCTTTCTTCCTAGGGATGCTTTTTAGCATATAAATTACCTTCCTAAAATGTGCCCAGAACTTTTGGGCTGACTAGGACAGAGAGTAATGATATTATCATCTCCCTCATCCAGGATGTCCCTTAACGCAGACTCAGATTGTTGGCCCTGTCAAATCCCATTGTGAGAGGAAGTGTGGTCTCATGCATAAAGAGCTACCTCTCAGATGGGAAGACCTGGATTGGAGCCTTGCATTTGACACATGCTAGCTTTATGACCCTGGGTGGGTCACTTAGCCACTCTGCCCCCAGTCAATTCTCTAGGACTTGTAGAGCAAATGTTGATATTCATCAATGAGGGGAGTTTACTCACTGGAAATTCCATACATTTAATTCATATTGGGTTTGTAATACACAAGGATGCCCAGAACCTTTTTCAGATAAACTGTCTGGGTACATCTCTTTCATCTCATATTCAAGGAGAAAGATGAACTTTATCCAAATTAAACCAGTCAAATTTAATCAGCATTTACTGGGACTGACTTTGTGCAAAGTGCCAGCTCTGGAATCAGAAAGACCTGAGTTCAAATTTGATCTCACCCACTTCCTTGCTGTGTGACCTTGGGCAAGTCATTTAATCTCTGTTTGCCTCTATTTCCTTATCTGTAAAATGGGTATCATAACAACATCTATTTTACAGGGTTGTTTTGAGGATCAAATGAAATAATATGGAGTAAGCATTTAGTTCTTTAAATCTTTCCTAGAGATATATAGACGTGGGGGAGGAGGTGTTGAGGTTAAAACATCACAAAGGGCCAGCTTCTTGCTGTTAAATTTCACTTCAGTTCTTTAAGGGATCCATGATCTAATTAATTGATATGGGGCCCTTGTCCATTGGTGAAGACTGTAACCCACTGGCATCTTCTTATCCTATGTAGCTCATGTCTGTAATATCCTGTCACTCTTACCTAAATTAGAAGTGTTCCAGCTGGCCTTTTCCCATTCCTTGGTTCCAGCTTGAATCTTTTCCTCTGCTCCATGACCAGCCTGTCCCATTTCCCAATCATTTATCTGATATGGCAGAACGTTTTCCTCCTCTTGTACACAAATCACCATTACCCATTTACTACCATCTACTGATCATCACGACCCGTCTCTCTGCCACACATTGATTCACCTGCCATTTTGATTCTTTGGAGCCTGATTCACAGCCATATGGCATCGATGGGAGTACATCACTTTAAAAAAATATATTACCTTTTTTTTCACATTTCCTGAATCATCTCCCTTCTCTTCCTGTCTCTTATAACAGAATAAAATAGAATAATTTTTAAAAAGCAGTTTAAGGAAAACTAATCAAAATGTCAATTAAGTCAGAAAGTGCATGCACCACCACAGAGTTGTAACCACCCATCTTGAAAGAAGTGGACGGTGAATTTTTTCATCTCATCTTGGACCAAGCTTGGTCAGTAGGAATACTAGAGTTTGGTTTCATCTGTTGTTCCTTCCATTTACATTTTTAGAGTCGAAGTGTATGCATATTACTTTCCTCTTTCTTCTGCACCATTCTGTCTTTTCTGAATTATTCTTCATGTCCATTGTGTCTTGGGAATTACTGTTAGCCAAAAAGTATGACTGAATGAGTCTGGAAGCAGCTTGGGATTGTATCTGTAAGGATGGCGGGAACACTCATCCTGTAAAATATTAGTGAAAACTTTGGGGCGCCATCAGAAACAATGACCTGCTTCCTCTAGTTTCTAGAACCCTTCTGGTTCTGTACCAAGGAAATATGAAGGACAGGTGATAGGGCATCTCTGCTTCTACCAGAGAAATATTCAACCAAACACATGGAGGAGTCACCAGAATAATCTCCATTTAGGGGAGAATTCTCTTTCCTCAGTCAGCCTGTGCAGCAAGAAAGTTGGCTGGGGAACAAGATGCTTTTTTCCATATGTTAATTCCCATTTGTCTTCTTTTGTTTTTTTTCCAGTGCAAAAGAAACAGGAGCCTTTTAGGTGAAGGCAAAGCCTGCTCTGAGCTCCCCCTTTTCCCCTCTTCTTTTTCAAAATTGCTACAGTGTGGTCTTCAGATTACATGACACATGGTCTAGAAATGTCTAGGAAATGGTGGCGTTGACCACAACATGGAGGATCCTGTTTTTCTTATTCATTAATTTTTGGGATCAGCTCTGCTGGAACATCACACCTCTCCTTTCCCTGGAGAGAATTGGGAAGACTGAATAAAATTAGTGCCCCTGCTGCTCCTGACCTCATCCTCTCAGTTGCTACATCTTGTGCCAGTCTTGTCAGTGCAGGGTTTTGGTTTTTTTTTTAAATCTTGCCAAGGTTCCTCATCCGTTTTAAGGACCCCTTCCCTTTCTCCATGTTTGTTTGGAATGAGTAGTCTTCAGGGAAGCATTGTAAAATATATGGATCAACTCATTTGCCCTCCCCTTTGCTCAGGTCTTGGGGTGGCCCTGTCAAAGCTTGTAGCTCAGCAGTCTTGGCACTATGCAGAGCAAGAGTGAGAATAGTGTTACCTTGGTGCAGCAGAGGTTTCTCCACTCAGCTCCTCCTGGGGAAATTGGGTAGGTTGGGGTGGGGGAGGCAAGAGAGGTGATGGTTTAAAGGAGGGGGATGCCTGTGGTGAACTCTTCTTGGCTTCTTTGGCTCCGTTTCAACCAAGGTTCACAGCAGTATCTGGACAAGCAAAACAATGGGCCCCATCCCTTACTCTTAGGGCCAACCCATTGGCCCTGAGAATTTGTATCAGGCCTTCATCCCAGCTCCAAGGCACAATTGCCCCTTTGCAGTAGGTTAGGGGATTTTAGGAGCTATGGAGCAGTAACAATGTACATGCAATTTTCTAGGTACATACAGTTGTCTCCACCATTCAGGGACGTGTGACTGGGCAATCAATCTCTTACCTTATGAAATCTAATGAGAAAGGATGAGAATGTAGGAGGAAGGTAACTGTATCCGTTTCTCCTTTGTTTTTTTTCCCTTCTAAACCTCACTAAGAAATGTAGCCGACTTGGAGTAACTGCTAACATATGTGAGATTCTTGGAAGAGGAGACTGCTTCCATTATAGTCTTATTCTCTGACACTGTTTTTTTTTCTTTCTTTTTTTCTTGAGGGGGTTGATTGAATCTTGACTCCAGACATGAAACCAACTCTTCTCAAAAAGCACCGGGGTGGCAGGGGGCTCATAAGCTTGACATGGATTTTGTTGAAACATGTAAGACAGGAGAGTCAGACAGTGCCCATAATTACAAGTTTCTTTAACTCCATTTTCACTGTGCCTTTTCACATCTGGATAATTAACAGGGCATTACATCCTCCCAAGAATATTTTTACAAGTACAATGTGCTGTTAACATGACTTCCATTACTGTTAGGCCTTTCTAGACATCACATAGTAAATATCTCACAGTGATAGCAAAACAATGAGATGAAACCCATTCCTTTATAATATGGAGCTTGAAGTAAGAGGGGCAGGAACACTGGGGAATGTGAAGTAAAGGTGAGCTTTGGAGTCCTTTTCCTAGTACTTGGGTTGGTTTCTGTAGTTTGGGGCTTCATTATTCCTTGTCACAGCTGGGATCAAGACTCCAGTATGAAAAACTGAACTAACTGAACTTGAGATCAAAGATGATTTCCCTTTGCTGCTTCTCCATCCTCATGAACCTACACCTAGAAGAGTGTCAGGCATGTAGGTGCTTCATAAGTGCTTATTGGCTGATGGAATATTGGTCATGGTGATCTTTTTGTTAGTAGTAGGCTAGAACTCGGGTGTGTGGATGATTAAATTTACTTGGTCCCTTAGGGTGGATAAATCCACTTACCTGGACAAGTTCCTCAGCAGAATGGTGCTCTAGAAATCAGTGGGATACCATGGAAAGAGCATAGATCTAAATTCAGTTCCTGAATTCAAGTCCTATGTCTAACATCTGTCATCCCTCTCTGGACCTTGGTCCCTTGGGAGCCTTGGACAGGATGCTAGCTTCCAACCCTAGGTCCCGGCTCCTGTTATTGCTGATCTGGTTTCTAGTTCATTACACTTCTTCACATCCCCTTACCAGTGGCTTTGATGCTGTTGTGGATACTTAGGAATGTAAAACCCCATCAGATGGTTGATGTTAAGTTACCAAGTTCATAGTTTTCCTCGGACAGCTGCTGGGCATATTGTTGGAGCTCCAATAATTCATTAGTGAAGGCACAAGGAGAATTCATCTGGATTCAGGTTGTGATTTAAAGGGAAGGTTTGCTTTGTTGATTTTTTTTTTTTTTGGTTACGGGGAAAGTTTGAAATCAGGCTCCCCTCTCCACCCCCTGGCCAAATGCTAATATAATATTATTCATTCAGCATTTATTAAATGCCTTTTGTGTAAAAGGCACTGTATGGTAACCTGCCTCTTGAATGCTTTCTTCACAGTGAGGATAGTGTGTCATTATCCCCATTTTACAGATGAGAAAGTTGAGTACTTGAGAAGGGAGAAGACTTGCCCTAAGTCACGCAATTAGTAAATGTCAAAGACAGGATTTGAATTCAGCTCATGTGGTTCCAAATCCAGGGCCCAGTAACAGAAAGTTGATGACAGTTATAGAGTGCCTAAAAGAATGTATTTTTTAAAAAAGTAAATTCTATTTTTATATGTTGTTTTGACTTCACTTTTCAAATACATCCTTTCTCTCTTTCCAATCCAGTAACAAATTCTTTGTGACAAAGAACAAAAAACAAAGAGAGAAAAGAGGTTTTGTCCTTCGTGTCCTCCACCTGTGCATAGCAAGGAGTGAGGTGGATTTTCTTATCTCTCCTTTGGGGCCATACCTGACCCCATAGATAAAGTGATTATTGGCATCTTGTCCATTTTCCATCAACCCACCACCACCTCAGTCCACCTAGGTTGATGAAAAGCTGTGATGGAGAACTGTTCACATTAAAAGAGTATGGAAAGATACATGATGATGTTTTGGTGGAATTGAGGGGCAAATGTTGGCATAATGCTGGATTTAGGGTTTGGTCATACTTTAAGGTTTGTAAAGCATTTCTTTCAAATCACCAGGAGGGCTCTTGTGAGTCCTGGTTGTGGATGTGATATTGGAGAAGACCATTACATTTTAGCCATTGTTTGCCATTAGCTTTTCCCTTCTTACTTGTCTATGACTGGTCAGCTTCTGTGGTGCCAGACTGAGAAGCCCAAGGTTTGACCTGTATGTGAATCACTTACCTTTACTCCTCCCTATCTTCCTCTCTGGTCCTGGCCAGGACTCATGCTGCATTGTATGTCTGTTTGAGCAGAGAAAGGTTAACTAAGCTAGACAAGCTGCCATGTTGGCAATAGGAATTGGACCCTAAAATTATTAATATCGGGAGTTCCTAGGGGAGCACACTCCCTTTATTCATTCAGGTTGGCACCTTCCTGTGTTAAAGAGTCGACCAGAATACTGAATGATTAAGGTTCAGGGTCACACAGTCAATATTTGTCAAAGTCAGGATTTGAACTCAGATCTTCCTAACTTCAAGGTCAGCTTTCTCTCCACTATTACATACTGCTTTTCTAGGCAGCTCTCTACATGTTTCAGAGAATGTGTCAAACTGCATTGGTGGAGGGAGTCTCCTCATTTGGGAACCTCTTTCACCCATGAAATCACAGATCTAATTGATATCCCTATCAGTTGACTGATTTTGAGATTTTCTTGACAAGAAAATTTTTGTAAAACTTTTGCAGTTTAATGGAGAAAAGTTCATTTAGTCAGAGAATTAGAGTGACTGGTTTTATATTATCTAATTCTGGAAGGCATTTTCTATGTTCCTTCTTTTATCAAGCATTTATGGAATCTCGAATTGGTATCTGGTACTGCCCTGGGTATCAATTTTTCATGGGACACAAAATGGGGGGATTGTGGGACCGGTGAAAAGTGGAATCACAGAAGTTAGCCCAGATCTTGTCTGTAAGTTCCCTTGGGCATCTCACCAACATCACTAGACTATTTCCCGTCATCTGCAAAATGATTGCTGGTCTAAATAATCTCCAGCTTCCCTTCCACTTAGAATCTATAATTCTAAAGTAATCACCTGTCAAGCATTTTGTAAAAGCCTACTCAGCTAGGCTCTGTGCTAGGTGCTAGAGAAACAAAGACCTAAAAGGAATGGCTCCTTACCTCAAGAAGCTTATCTTCTATTGATAAGATGGAAGTTCTTATGAGAAGTTTAAAAAAATAGTGCTTCAGTTTATACGATATGGAAAAGAAATTCAGTTTTTCATTGGTATTCTAATTATCCTATCCTGTCCTGTCAGTAATGAGAATATCTTCAATTCTAGATCTTCTATATTAGATCATCAGCATTCCTAAATATGCCTTCCATGGTAACACCCATTCTTCTTAGTCTTATGCAGGGAAATATGTGCCTGCAATTGCCTATTACATCCATCTCCTCAATCCTACGGCCAAGATCAAGATCAACCTGAAAGGTGTTGCTATTGGTGATGGCTTTTCTGATCCAGAAACAGTAAGTTCTGCCTTTTCCTTCCCCACCCCCTCCTCCTTCTGTTGTGCCTCAACAAGAAAGGAAATTCTCTTTAATTAGTTGGAATGTTTTCTGAAGTTACAGCGCTAACTTGATAAAAGGAGTTAATGTTTCCCAGTTGACTTTTTAAAGCCTTTATATCTTTAATTTTTGACAAATGTTTCATGGCATCGAACTGCTGGAGTAAATATGTGCATGTGTGTGTGTGTGTGTGTATGTGTGTGTGATTTAAATTGTTACTCTAGTTGATGTTGCCAATTGATCTGGTATTGAGAAAAATTATTTCATCTAATATCTTTTTTTAAAAAATACTTGGTGTTGTCTGCTTGCTGCATCAGATCATAGGAGGCTATCCAGGATTCCTGTACCACATCGGTTTGTTAGATGAGAAGCAGAAAAAATATTTCCAGAAACAGTGTGCTGAGACCATCAAGTACATCAAGCAGGAGGACTGGAGAAAAGCCTTTGAAGTATGTGCCCAAGGGCTCTGAACTGCCCCTGAATAATCAAAAGCAGCTGAGCAGGATAGGGGTCATAGAGAAGCAAAGGGGAAGGGGGTGTTGGGCCTTTCTTGTTAAAGATGGTGCCCATGATGCTGTGGAGGGGATGGGCAGACAGGGAATCCTAGTGAAGAAAAGTACTGTCCACGTTCTTTTGACTTCACACTCTTATCTTATAACCTATGATTACCTTGGAGCGTTTAGTTCATATCATTAGGTCTTTGCTGAATAAGCTCTTTTGATTCCTCTTAATTCTTTATATGCCCCTGAAAGCACAACCTATCACTTGGAAATCAGGAACTGGATGCATCTGTTCCAACAGATGCTTTAAAGCATCAGATTCACTAACAAGCAACCAGCCTTAGGTAAGATGTTAGCTGGTAACAAATGTCACATGTCCCCAGTGTCTTTAACAAAGATGGTTAAAAATGTAGCAGGCATGGCCTTGATACTTGCTTATATTTAAGATAGCAGCCAAAGGTTTTGAAAATGTGAAAGACTTTGGAGATTGATTTAAATTCAAAGAGACTATTTGAGTTATATGATTATTACTATATGAGGAAGAGTAATAATACGGACAAATTAAAAGTCTGTGAAAAATAGGTTATCTTGTAACTGCTCCTTTTAGGGCATTCTTCCTGTAGTAGTGAGCATTTATTAAGCACCTACTGGGAGCAAAATACTACACAAGGTATTGGAGATCTAAAGAAAGAATAAAAACAGCTCTCTGCACTCAGGGAGATTACCTTCTACTTGGGAGAGAAGGGAAGACACAGCATGTAAACAGATGAGTATATGATAAATTGGAGGCCCTATTACCTTAAATCAATTAACATTACTTAGTGAGTATATATTTCAATAATTGTTATGGGGTCCCAATGGAAGGACTAGCTGATCCATCCCTCTACCTAATGGGATTAGTCTTGTTGAACCTGATGTCTAAAACCCAAGGTACTCTCAGCAAGGTCATGTTTCAGTGTGTAAGTTCCATTGAGACTCAAATAGCTATTGAGATGCCTTGGGAGAAAGGTGGGTAACACAGACTTATCTCCAGTTCTGTAAATGGGCTATAGCAGGAAAATCTGAAACTCTTAAGTTTCAAGTCCATTATATATCACAACTCACAGAAATTCGAGTAAAGCTGAGGTCACCAAGGAATGTTTGTGGGGGCCTTTGACCATTGGGCACTATGGCTGGAAGACTATAGTCCTTCCTTCCTGTTAGAATATCAGATGTGTCCATAAAGTCACAAACCTGATTTTGTTGTGTGGCTTATGGAAACAGAGGAGGGGGCTGCTCTGATAGTTGGAGCTCATCAGCTTATACACTGAGACTTTCCTGACTCAAGGTGATCTGGAAGACACAAAAAATTATGATTTCATGTCAGTGTAGGAATAAAAAAAGGTTATTTAGCACAAGTATTAAAAGCAGCCTAGCAGCATAGAAAAAGCACTGGATTTGGAGTCAGTTGGGTTGGATTCCAGTCCTGGCTTTGCCACTTGCCACTTGTAGTCTTGTATAAGCCATGTGTCCTCTCTGAATTCCATTTTTTCATTTTCACTAGGGTTGAACTAAATGGTTTCTTTGGCTGTTTCTGTCTCTAGATCCGTGGTGCCGCCTCAATGTTTGTTTTTTCTTTTCTTTCCCTAGATTTTTGATAACCTGATGAATGGTGACTTAACAAGTTATCCTTCATACTTCTACAATTCTACAGGATGTTCTAATTATTTTAACTTTTTACAGTGTCAGGTAATTATTTTCTTCATTGTTAAAAGTAACAAATAGTAATTTTTCATAGTTACACTTTTAACAAATGTTGTTTATTGAAAAGTGTGCTAGATTTGGAATCAGGAGAGACCTACTTGGGTTTGCATCCTCTCTTACACTAACTGCCTTTCCAGATTTAGTTAGACATTATTTCTTGGTGTTCCTTACAAAGGACCCTCCAACCCCCAACGCTGAGTCTTTGCATAAGCTGTCCCCTCTCCTGGAAGGCCTTTCTTCCTCACTTTGACCTAGTAGAAAAGCTGCACTCAGATATCACCTCTAATATAAAACCTTTCCTCACTGCTCCCTCCTCTCAACTGCACCTAGTGTCTCTCCTGCTGTTGTTGAATCATTTTCAGTCATGTCCAACTTTTGATGACTTCATTTGGGGGTTTTCTTGGAAGAGATATTGGAGTAGTTTGCCATTTCCTTCTCATATTCATTTTATACATGAGGAAACTGAGGCAAGCTTTGTTAAGTGACATGTCCAGGGTCACACAGCTAGAAAGTGTCTGAGGCCAGATTTGAACTCAGGAAGATGAATTTTCCTGACTCCAACTCTCTGTACCCTACAGCTTCACCTAGTTGCCCCAAACTTCTCCACCACCAATGATCTTTTGTTTATTTTGCATATATATTTATGTTACTTATGTATACATTTAAATGTATACATGTATAAATGTATTCATTTAAATTGATAGACTATAAGCTCCTTGAGGACATGGACTGTGTTATTTTTCTTTTTGTATCCCCTCTGCCTAACAGAATGCCTTCGATATAGTGTGTAGTCAACGTTTAAGGGCATCGTCATTATTTAGAGAACAATCTTATGCGAAAGCTAGTACATTACTTACCATTATGTCCCAGGATCTTTCTTCTTATGCCCTTTTTATATGCAGGAACCAGAAGAAGAAAAATACTTTGGGGACTTTCTGTCACTGCCAGAAGTGAGAAGAGCCATCCACGTGGGCAACCTGACTTTTCATGATGGTTCTGAAGTTGAGAAACACATGTGGGCAGATTGGTTCAAGTCCGTGAAGCCATGGTTAGCTGAGATCATGAATAACTATCGGGTAAGGAAAGAATTCCGCTTATGACCTATTCTAGGCCTTTCTGAAATGACCCAGGGCAAGGATGACTTTTGTTTGAAGGCATATTTTTAGTTCACATCCTGCCACTTCTTTCCCTTTTATGGTTTTTAAATAAAACAAACTGACCGCAAACTTTTGATTTTTCTGAATTAAATGCTACCCTTTCCTTTAATTAACCCTCTTCTTCCCCTCCCCTTCCCCTGGATGTTTTGCTTAGAAAGCTTGTTCAGTATATGCCACATAGTTCTCTCAAGAGTGCCACCATACTTGCAGCCACCCAGGTTCATCATCTCAGCAGCATCATACTTAGCTCTTTCTTCTTCAAAGCCTCCATTACCAGTCATTTACCAAGTGGGATCAATTTTACCTCCACAATATCTTCCATATGGGACCCTTTCCCCACTCATATAGCCACTTCACTTGTTTTTTCCTGGGCTCTTGACTCCTGATCATTCCCTCTCCATAACGTACTCCATACAGTTACTAGTGTTATTTAAAGCACAAATCTCCCAATGTCATTCCTCCACTTGAGAAAAATTAATGGGTATCCATTCACTTTAAAGGAAACAAACTCCCTAGCTTTTCAGTTAAAGCTCTTTAAAGTTTGGCTGAACTCTTCCTGTATTCCTCTTTCTATATGTTCTGGCTTACTTGCTGTCCTCTGAACTCGGCATTCCATCTTTTATCGGTGACTCTTTCCCACTTTTTTCCTATCCCTCCTGTTTCATATTTACACACTTAGTCCTCTCCAATAGAATGTATGCTCCTTGAGACTTGAGATTATTGTTTTTGTCACTTTCCCATTTTGTCATTGTGTCCCTAACACAACACTTTGCATAGAGCAATTAGGAAAGAATTGCTGAAAGATATATTTTAGCTCAACATAAAGAGGAACTTTCTGATGATTAGATTGGTTCAAAAGTGCCAGCCACCTCAGGAGATAATGGACTTCCCCTCACTAGAAGTTTTCAACCAAAGGCTCATTTCCATTTTTTGTGGATGTTGTAAAGAGAATTCCTAAGTAGGTATAGGTTGGACAATATCACCTCCGGTCTGTCTATATCGGTCTCGTGGTCTGCCTCAATGTAAGATTCTGTAATTCTCCACTTTTGGACTTTTTTTGAATAGAATTTCTCTTCTCATTTCTCCTAGTGTTGGTTAGTATTGAATAGAAATGCTGGTGATTTTTGTGGAATCATTTTGTATTCTGAAACCATACCATTGCTATTAATTTCAATTTCTTCAATGATTCTCTGGGGTTTTCTGAGTACTCCATCATGCTGTTTTCAAATAAGATTAGTTTTGTCTTTTCTTTGCCTATATATATATATATATATATATATATATATATATATATATATATATATATATATATATATATATATATACACCTTGGATTTTGTCCTTTTATGTTATTGCTACAACTAGCATTTCTAGAACTATGTCAAATAACAGAAGACAAGGGAGTCACCTCTACTTTACCCCTATTTGTACTTGGAAATCTTTTAGTGTTTTTCCACTATAAACAGCACTAACTCTTAGTTTTAAATATATGCTTTTGATACCACTAAAGGAGGACCTTTCTATGCCAATCAATGCTTTTTTTAAGGATTTTTAATATATAAATTCGTGTTGAATTTTTCAAAGGCTTTTTATGCATCTGTTATACCCATTTAGTTATAGATATCTTTGTTGCCTATTTTATTAATTTATAGGAATTGTTTTCTTAATGTTGAACCATCCTTGAATCCCCAGAGGCAGCTACATAACACAGTGCATAGAGCACTGGGCCTGTAATCAGAAAGAACTGGGTTCACATGGGACCTTGGACATTTACTAGTTGGTCAAAGCTTCCCTAAGCCTCCTTGTCTGTAAAATGTAGATAATAATAGCACCTACCTCCCAGAGTTGCTGTGAGAATCAGATGAGGTAATATTTTTAAAGCACTTAGCTTGGTAATTGGCACTTAGTAGGTGCTTAATAAATGCTTGCTTCCACTCCATTTTCCAGTTATGAATTCAATTTAGTCATGATGAGTTATTTTCTGGTTGTATTTCTATAGTCTCTTTGCAAGGATTTAAATTTAAATGTTTGTATCACTATTCATTAATGAGGTTTGTCAATTATTCAGTCAATAAAAGTTCATTAAGATCCCCACTGATGTGTGCTAGATGCTGGAAATTTAGGGAGAAAAATAAGGCGTACTCTCTGCTTTATTTCTTCCTTCTTTGGGTATTAGAGTCAAATTTGTCTTTAAAAAGGTATTTGGCAGGGGGTTTCTGCCTCTGTTTTTAATGATAACAAGGGTTCAGTCATATCCTACACTTTGTGATCCTCTGTACCATAGCACATCAATACCGTCCATGGGATTTTTTAGTAAAGATACTGGAGTAGTTTGCCATTACTTTCTCCAGTAGATTAAGGCAAACAGAGGCACACAGCGAGTATCTGAGATTGGATTTGAACTCAGGTCTTCCTAACATCAAGTCCAGTGCTCTATCCACTGAGCCATCTAGCTTCCTCCTTAATAATAATAGCTAACATTCATGTATCACTTACTTTATGATTATTACCTCATTTGATTCTCACAACAGCCCTGGGAAGTAGGAACTGTTATTATCCCTCTTTCATGGATGAGAAAACTGAAGCACACGGGAGTTAAGTGACATACCCAGGGTCATACAACTATTTAGTATCTGAGGCTGGATTTGAATTCCAGTCTTCCTGACTCCAGGCCCAGGGTTCTATGCACTGCACTATCCACCTACCCCTTATTGTTCATAGCAACACTTATATTTCAAATGCACTTAAACACTGATGATCTATCATAAATGGATTTTCAGATGAAGTTTCTTGGGGAAGCTAGTGATTTCTAGTAGGCCAGCCCTAATGCTAAATGTACCTTTCCCTTGTCTGTAAAATGGTGATGTAATCATACCTCATAGGATGGGATTTTGGTTTGTGAGGATCAAATGATATAGCGTACGTACAGAAATCTGAATACATTTAAATGCTTTGTAGATCCCAGTTATTTTTCAAAATATCCACATTGTTTAGAAATCGTTTTGATTTTTTTTTGTTCAGAGCTATGATTTCATCTTCATAGAGAACTCCTGGTGTGGATGCTCCCTCCATTTTCACCAACCAGCAACTTGACTGTCCCTGTTAGTCCTGAGAGTTGCTTGAGAGCCTTGCCCAGTATCACACAGCTGAACTGTGTCAGAGTCAGGATTGGAACCCAGAGCTCCTAGATCCTGAGGCCAGTTCATGTTCTAATACATGTGTCCAAAAACTATTCTCATGCATTTCACCTAAATGTGAAATTTTTTAAACTTCTAAATTTTCTAAATTTTTAAACCCTGAATACATTTCCAGTGAGAGGGGCAGTCAGGGCCGTAGGCAGAGTAGGTCTTTGCTGTTTGTAAAGAAGCGGACCAGGTGAGCTGTCCCTTTAAATGGAGACAATGGAGTCCTTCCTCCCCAGCCTGCATTGGCTTATTCAGCTGGAAGCCGAACTCCAGAGATGGTGACGCGGTCCTGGCCTGCTTGCCAGCCGCGGTCAACCACAATGTATACGGAGTAAGAGAAGAACAGCCAAGACGGCTTAAAA
Source organism: Bettongia penicillata ogilbyi (assembly GCA_023548195.1). Taxonomy (NCBI): domain Eukaryota; kingdom Metazoa; phylum Chordata; class Mammalia; order Diprotodontia; family Potoroidae; genus Bettongia; species Bettongia penicillata. The sequence continues at coordinate 3,367,303 of JAJHZJ010000453.1, forward strand.
CATTAGTGCCCTCAATGCTGTATTTATTTAAGACTCAACTTTAATTGGTTGTCGAAAGCCACATATATTTTCTACTCATAGGAAATAGTTGGAGTCTGTTTTAGATCCCAGACTGGCCTGGGGTCAGCTCCCTCCCGACTCCAGGTAGGCTTCCCCAGTGGGCGCATGGCTGGCTGATGGTTTTAATACAGAGACTGTGCCCACACTGTGTTAAGGGGACATGGCGAGTACAATAACCATCCTCATAACTGACGTGTCTATAACGCTTTGGAGTTTTCAAAGTACTTTATAGATACTATCTCGTTTGATCCATGCCACCACCTTTGTAAGGCTTCACAACAGGTATTGTTATCCACTATGAGACAGCTAGCTGGGTGCAGGGGCTGGAGTGCCAGATCTGGAGTCAGGAAGACCTGAGTTAAAATCTGGCCTCAGATACTTACTAGCTGAGTGACCCTGGGCAAGTCACTTATCTGCTGTTTGTCTCAATTTCCTCATCTGTCAAATGAGTTGGAGAAGGAAATGCAAATCACTCCAGTACATTTGCCAAGATAACTCCAAAAATGGAATCATGCAGAGTAATATATGACTGACAACAATGAAACAACAAAAATTATTGTCTTCCTGTTACAGATGAGGAAACTAAGGTTTAGAAAGATGAAGTAACTTGCATGAGATCACACAGCCAGCAGTCAGTCAATTAGTATTAATTAAGCATCTACTCTCTGCCAGGCACAGTGCTAGGGGTGAGCCTATAAAAAGAAGCAAAAGGTAGTCCTTGAGACAATCTGCAAATAAATATATACAAAACAGGCTATCTGCAGGAGAAATAGGGAAAAAGTGATAGAGGGAATGCACTGGAATTAAGAGGGATTGAGGAAGATTTCTATTAAAAGATGGAATTCTAGCAAATGTCTCAGGAAGTTTTTATATGAAGATATTTCCAGTGCTCCCACAGCTAGTGTCTTTCTTCTCTAGCTACTGGGTATACAGCTACTCAACATTTATTTGTCTTTATTCTGCATATATTCATATTCATACATGTGATCTTCCTCAATAAAATGTAAGAGCAGGGTTTGTTTCCTTCTTTGTATGTTTCCCCAATGCCTCCTATGTTACCTGGTACACAGTAGGTACTTAATAAATGCTTATTGCTTGATTTCTTGATAGGTTTCAAATCTAGGTTTTCCTGACTCCCAAGTCTAGCATCTCATCTCTTAGGAGTATCAGGATGAATATACAATCCCTTTCCAGTAAGAATTTCTAATTCAAGGTAGCAGGATAGATATCTACTTTTCTCTGTAGGGTTTTCAGATGTATTAGGTGGGGGGTGTTACTTTGGTGGACCCATGAAGGAGTACTAAACTTCTTAGGAGATTTGAGGATTATGAGATTTGGAGTAGGCGTAGATCAAGGGGAAAGGGCAGTCATTTGGTTGGTTGACTGCTGCCCTTTGTTTTCAAAGAGGACCAAAATGGCATCACCTTGTTGGGGTCAAGGTCTATGCTTGCAAAGTGGTCATTGTTCTCATAAGGGCCATAAGTGACATTGCAGTAACCATGTCAAAGGCAAATGGAATGGAAGCTTCTCCCAATTATTTGGCTTCCTGAAAGCAGGGACTTCTTTTGCCTTTCTTTGTATCCCTAACATTTAGCACATAGTAGGTACTTAATAAATGTTTATTGACTGACTAACAGCATCTCCTGACTACCAAACCAGTTTTCTTCATTACCAGTCTTGTTCGACTCTTCATGTCACCATCTTGGGTTTTCTTGGCAAAGATACTGGAGTGGTTTGCCATTTCCTTCTCCAGATCATTTGAGATGAGGATACCGAGGCAAACAGGGTGAAGTGACTTACCCTGTTTTGACTCAGTCATTAGAGTGTGAACATGACTGTAATCTCCTTAGGACACAAGCTGTTTATCCTTTTGTCTGTTTTCATGCCTTTGTTGATGGAATTTAGGTGAACAGAGTGGAAAGATCAGCTGTGTTGAAATCAGTCTTTCTTTACTGTGTTATATAGATGTGACTTTTCTCAACACCAAGGGTTGGGCAGTGTTTCTTGTGTGCATGGCACCAGACTAAGCACTTAAGGACCTGGAGTCAGGATTGAGTTCAAACCCTGCTTCAGACACTGACTAGGTGGGTGCGTCATTTAACCATTGTTTGCCTCAGTTTCCTCAATTGTAAAATAGGGATAATAACAGCACCTACTGCCACAGGATTTCTATGAGGATTAAATCAGATAATAAATGTAAGGTACTTAACATGGGACCTGGCACATAGTAGGTACTATTTGAGCTAGCTATCATCATGTGTGCCTCAGTTTCCTCATCTGTAAAATGGGGATGATAATAGCACCTACCTCACTGGGTTGTTGTGAAGAACGCATATTTGTAAAGCACGTTGTGAATCTTGAAAGTGTCATATAAAATGCTAGCTGGCTATATTACCAGTACCGCTAGTTCTGTTGCATACCAGTACGTTCTGAACACGATGCCTGTTCCTATGGAATCCAGGAACAAAGCAAAGAGTAAATACTTTGATAGATAACTATTTGATGTGACTGGTGGAGGCATCGCCTTCAACCATGCAGATGTCCATCTTTTCAATCCTTCTCATCCTGGAATCTACTCCTGAAAATACCCTCCCATAAATTGTCCACTGGGATTGCACCCACTCTGGCAGGGGACCAAGGAGGGGATTCCTCCAGAACCTAAATTTCTAGGTCACTGTTTGAATTCCATTGGATCCCAAGATAATAGAACTAGGAATGGTAGAGACCTTAAAAACTTAATTCAACTGCCTCCATTTACAGATATGGGATGCAGATGTTACTTGCCTAGGGTCACACAAGTAAGAGGCAGAGGTGGGATTTGAACCCACGATTTCTTTGTTGAAATTCAATACACTTTCCAAGACCATCTAGGATGTCTTGTTAGATTTTGTTCTCATTCCTTACCTGGCTCTCCTCCTTTCTCATGTCTATATGTTTTCAAAGGTGTCATTCGTGCATTTTATTCTATCTTCTATTTACCTACCTTTGTATCATCTATCCCCTTGGGAGCTCAGACTCTCCACCTTGTAGAATCCTTGACCAACTTCAAAATTCAGCTTAACAGCCCCTCCATAGGAAGCCTAGCTTGATCTCTCTTCGTAGATACCACACTCCACATAGTGGTTACTTTTTATCTATATCTATTTTGTATTTATTTTTTGGTTTATGTTTTCCTAAATAGAATGTAAATTCTTTGAAGACTGGCACCATCTTATTTTTGCCTGTGGATTCCCATCCTAGCGTTGTATTTGACAAATAGTAGGTTCTTAACATGCTCTTGTTGAGAAAATGAATGAATTTATGCTGATTTTGGCTGGTAATATGCTGCCATTTATTGACCTTCAGCATATAAATCTTGGTTTCCAAGAGTAAATAGTGATTTATATATAATCAGTTTTCAATTATCTGCAGTAATGGAAAGATGCAACATGTAGATAGCATCAAATATTGGATCATCCAAAATAATATATATTTTGTCATGCACAAGTCATATTTTCTTTTCCTTTCCAGCAGATTGACCTCCACAATAGTGTTTTGTTTAGACTCCTATTAAAATTGGTTTATGTTCCCAGAGGGTGCCCTCACTGATGATAGGGAAGGCTGCCTGTAAAGATGCCAGATGCCAAAGGGAGCAGTCTGGCATTCAGAATTTGCTATAAATCGCCCACAGTTTGGATAATCGAAAACTGATTGTCTCTTGAGGCAACAGAAATAAATATATGCACAACCACCTTCAGAATGATGGTCAAGGACTGAGTTGTTGGAGGATGGGATAGGAAAAGGAAAGACATGGATCTCTTTCAGCATAGAATGTATGACACTGTTAGAGTCTATCTATCTATAACTCAGAGCAACAGTTGGGACAGTATGGAATTCATCCCATAGTATCTCATTGACTTTGACCTATGTTATACAGAACATTATCTTCTTTTTAAAAAATAAAAAAAAATGAAGGGGCAGCTAGGTGGTGCAGTGGATAGAGCACAGGCTCTGAACTCAGGAGGACTGAGTACAAATCTGGCCTCAGATGTTTGATACTTAACTACCTATGTAACTCTGGGTAAGTCACTTAACCCCAACTGTCTCATGGGAAAAAAATGTTTTATTAATGAATGTTTAAGATAACAGATTTAGAACTTGAAGGGACCATATAGGTCATCTAGTCCAACCTCCTCATTTTTGACAGATGGGGAAAGTGAGTTTCAAGTTTTTGCCTAAAGTTACAGAGATCGTAAGTGAAAGAGCCAGAATTTGAACCTAGAGTTGCATTCTTTCCACTGAACTGCATTTATCTCCCAGTGGTACCTTTTATAGAATGGAGAAAAAAACCAAAACCCAAAGCCAACCAATTCAATGAGCATAGTTTTTGTGTGTGTATGTGTGTGTGTTTTTTTACAAAATACATATCTTGATTTCTTTTTCAAGTCCATCACTTCCAAAAAATCCACCCCCACCTCCCCCATAACATTCTCCTCTGTATAGAAATCTATTTAAGCACAGTTCATTCTGGGCCTGTAGTCCACCATTTCTCTTACTATACCTTTTCAGACACTTGACACTCACTAGCTGTGTGACCTTGGGCAAGTGACTTAATCCCAGTTGCCTCATCCTGGGTCATCTCCAGTCATCCTGGTGAATATCTGACGCTGGATTCAGATGGCTCTGGAGGAGAAGTGAAGTTGGTGACCTGCACAGCCCTCTCTCACTCTAAACAAAGTCAAGTGCAGGTCATGTCATTATTTCTCTGATGGCATGGTCTTCTTCTGCAACGAAGGACGAACACACATGCTATACCTTTAGCCTACCGACTCTATACTTTCCTATCTCATAGGTAATAAGCATGAAATAGTGTTTTCAGGTTTACTAAGCACTTTACAAACATTAGCTCATTGACTCTTCAAAACAACCCTGGGAGGTTGGTGCTATTATTATCTCCATTTTACAGATGAGAAAACTGAGGCAGACAGAGGTTAAGTGCCCAGGGTCACACATCTAGTAAGTTTCTGTGAACTCATGTCTTCCTGACTCTAGATCCAAAGCTCATAACCAGTGTTCTTTCTAGCTAGATAAACAATGAAATACTGTGTGTTTTGTGTATTATTTTTGTCAACTTTTCCAGGCCCCTTTTAGCTTTTATAATATTTCTCTGAAAGCTTCTTTGTAATTCCTTTCCCAGGAAACCTTTCCATGAGCTGTGTGGTTCATCATGTCAGCCCCGCCATGCTCTGTCTGGTGCAGTCCCCAGAAGCAGATATTGAAGGCAAACTTCAGTTTGCTCCAGTGGCCCAGAGAGCTATGGGGGAGGCCTGTGAGAGGTGACCGAGGTCCCTCTGGAATGTGGGCTTTGCTCCACATGGCTGTGTTTTCAACAGTTCCATCGCTTGGGGGTTGGGCTTAGCTTTCTCTGTTTAAGAGTTCATCCGGTCAGGAAATTGTGGTTATAAAGTTCCCTTGCCCTGCCGCTCATCATCCTGCAGCCCATTAAGTGCTGACTAATTGCATCTTCAGGAGCTGAGATGTTCATGTTTCTGAGCTTTATTCCTGTGCCTGAGCTTTAGCACCACCCCCTCTATTAGCTCCCCACCCCCCACCCCATAGCAGGTATTTATCAGAAAGAATCTGGCTTTCAAAGTGCGCTTTTCTGTGAACAGACAAATCAGATGATGGGGGAAGGGATATGGTTTCAAATAAATAATGCATTCCTTCAGTTGCTGCCGACATTCCTGAAAATCCTTGCTCCTGGTGGCATCTTTTTCCTGGTAAACCTAGCCAAGGAGGTAAAGGTCAGATAGGTGAGTCCTGGACTGATGACTTTTAATAGACCTCAATCTGTCCTTTTTGTCAGTGAGGGGCGGGGGGGGGTGGCTTTTCTGTTGTTTTTTAAAAATAGTAGTTCCCAGTTTAGTGGATACTGAGAGTAAGCAAGTGATACAGGATGATCAAGTCAGCATCTAAAAGGATCTTGATAGTTTGGAATATTGGGATGAATCTAATAAGGAAGATTAACTTACTTAGGATAAATAAAAAGTCATTTATTTGGGTTCAAACAGTCAGCCTCACAGATTAGAGGTGTGGGGGAGTCAGGATTTGACAGCAGTTTGACAGAAAAAGATACGAGAATTTAGATCAGAGGTCCAAGGCGAGTCAGTGGTACAACATGGGAGCTGTTAAAGTTAGGGATCGTAGGCTTGCTTTGAGAGACATCAATGGCTTCCAAGAAAAAAAAGGCAATACCCAGACTGTTCTCTGCCCTAGACAGGATGTATCTGTTGTTCTGGGCTCAGTTCTTAGCACAACCATTTAGGGTAGACACAAACAAGTTGGATAGTGAAGAGGTGGATAATTTAGATGGGGAAGGTTTATCAGGAGTGGATGAAGGAAATGGAAAGTTTGGCCTGGACAGCACCAGGTTTTAGGTCTTCTAAGGTCTATCAAATGTCAGAAGATTTACACTTGGTGTGGTGCGCCCTCAGAGGGCCAGCCTGGCAGCAGGGAGTGGAAACTAGCAAGAAAACTATTTAGGCTTGGTGCCAAGAAACAAGTGCTAACAATGAGAGCTGCCCCAAAGCGCAACAGGCTGCCTCTGAAGGGATTCATCAGTCCCCCAGAGAAAGTGGGCTCCCCTTCTGAGATGCCTAATGACTTTGTAAGGAGATAAAAGCAGCCTTTGAGGTGTCCCTGCTCTGGGAGCTCATTGAAAGTCGTGATATAAGTTAAGCACAGAAGTAGCCCAGAGTAACCTTAGGGAATGCAAGAAAGAAAGAATCCCCTTTGAAGAGTTGGAGGAGTGAATTCTAGAACCAAGTAGAATCCCTCCTTGGCAGCCTAACAAGACTTCCAAGGTCTCTGGTAAAGGGGGGACCACTTTCTGACCCAGCCCATCCCACTTTTGGATTTCTTTCTTTTTCTTTCCTTCCTTTCCTTCCTTCCTTCCTTCCTTCCTTCCTTCCTTCCTTCCTTCCTTTCCTTCCTTCCTTTCCTCCTTCCTTTCCTCCTTTCTTTCTTTCTTCCCTTCCTTCCTTCCTTCCTTCCTTCTTTCCTTCCTTCCTTCCTTTCCTTTCCTTCTTCTTCTTTCTTTCTTTCTTTCTTTCTTTCTTTCTTTTCTTTCTTTCTTTCTTTCTTTCCTTTCTTCCTTCCTTCCTTCCTTCCCTTCTTCCTTCCTTTCTTCCTTTCTTTCTTTCTTTCTTTCTTTCTTTCTTTCTTTCTTTCTTTCTTTCTTTCTTTCTTTCTTTCTTTCTTTCTTTCTTTCTTTCTTTCTTTCTTCCTTCCTTCTTATTTTAGACAAATACTAAAGTTTAAATACATAATAAGAAAAGAAAAAAGAAACATTATCAACTTAAATATTAAACTTAGAAATAAAATAAAAAAGAAAAAACATTTCATGGGCACAGTAGAACATAGGAGAGGGTTTAGAATATATAGCAGTAACATCATTTCAAGAAAACCTATATATTAAATACTATGCACTAAGTTGAAATCTTTGGTTCCTTGTAGGTTTTCTTTTGTTCTCTGCTGTGCACTTTTTTCTTTTTCCCCATTCCTACACCCCACCCACCACCCCAAGGCTACAACTGAGCATGGATATATTTATAGACAGATGTTGACATATACATATACATAAATACATACATACATACATACATACATACACATATACTTTCCCTAGGAGATTCTACTCCTAATCTAGATTCCTTTAGTTCTTAGCCTCTTATGAGTCATGGACCTCCTTGGTCTTCTGGAAAGGCCTTTGGACCACTTCTCAGAATCACTGAGCAAAGCAAAATGTAAATAAATGAAACAAATTGCTGGATATCTTCTCTTCATCCATTAGAATGTAATCTCATTGAAGGCAGGAACTGGCTTTTGCCTTTCTTTGTATCCTTTCTGCTTTGTATAGCCCTGGCTCATAGTAAGCACTTAATAAATATTTATCATTTATTAATATTTATCAGCAAGTATTGATAAATATTTATCAATTATTTGCTAAATAGCCCTATTTACTCTTCTAAGACTAGAAAATAACGATTTTTTCTCAAACAGAATCTTCCCTTCTCTGGGCTAATTATCCCTGCTTCCTTGATTTAGGATGAAAGTAAAGCCTTTCTTTGTCTTTGTGGAGAACGTTATCCCCTCACCTCCCTAGATGACTGTCCATTCTCCATCGGTTCTCCTTTCTCTAAGACTGACTTAGAGTTTAACTAACTCCTTTTATAGTTAGAAATCTCTGAGTTTGTGATCTTGAAAGTTCAGTGCTGAAAGATGTTTTTTTCACTCAGTTGTGCTCCTGGGAGAGCCATGTTAATTGGCCCACTGACATGGCCTTGCAGACTGAGACATCTCTTTGTTTTGCTGGGGGTCATTTTTACAAAGTACCACTGTTCCAAACCTTGGGAAGCACACTCAGACTGGGGAGGTAACAGTTTCAGAGAAAGACATTTTAAATCTGAAAGAATAGCGCAGATATTTGGGGTCAAAGCTGAAAACAAGCGCAGAAGACTGGCAGCTAAGGTATGCTCTTAGGGTCATCATAGACTAATAATTGGAAGAGACTTTAAAGGTTCTCTGGTCCAAGCTTCTCATTTTACAGATGAAGAAACTGAGGCACAGGAGGTGGAGTAAGCAGCAGCACAAGTTCTGAACCTTTGGCCCCAAGCTTAGCACGATCAGCGTTCTTTCCACTGCACTGCCCTGACCTCCTGTGACAAAATATTACTTCCTAACTTCTTTTAAGACCTACTCTCAGCTTCATCTCCTGAACAAACCCTCCCTCCCTCAATTAATTCAGTTCCATTAACATTTATTAAATCCATCCTGTACATCAGGAATTGTGTTTCCATGTTTAAATGCTGTCATTCTCCCCCCTTCCTAGAATATAAGCTCCTTGAGATCAGGGGCAGGTTCATTTTTGTCTTGGTTTTTCCAGTGCCTAATACCAAGCCTGTCACTTACTAAATATTTGTTGAATTGAATTGAAAGTCACCCAGCTGGGAAATACGACTGTATGATGTGAAGAGCAGACAAATTCCTTGTCAGCTGACTTTACTTTGAAAAAGATAAGGAGAAAATGTGAGGGCAGTTATCCCTGCTACCACCCATTAGTTCTGTATGGTCTGTAACGAAAGTCCTCAGGCTGTGTAAAAGCTGGTCTTGGCTGCCTATGCAGTCTGATTTTCTAAAACTGGATGCATTGAGCTATAACTTTGGTTTGTACAGGCGGCAGAATTTCCCAGCATGTCTCTACCCATCTCATTGTACAGTTTGGAGAGTAAAGATCAAACTAAAGGATTAGAAGAAGAGGTGTGAGCCCTTGGGTGGTTCATTCTGGACTGGTAGACTGTCCTCTCTCAGAACTGGCCCCTAGGGCTGTGGGAGGCGCAGCCCTAGAGGTAACTCCAGGATGGCCAGTCAGCATCGTGTAAGACCTCTCCAGCCAGGGAGAGTGTATTGTTAAGTACTGATTACCACATTTCAGTATAGGCATGGGTCAGCTGGAGGATGGCTAGGATGGTTTAGCCTGAAGGAGAGAAAACTACTCAAGAACCTGCTAACCAGCATCAGGCGATTAAAGGGAAGTCATAGGAAAAGGAAAGGGATTTGTTTCTTATGCTGACAGAACCAGGAGTAATGGATGGCAGCTGCAGAGGCTGATTTCAGTTCTCTGAAAAGATAAACTTCCTAAGAGTTGTTGCTGTCTTATGTTGGACTGAGCTGCTTTGGTTTCCCCAAAGTGTTCCAGCAGAGCCTGGGTGTCTATTTGTGGGCGATGAGTTAGTTGAGATGACCACTAAGGTCTCTCCTAACTCTGAGACTCTAGAGAACATACGCTCCCTGAGGACAAGCTTTTTCTGGTCTTATTTTTAGATTCCCATCATAGTGCTTTGCAGATCATAAGTGCTGGTGGAGTGTAAACTCCTTGAGGCAGGGGATTATTGTACTTTTGCTTTGAATTCAAGTGCTTCAAAAACATTTATTGAGTACTGACTGTGTACTTAGCCCTGTGCTGCTTGATTGCTTCCTGATTTGACTGCATCCTACAGGGATGCACGAATGCCATATCTTCTTCTCCTGGCCCTGCACCTCCAGGGTGTCTGCATCCATCAACGATGAAATAGTAATAACCAGCATTTGTAGTACTTTAGGATTTGCAAAGAACTTTACTCATGGCATTTCATTTGCTCCTCACAACACTTGGGAGGTGGGTGCTACTATGATCCCCATCTTACGCCTGAGGAAACTCAAGTGAACAGAGTTTAAGTGACTTGCCCAGGGTCATATAATTAATGAGTGTTTGGAGCTGAACTTGAATGTTCCTGTCTTCAAGTCAGACACTATCGATTCAGCAGCCTAGTTGCCCTATCTAGAAACAAGAAAATCCTAAAATACCAAGGGTAAAACACATTGGAACCCTGAACCACAGCACTGGACTTGGAGTCAGTCAATAAGCATTTATTAAGCACTTACTGTATGCTAGGATCCTCCTCTGCTAAGCTCTAGAAATATAAAGAAAGGCAAAAAGCATTGTGCCTGTCCGTAGAGAGCTCACATTCCAAATCAAGAGACAACAGGCAAACAGCTCTGTACCTTTGGAATCAGGAAAATCTAAATTCAGATACTGCCTCTATCTCTTTCTGGTTTTGTGGTTATGATCTCTGTGATCTTGGACAAATCTCCCAATTTGTCTGGGCCTGAGAAATAAAGAGGTATACCTGTGAAGGCTGGGTACCAGAAGGCAAAGGGGATTTATCCAGAAGGTCTTGCGCCTGATGCCGGCTGCCCTTAGTTCCTGGGGTGGCTCCATTTCCCATCTCCATGACTCACTGTAGTCCATTGCCCATATATTGAATGCATCCTCTTCTTACCTTCATCTCATCGACTCCCACAATTCCTTCAGAACACAGCCCAGGTCCCCTACAGAGCCTTACCTGACCTGACCAATAATGCTATCGCCATCTTGAAAAAATGACTTTGTACTTCTGGATGTGCACACTGGATTTCCCAGTGGCATGCAAACTCCTTGAAAGCAAGGTTTGTTTTATGTTTTATATCTGTATCCTCAGTGAAACGATACTGGGTGGTGCAGTGGATAGGGCTGGGCTTAGAGTCAAGACCTGAGTTCAAATCCAGCCTTTGACACTTACTGTGTGACCCTGAGTAAGTCACTTCACTTCTGTTTGCCTCAATTTCCTCATCCATTAAATGGAGATAACAGCACCTGCATCTCAGAGTTGTTGGCACATAGTAGACACCTAATAAATGCATATCCCCTTCTCTTTCAGTATATTACACAGTGTCCAGATCTTTATAAATGCTTGTTGATTGATGGACAGAAGGATTTACTTTGTATGGGTATTGGTAGGACAAGGAGCCTCATAGGTCAAGGAGACAGTGTGGTCTGAGGACCTTGCTTCAAATCCCATCTTTGACCTTTGGTACCTGGGTGACCTCAGATCAGTCCTCTCTGGGCCTCAGTGTCTGTAAGATGTCCCGTGTCTGTAAGATGAGGAGGTTGAACTAGGTAGTCCCTGACTGAGGTCCCTTCTAGCTTTAGAGCAGAGATCCCATGACTGTATTTGGGCCATCTGAATGTGCCAGTCCTTTACTTAAAAACCAAACAAAATGGACCAGGGAAGTTTGCCTTGGGGATTCTGTGGGTTCCTGTCAACGACATTGGCTTGTCTGAGAGGGCAGATGGGTCTCGGTGGGGAAGGTTGAGGAGGAAGTGGTCAATGACCTCTGTTCATTCCCAGGGAGCAGAAGGGAACACCAGAGACCCAACGCCTTGGGAAACTTAGCCTAGTGACCTATCTGAGTGGCAATTGCCCAACCTGCTCTGTGGGTATTTACCCAGCCTTGACTGCCTCAAATGAAGCAGGGCATCCCTTTGTCTTCTTCTTCCAGATTGCTTACAGTCTGAAAACCCCCGGTCAAACATCATTATCAAATGATTGGAAGAAAATGAAAGTCCTGGAGCCCTGTTTGGGTTTTTTTTTTTTTTTGAGAAAAGCTTCTAGCTGATAGCTGCCCCCAACCTCCCCATCATTGAGGCACTCTGTCTCCATGTCCTCGGGTAACTCCATGAAATGTTCAGTTCTGTTCTACCGGTTCCTGTATCGATTACACTCATTTGCACAAACCTTCCCACCCTATTGACTCTCCTGGGTGACATTCTCCCGAAAGGTGTAGAGGAAAGGATGCTTTACTGCCCCAAACAAGGGGGAACTGTGTTTCAGGAAAAAAGTAAAAAGGGCTGCAAGTGAGTAGGGTGGCCTTGGGGAATACGACCTCAGAAGGCTCCTGATCTTTCTTGCATTGATTAAAAGCAGGAGACCCATGGAGCATCAGGGATACTGTGGGTTCTGTTAAGAAAAGGACATTGAGTAGCCAGCTTCTAGCCTTGATCCAGAAAGGAGGTAGTCTGGCTGAGGGGAAATGGTGAAGTTGGTCACCTAGGGGATGGGAATTTGAGGGTTACGCATTTAGGGTAGACACCTGAAATCCCATGCCTTTTTACACACTCAGTCATGCCTGGGCATTCTTTCTTTTTCCTCTCACTCTTCCTCCAAATGACTTTCACTGGAGGGAGTAAACAGGAGGTAGGTACTACTTTGAGGCATTGGAATTTTTACAGACACTGTGAACACCAGCTGTATCACCAGGTACTAATTGGGCATCTGAGGCCAGCTTCATTTGCTGTTTATAGCTTCTCTCTTTCCTTGCTCCAGTTTATTTTGTAATTTTTAGGACCCACAAAGCTAGGGTCTCCAAAGCGGAGGTTATGACACAGCCCCAAGTTCATGAGACTTTAAGGACCCTAAACCCAAGAGCTTAACAATGCTTCCAGCCTAGTGCCACACTCATTATCCTAGACAGCATACCCTGTGCACATACAGTCATATGACCAGAAAGAAAGGTCACTGAAATCCTTGGCCCAGTCCAATGGCCCAACCTCAGAAACAGATAGGATTTTTTCAATGGAAACATCATTAAAGAAGAGATGACAATCTGCTTTGTTGCTTCCCCTGAGGACTATGGGACCTTTGCTCCTGACTGCCCTATGTGGTATCTCCCCCTTTAGACTGAGTCCCTTGACAGCAGGACCCGTCTCCCTCTTCTATTGTGTTCCCAGGACTTAGCACAGTGCTCTGCACATATTAAATACTTAACAAATGCTCGATTCATTCATTCGTTCTGAACCTGATTCTTCACCTATGTCATAGACATGCCTTTTTCCTACCTAGCTACAGAGTGCTTTGTGAATTATAAAGCCCCACAGGGATGGGGGCTGACACTGGGATTCCTTCAGATTTCTGGTGGGATGAACAAGGACCTTCCAAGACAGCTAGGGCAAAGAGCAAAGACGCTGGTGGGCCCGGAGCTTGACTCTTGGCTTTTACTCTTGTCACCATGACGATCTCAGCCCAGTCACTCCTAGACCTTTGCTCCTCAACTTCCCTTTCAATAAGAGCAGGTTGGGCTTAATGATCTCTAGAGTCTTTTCCAGTTCAGTTTTTCAATACCCTGTAGCTAACCTTTATATGCCATGTAGAGACCTTTTACGAATTCCTTCACAAATATGATCTCATCTGATTCTCATAACACTACTCTGAGGTAGGTGCTATCATTATCCCCATTTTACAGATGACAAAATTGAAATGGGGAGATGTTAAGGGACTTGCCCAGGGTCAGAGAGCTAGTAGGTGTCTATATCTGGATTTGCACACAAGATTTCCTGTCCACTACACCCCCAAGCTTCCTGTATGAGGGAAAAAGGACCCTACCTTTACAGACTAGTTGGAGAAGTCCATCTGTATGTATTGCTGGTCTGTACAAAATGGAGAACAGGTGATTGAGGGGCAGGTCCTAGAAGTTGGGGCGATGGAGAAGAGCCTCACACAAAGGGTTATATTTGGATTGTAGCTTCCTGACCACTCAGGGTGTAAGACTCTGGGTATTTACCCATAAGAAAGACAGAAATGAGAGAAACCCTGGCATAAGGAAGAAAGGACCTTGGAGCCTAGAAGACCTGGAAGACCTGGGATTCTAGGAAGACCTGCTGGCTGTATAAGATGGGCAAACAATTACTCTCCCAGTGCCCTAGATGACTGCCTAAGACCGAAAGGTTGCAGACACTGTGCATAGGTGGAGGGAACTTCCGTATGAGAATTCTCTGCCTCAGTGAAATCATGGGCCAAAAAACTCAAAACAAAACTGGACAGGGGTAAGGAGCGGGGAAGCAGAGAGGAAGTAGTGCTATCAGCATTAGGGGGTGGGGAAACAGCTGCACTGTTGAGTGAGTTGGTCCTCGCCTGGGATTCCCCAGACTGGATATGTCCTGGCTCCTGCCTGTCTGCTTCTGGCACTGGAAAGACTGAAGGCCCATCTGCTCCTCCTCCAGATGAGCACATTTTGGGGCCTGTTTCGTCCTCCTCCACGGACTGTGCTCGACTCTTCCAAGAAAGACCGTCCTTGGAAAGTGCTTACATTGTTTGGCAGTGACTAGAAGAGGGTCCCATATTTCCTGTGTATTTGTGAACCTACAGTTTCAGGACTCCATAGTGTATAAATAAAAGGGAGTCATCCCTTGGCTTTTGCTCAGTGTCTGTGTTTGGGAAGGGGGGCCATTCAGAGTGAATGTGAATCAACAAAAGATTCACTTCAGTAATGAAAAGAAATCAGATCCATGGCGCATCATTTGGGGCAGGATGCTAGCTATTTCTGTGTCTTTGTGGGTAGCTCAGCTTCCAATGTCCCAGCCCTTTGGGGGTGGTCCATGGGTCATCCTTGGAGCCTACATTCCACAGGCCAGGAGCATGTCAGGGGAGGAAGCTGATCTTCCTTAGCTTATTTCCAGCTCATTAAAATTAGGTTACTGATGGCTGGCAAGGGCAAGATACAAGCCCTTGCCGAGGTGGGGGAGGGAGAAGGGGCATCTGGAGCAGAAGATGGGATGTGAGGCCAAACAAAGGAATTCTCCCATGAGGGAATGAGGGAGCGGGGCACTTCTCTTCCTTAATGAAGAGGCAATTAATGTCCTTTTTTTTTTTACCACCAAGACAATGTAGTTTTTTCTTCTAGTCTTAGGTTCTTTTTATTTTAGTGTACAAAATAAGTCTTACTGATGCCTTTCTTTTTTCAGTCACAGTCTATTCTGGAAATGTCTCTCTCCATCTCTTCTCAATGACTCTTCCCTTCTTGTTGCTGTCATTGAATTGTTAAAGTTGTGTCTGACTCCCTGTGACCCCATTTGGGGTTTTCTTGGCAGAGATACTGGAGTGATTTGTCTTTCCTTCTACAGCTTTACTGATGAGGAAGTAAGGTCAACAGAGGTTAAGTGACTTGCCCAGGGTCACACACCTAATACATGTCTGAAGGCAGATTTGAACTCAAGTTTTCTTGACACCAGACCCAATGCTCTATTCACTGCCTCATTGACCACCTGTGGGCTCATTGGGTCATCACCACTGGATTCGCGTGATTACCCTGGCTCATTTTCATGCTTTGGGGTGGTTTCCTGCATCCTTTAGTACATGGCTTTCCCTTCCATCTCCTTTTAAAATCCTAAAATGTTTAGAGTCAAGAGATGACTGAAGAATCATTATCTTTGATGGAAATGGGCCATTTGTGTAATTGCTGGCCCAATTCCCAGCATTGAGAGCACTTTCTTTTCCCTCCCAAGGCTGAGCAGAACTGGAGAACTGGCAGAAGCATGGACTGGCAGGCACGAGGTTACACGTTAGCCCAGGCTCTCTCCCATTTCCTTCTGTTGAGTCAGAGGCCACATGGGGAAGGCTTAGGCTCCAGGATGAGTTCTGAGGGTGGTCCATGGTAGTATTCTGTTTTTCCCCTGGTCCTCTCAGCAGGCATTGGACACTCAGGCTTCTTGGACAAGACAATCCAAATAGCCAGATGAAGGATTTCCAGCCCAAAAACCATACATAAGCAAAGATCTGAATGTCTGAATGATGGAAAAACACTGGCTGGGGGTAGGGGAGGATGGCTCAAGTGAGAGGGCAGCTGTGTTTGGGATCAAGACAGGATATTTAATGAATTTTAAACTCTGAAGCTGCAGGTCAGTTTTTTTGGTTTTCATCCTGAGCCTTGGAGACACATGGGAATCTCCCTTTGGGAGGAGGAGTTTCAGTGAAATTAATTCCCATGGATATAAGGTTTGGAAAGCTTTGTGACACGTGGGGCAGAGGGCAGTATCTAGGGCTTGCCAGATCCCTCCAGGAGAAAGGGCCCCCTCACTCAGCAAATATTTGTGCCCAAGTATGGAGAGCAATAAGGGAGAAGCCCAGCAGACTCCCGCCTCCTTGGAGGAGTTTCTGTGGTTTAGCATCTGGAAAGAAGTTGGTTTTTATTGCTTTTTGGTCCAACAACAGGAGAGTGCTCAGAAGGAATACAGAGAGTGCCAACTGGGAGCCTCACATACACTGGAGCAGCCAGGCTTCAGAATGATCACTTCCCCAAACCGGAAACCACAAAATGTTAGACATTAAGGTCACTAGATCATGGGGGAAAGAACACAGACACGTCTGTGGGGTATTAGCATGCTTTGTGAGAGGGACAAAAACCAGGCACTTCTGGTACCCAAGGACAGAGCTGAAAGGGATGGTCAACTCAGGTGTGTCCCCAAAGAATAGCTGTTACCAGAGAAAGAAAAATGGCAATCTTCTCCCAATTGTTTGCTTGGGTTTTTCTTGAAGACTAAAGATTAAGCCTGTAAGTGTCCACAACAGAAATTTGTTTGGGGTTTTCTCTTCCATATGTACCGACTGGGATGTGGGATGGAGTCAAAATGACTTCCCCTTATTACAAGCTATTTAGAAGATTAGAGATTAGAAGATTTGGAGCTGAAAGGATCAGAAAGGCCATATCATCCAATGCTTTCATTTTCCAGTGAGGAAACCAAGAGTCAAAGAGAAGAAATTTATAGGCTCATAGCTGGGAGGGCCTCAGGGTTCACTGATACCAAATCCCTTGAGTTTAATATTTAAAAATATTTTTGTTAAAAACTATGTCCATTCATGAGTGTCATTTAAAAAGTTAGGATCTTGACAGTCATCTCACCCCTTCATTTTGCATCTGCAAAAATGAAAGCCCAGAGAAATAGAACTGTCCTGCCCCAAGTCATCCTGATAGTAAGTGGTAAAGTCAGCATTTGAACCCAAGAACTGGAATCCAGATACCCTATTTGTTTTCTGCTGTTGTCCCAAGCCTTCCTAGGCATAGATTTAAACCTGGAAACAGAACTTAGAGACCATTTAGACCAATCCATTCATTTTATATTGGAGGAAACTGAGACTTGAAGAGGTGGGAACTGGACTTGCCCAAGATCACAAAATCAGTGGGCAGAGCTTGGACGCTTTTCTTTTTTTAACATTTATTTTTCCCCCTCTCACAGTTAAATAAGACTGGCATTCTTTCTTTCTCATGAGAAGTCCTGCTCAATTTTCACATCCTGGCTCTTATGTGGGTTTACAAAACTTCGCTTTGGAATCAGAGCTTGGGTCACATGCGGGTTCTAAAGAGCTGAGAAGGCTACAGAGAAGGTGCTATTGGCCAATGGTGTAGTGCAGGATTGGATTGTTGCTGAGTTATTTCTGTTGTGTCTTACTCTTCATGACCCCATATGTGGTTTTCTTGGCAAAGATACGGCACTGGTTGGCCATTTCCTTCTCCATCTCATTATGGAGGAGGAAATTGAGGCAAATAGGGTTAAGTGACTCACACAGTTAGTAAGTGTCTGAATCTGATTTGAACTCGCAACTCAGGAAGTGATTAGACTAAATGAATCTGTAAGGACTCTTCCAACTCTAACTTTGTGATCTGATGACAAAGTTAGTTACTTTTGACATTTAAGCCTCTGTGAGTATTTATGACAAATTGAGCCCAATGTGGGCTCATACATACAAAAGGTAAAATCAGTGAAATTAGAAGGGTAGCTTATGTATTGTCCTGCTGTATTTAGGATCATAGGACTGTAGATTTAGAACAGAGAAGAACCTTAGAAGGTGAAAAAGAATTAAGAAGCCTCTTGATGAGGTGAAAGAGGAGAATGTAAAAATTGGCTTAAAGTTTAACATAAAAAACAAGGTCTCTTGGCAAATGGTCCCATCACTTCCCGACAAATTGGGAGAGAGAAAATCGAAGCAGAGCCAGATTTTATATTTTTGGGCTCAAAGATCACTGCAGATAGCGACCACAACAATGAAATTAAACGATGCTTGTTCCTGGGAAGGAAAGTGGCAGATCTGGACAACATGCTAAAAAGTAGAAACGTCACCTTGCTGACAAAGTCCTGTAGAGTCAAAGCTTTGTCCAGTAACAACGTATAGCTGTGAGAATTTGACTATAAAGGAAACTGAGCACCTTAGAATCAATACTTTCAAATGGTGCTGCTGAAGAAGACTTTTCAGAGGCTCTTGGACAGCAAGGAAATAAAGTCAGCCGATATGTAAAGAAATTAATTTATTAAGTTAATTTAAATTAAGTTAATTAATTCAGTCTATTCTCTAGAAGGTCACTTACTGAAGCTGAAACTTAAACATTTTGTTCACATAATGAGAAGATGGAACTCATTGGAAAAGACCCTGATGTTGGGAAAGATTGAAGGCAAAAGGAGAAGGGGATGGCAGAGAATGAGATGGATGGATGGATGTTGTAATGGAAACAATAAACATGAGTTTGGACAGACTTGGAGAGAGAGGGGAGGATAGAAGCACCTGGTCTGCTGTGGTTCACGGGGTGATGATGAGTCAGACACAACTGAATGCCTGAACAACCAAAATGACCTTAGAGCCCAACTCCTTCTCTTTATAGATGAAGAAACGGAAGCCCCCGGAGGTGACATTGCTTATACAAGGGCACACAGGGAGTCAATAAAGAAGCGTTTAAGAGCCCATTGTGTGCCTTTTACTGTGCTAAGCCCTGGAGAGACAAAGAAAGGCAAAAGACAGTCTTGCTCTCAAGATGTATAGTAGGGGAGATAAAACACAAACAGCTAAGTACAAGCAAGCTATGCTCGAGGTAAATGTGAGTCAGCTAGGATGGTGCAAATGGCTTGCCTTGCTGCTGTGAGGGCTCAATTAAAATTATGAAACAGATTTTTAATGGACCCAGTCAGCAGGTATTAAGTTTCAGAGCCAGATTTCAAATCCAAGTTATAGAGCATAAATATTTAGAACTGTCCAACAGGGAAGTAAAGTGACTTACCCAGGCTCATATGGCTACTAAGTGTCTAAGGAATTTGAACCCAAGTCTAAGACTAGTGCTTTCTCCACTGTGGCATGTTCTCTCCTGTGACTCCAAAATTTTGTGGGAGTGGGGAATGCTCACTTGTGGGGGTGAGTTAGAATTCCGAATAATCTGGTGATTTATTCCCATCTGGATTATGAAAATAGACTCTAAGCCAAAAACTCTAAGAGTGTAGTGGAATTTGGATCATGAAGTATTGGGCTAATCCCATAGGAGGGTTAGATAAATGGAATTCTATAAATTTGACTCCTCCCTCAAAGAAGACAAGGAAATTGGCTTGCAATCATGAAGTCACCTGCTCCCTCTGGTCACTGACCACTTCATAGTATAACACAGCCAAGACCTATGCGGATGGGAAGAAGCTCACTGGTTCTACATGCCTGCCCTTTGGCAGCCGTGCTAAAAACTGCCCACTTTCTACGTCCACTTCAATGATTCATTGGGTCTGTTCATTTCAGTTAATGTTGGATACAGATTTACTGCTTGAGTGAGGCTGTATTTAATAAGTTATGAGCCCAAAGGACCACATCCTACCTTAGCCTAGAAAACTCAACATGGCAGGTAAGCAAGGGGCTAGGTCTAGGTTAAATAAAATTGGCAAGGCCCTTAGTATTAAATCTGTCTCTAAGACACCACACCCACTCTGGAGTTGGTTTCTAAAGTCCTTTGTATTCTTGGTGCTTGGCACGTAGGAAACCTTTCATTTGGCCATCTTGCATTTCCTGGATCATGTCTTTTATGCTGATTCCATACACCAGTATCATTTAAGGAAAAGCTTCTTAAGTATTAGAACTATCCCAGTTTTCCTACTTTCTCAATGAGCAGGGTGGAGGATGGGGAAGAAAAGAATTTGGAAATAAAAATGAAATAAAACTGATTAAAGCAAGAATTATCCCAGAGTAGAATACAATAGACTGTCTTGGGAAATAGTGAGTTCTATCATATTTGAGTTATTTAAGTGAAAAAGGGATGGGGTCTGGACTCCTGATTTTATTAGTTTAGGGTAATTCCAGAGCCAGATGAAGAAGCTTCCCCTGCCAGTACCAACCAGCCCCTTCTTGGTAATTTATTGTCTTAAGAGCGTTACCTAGACCAATGAGTGATTAACCAGAGTTATGTGGCTAGGATGTGCCAGAGGCAGGATTTTAACCCAGATCTTCTGGCTTTCAGGCTATCTCTCTATTTTTCAGGGAAAAATTGGACTCTGAAGTCCCTTCTAATACCAATACTTTGAATAAATGCTTGATTGATCAATGGGGAGCATTTTCTTGTCCCTTCCGTAATGACTGCCATGCTTGGGTTTGAAAGATCAACTTGGGGAACCCATGGTAAGGTATCAATTTCTATGGGAAAAGAACTGGAAGTCCTGGTGGGTGGCAAATTCAAAGTGAGCCCCCAGGGTGATATGGAAGATAGGGTGCTATCACAACATGGCGTCGAGTCAATTATGAGACAGCATAATGATGGTGAAATGAATACAAGTTAGAGCTCAGATTCTGCCTCAGATACTGGCCCTGGGCATTGACTCAGATCCTGAGCAAGGCACTTAACCTCTGGCTACTTCAGGGTCCTCATCTGTAAAATGGGAATCCACACAGGGTTTTTGTGAGGATAAAGTGAGATAACATGCAATTTGCTTGTAAATCCTAAAGCACTAATTAAAGGATGATAGTGGTGATTTTTTAAACTTGAGTTGGATGAGATGTCAGAAAGTATCTTGTCCAAACCTCTCATTTTACAGTTGAAGAAACTATAGGCAAGAGAGGGCCTTTTTTACACCCCGATACCCTGTGGCATCTGGGGGTTTCATTTCTTTCTTGGAGTGAAATCAGAGTTAAGTCACTAGGCCTTTCTCATAGACTATGACCTGAACCTTTCTTAAGTGGATGTTCCAATGCTGGTCTGAGAGTGGTCATGTGGTGCAGTGGGTAGCAGGCTAGATTTAGCTTTGAGGGCCCTAGATTCAGATCCTGACTACCTGAGCGACCTTGAGAATGATACTGAGCATCCTAAAGAATATGAGAGGACCATGATCAATTCATCAAAGAAACTGGGAAGGTTTAGCCTGAGGGGCAAAAGGGGGGGCTTGAGAGCTGCATATGAGTATTGGGGAGTTGTTATGTAGAAGAGTGATTGACCTTGTTCTAATTGACCAAAGAAGGAGCACCAGAAGTAATAGGGAGAAATTAGTAAATTTATACTTGATGTAAGCAAAAACTTCCTGGTACTTAGAGTCTCCCTTGGGAAGCCATACTGCTCCTTTCCTCTTGAAGCAAAGGGAGAGTAGAAAGGGAAGAAGCATTCTTAAGCGCCTACTAGGTGCTCCTATATGCTAAGTATCTCATAATTATTATTTCCTTCAACCCTCACAACAAACCTGGGAGGTGGTTGCTGTTACTGTACTCATTTTACTGAGACAGAGGTAAAATGACACACTCAAGGTCACACAATTAGGAATTGTCAGAGGCTAGATTTGAACTCAGGTCTTCCTGACTCCAAGCCCACTCCACTTCCTCACACCACCTAGCTTCAAGGCTTGGATATTATTTGTCAGATATATTGGAGAGAGATTTCTTTTGGTTTTTGGGGGGAGGGGGAGTGGAAGAAGGGAATAGCTTTTAGACTAATGGCCACTAAGATGTGGTTCAACTCTGAGTCTATGATTCTATAGCCCTAGCCAACTTCCTTTTAAAGGGAATTTTCTTTCAATGCCTTTTGCAAATTTGGAAATGGGGACATGGGAATGGTTCCTTTTAATCTTGACTGCCAAGTGTCAAGGTCAAGAAATTCCATCCAAAGAAGACTTGGTTTATTTGTGTCACCGACCCCCAAACCTCAGAGATGTTTGAGATAGGCCACAATATAGCAATGAAAGGCTTAGTGCTGAAAGGTATGTTTTTTCATGAATTTTTGTCCATAGGTTAAATGTCCTTCTCCCACCCTGTTGACCTTTGTGCCTCAAGAAATGAGGAAAGTGACTACTTTTTTTAGCACCTCAAAACTATGCCTTTTCTCTGAGTTCCTTTTACAAGTAACCCCTTTCTGTTCCTTAAGCTAACATTTATGAAGTGTCTACTATTTGGAAAGACAAAAATCCCAGTCATCCTCACCCTGCAGCAGCTTACATTCCTCAGGAAGCAATATAAAAATCAAATAACATATCAAATCAATTCAAGGTCATTAGTGGGGAAAGTACTAGTACCTGTGGGGGTGGAGTGGGGATAGGGGTGGGGGAGAACAGGTAGGGTAGGGGCAGTCAGGAAAGGATTCCTGAAGAATGCAGCATCTTAACCTGGGTTCCCTGACCTGGTTTGTTTTTTAATAAAGTATGGTATAATTGCATTCAATAGAATTGTTTTTTTTTATTATCTCATATGTTTTATTGTATACACTTAAGAGCATGTTTCTGAGGAGTCCTTGGGACTCACTGGGCTGCCAAAAGGGGCCATGACATAAAATAATGCTGCAGTCTCCTGCTTGAACTGGGGTTTCAATGCAAGGAGGGATTCCAAGAGATAGAGGTGATGAGGGTATATTCTTCCTGTATTGGAGACAACCAGTACAAAGGTGCAGAGATGAGAGATGGTATGTATAGCAAGGGAGGGGAGGGAATGAACACCAACTATATACCAGGCACAATGCTAAACTCTTTATAAATATCTCATTTGATCCTCACCCTAGGAGGGAGGTGCTGTTATTACCCACATTTTACAATTGAGAAAACTGAGGCAACCAGAGGTGAAGTGACCACACAGCTAGTAGGCATAAGGAGCTAACTCCAGGCTCAGCATCCTGTAGTCTATGCCAGCAGCTGTTTCTAGGAAGAGTGAGAAGGTTCTTTGTCAAGTCCTTGTCAAGAGACATTGTGATAAAGGTGTGGAAGGCAGGAAAGCCTGCTTTGACGCCAGTCTGGCCACAGGCAACTTCCTCCACTTTTCTGAGATATGGGAATCCTGGTGCCTCTCTCACAGAGTTGTTTGTTGCTAAGCCTTCTTCCATCCTTCTGGCTCCAGGAGCACCCAGCTGGGATACTGTCATAGTCTATGGCAGAATAAATATGGTGGGTGGTTAAAAATAAAACCACTGGAATTCTTCCTGGGGGAGGCCCACAAATGGAGATGGTGGGGGTAGGGAAGAGGGAGCTGCTTCACTTAACCTTTAATCTGATTTTTTTGCCCGTTGCATTTGACTTATGTACAACTGAGAAGTTAAAAATGTCTTGCTTGCTCTGCAAGGAAAGTATTTCTACTTGCCAAAAATAACAGACCTTATATCACAAAGGCAAGTGAATGCAGCTCCAACCTTCAGTCTCTGAATCACTAGAGACACTGTTTGTAAACTGAAGGTTAGTCTTTGCAGGATGACCTAATCAGGTATAATCTATATTTGAGCAGAGAATCAGTCAGAGTGGATTCCTAATTGTCACTTTTGATGCAACTCACACCTTTCCCATTTTTCTTTAGGTAGGAAAATATTCAGCTTCTAAGAGGTGATAGGGGCTGCCATCATCATTCCTAACTTTTTATAGCATTTAACATTTACAAAATGCTTTACATACATTATCTCATTTGATCCTCAAAACAAACCTGCGAGGTAGACATTGATATTGTCTCCATTTGACAGATGAGGAAACCGAAGCCAAGAAGGGGTTAAGCTTCTTGTCCAGGGTCACATGTAAGAAGTGGGACTTGAATTCAGGTCTTGCTGGCTCCAAATCCAATGCTCTTTCCATTATACCCCAAGAGCTAGTCATTCTTTATTGATAATAGTTAGCAAAGTCAATTGCATGAAAATTGAAGACAGCCTTGGTTAGTAAAGTGAATGTTAGACTTGGGGACAGCATCCCAAGATGGCCACTTAGTTGCATTGTGATCATGGAAAAGTCACTTCTGAGCCTTGGTTTCCCTTTCTATTAAGAAAAAAGTCTAAAAACATCTTCCCTACCTGCAGAATTGTTATGAAACTCAAATGGGAAAATGGAGGTGTCGTGGCAAGAGCTTTGGATTTAGAGGTCAAGGACTTGGGCTTGAATCCTGGTTGGACTCTTTGGCATCTAAACATCCTTGTAAAGTCACTTTGCCTCAGTTTCTCCATATGAACTAGCTGAAGCTTTGTGAAAGTGCTTTGCATTTGTTAAGTATAATGAGAATAAAGAACATAGATAAGAGCCATTAACACTGCAGGGAAGGCAATACGGTGGAAATTTCCAAGGGGGCAGGAACAGTACAAGGGCTACCATATCTGCCTATGCCACAGTTGTGGGCAGAGGATGTATTTTGTTTCTGTTTCTGGCACATTGGTACTGATCCCCACTGAAGTACCTGCAGGACATTCCCCGTTGCGAAAGGACCAAGGATGATGAGTCTACTTCAGCAAGGTAGCTCAGATGTTTTCTTTCTGGGTCTTTGGGTATCTTAGCTAGTCTCCGGGTCCTGCCTCCCCTTCACAGAGGAAATACAATTTAATGACAATTTAATAATGTTTGTACCATTTAGATCCTCCCAGAAGTATTCAGGAAGTTCTGTGCAAGGGTTTCTTTCCCCAGAGTGTCTGGCTGTGTTGGCAGTTACACTTGAAGGCATTCGTCCATGATAATTTTGTGCCCCCACACTTCTCAGAAGCCACATGGTGATGAGTATCTTTGGAGATCTCTCGCTTCCTTTGAGGCATGCTTGATAGGGGCGACGAACCTGACACATGCCCCAGAAGGAGATGGAACGAATTAGGTGCGCATCTGGCTTGTCTTGGGGATCATTCTCTCTTCAGTGTAGGTCCAGGGATGAATGACTTTCTAGATGATTATCTTAGCCAATCAACTCTAATCAAGCCCTGCGGTGTGTACAGGGCAGTGTTGCAGCCCTTCCCAATGGTCCAGATCCGTTGTAATTGTTTGCACATTGTTGGAGCCAACAGCTGCGGGAGGTTTTTGCAAAGGCTGTAAGGAATCAAGTTCTTTGAGCAACTCTTTTGAATAAACAATACAAATATTTTATTGCAGAGCCTAGATGAGATTTGGAGAGGCCACTTTAAGCCCATCTGACTTTTTCCCCTTCGTTTTCGCTAAGGAGAGTGGGGAGAGGGGGCAGGGTAGTGATGGTAACTAAAGAACATAAAGGGAACATGTGTTTCTCTATTAGAGGCACAAAGCCCTTTTATCTTACTGGGAGCCATATCTCTGGGCTGCTGCTTGAGGATTTGGATGGTACAAAAGTCCTGTGTTATTAAGTTGTGTTTAAATCTTTTTCAGAAACTTGAGCCTTGAAGGCAGAAGTTCCTGAATGCTCCATAGCCAACTTGAGGAGTTATCCTAGGATCTTTTCTTTTTGGATTCCCAAGTGAGACAAAGTTCACTTGAAATTAGGGAAATCCTTGTTGGGGGGGGTGAAGGAAAATGGCTCCTCAGCAAGTCAGTAAGCATGTATTGAATGATGATTAAACATTCACAATGTGCCAGGGACTGTGCTAAGCACCGAAGATACAAAGAAAGGAAAAAAAATGCCCAGCCCCTGTTCTCAAGAAGCTCGCAATCTAACTGGAGAGATGCACGCAAACAACTAGGCATAAACCAAATGTACGCAGGATTACTTGGAGATCATCACCAGAGGAAAGGCACAAACTTTAAGGAGAATCAGGAAATGGTTCTTGTAGAAGGTAGGATTTTAGCTGGGACTTGAAGGAAGTCAGAGAGAGAATTCCAGATATGGAAACTTTGTGGGAATATATTCGAAATCAAATTGAAAATTACCTTTTACAAAAATAGAGAAGGATGGACATAAGATTATTTCTGCCTGCTTTTTTGAGGGGGCGGGGATGGTGATTATATTTGGCTGCCTTTGGTTACTGATATTGCTCCTTTAGCCTCTGGGTTTCCCTTCAAAGGCACATTTCCCTGAATGCTCCTTCATATTGAAGGCACATTATGAGTTTTAGTCATCATCCTCTCCATACCATAGTTCACAAGCCCCCACCAATGCGGTTCTTTTATCAGCATACCAGAGGAGATATTAGCTCAAAGCAAAATGTTTTCTTAGTGAAAAGAATCCTTGTCACATATCCAGGGAGTAATAATTGAATATTCATTCAAGGTAGAATAGACACATGAAAAGGCTATTTTCATTATTTTATGGTGAGTACCATGTTGGTTTAACTAGGGGGTGAATACAAGGTTGGGGTACCCAAAAGAGAGTTTGAGCATGACAAAAACATGGGATCTCAGATATTAATTTGCTTTAAGTAGGTTTTTACTTTCCATTCTAGTCATAGTCACAGAGGAAAGAGACATGACTACACTCTGCAAGATGATCACACAGTAAGCTTAAAAAATAAAAGTCTTTCCAAAACTTGAGTGATTTGTAATTTTATAACATTGAAGTAAGTCAGTTAAGCTTGATTTTGTGCTTACTTGTAATTCTCTTTTTCTAAATATCTGTACCTTCAACTCACACATACCTGTATCCATGGATAACAGAAGCTGTCTGTCTCTACAACAAATGTTCAAATTTTGCAATTCCTCTGAAAAATGTGAAAAATTTCAGGGGAAAGTCAGAGCTTCTTAAATTTGTTTCAGACCCTCTTTGCTACTGACTACTTGATCTGAAGAAGACTGGGAGTTTTAGTAGACTGTAAGCTCAACATGAATAAATTCTGTTATGTGACAATCGAGTGCAAATTTGATCTTAGGCTACTTTTAAGGGAATTACAGCTTTCAGGAATCAGGAGGTGAGAGTAGTGTTGTGCTCAGCTCTGGGGAGATCAGTGTGGTTGTAACTGAGACACCACAGTTTAGGAAAGATGTTGAAAAGTTGGAGAATGTCCAAAGGAGGGCACCAGGGAAGGCACTTGGTCATGAAGAGCTTGGTAATGAGAGCTGTCCAGCATGTGGGACATGTCCCTCAGGAGGTGGTGCTCTTCTCCATTGTATCTGTTGAGGCAAAAACTTTCTTGACACCCAGGAGTGTTGTACAAGGGATTCTTGCTGAGAACTGGATGTAGTTGATGTCTCTGAAACTCTTACCAACTCTGAGATTCATTGATAACTGTATTGCTAATTTGCATGCCTGGGTGAAAGTGATGCCACCTCTGAACACTACATTTTGAGCCTTGGATTAGTACATGTGTACACACTATAATATGCACATGTGTGCATGCATGTTTGTATGCATGTACCAGGAAGCCTTTTCCATTTGCCCTAGCTGCTAGTACTCTCCCTTCTAAGATTACCTTCCATTTAATCTCTGCTTATTTTTTATGCTCTGATTTGTATGCATTGTCTTTCTCATTAGAATGTAAGATTCTTGAGGGCAGAGGCCATTTTATTCTTCCTTTCTATTCTTACCTCAGTGTCTGCACGTAGTAGGCACCTAATAAAGGATTGTAGATGGACTGATTGATGTGGCAGTCAGGCACTTTCCCTTGGCTAATTTAACCAATGGATTCCATCAAAGCCCCTGCATTTTCACTTCCTGCCTCATCTCTGGAACTCATTGCAGGTGCTGATCTACAGTGGGCAGTTAGATATCATAGTGGCAGCGCCCCTCACTGAACGCTCCCTGATGCTCACAAACTGGAAAGGACTCCGTGATTACAAGAAGGTGGACAAAAAAATTTGGAAGGTGCACAGCTCCGATGTGGAAGTGGCTGGTTATGTGCGGCAAGTTGGAGATTTTCACCAGGTATAGAAAAATAACAGGTGGTGGGGAGGGGAAAGGGCTCCCCAGAACATCTTTTGTTACTGTTGAGTTGTTGCAGTAGCATCTGACTGTTCGTGACCCATTTGGGATTTCCTTGGCAGAGATACTGGCGTGGTTTGCTATTTCCTTCTTAAGCTCATTCTACAGGTGAGGAAACTGAGGCAGATAGGGTTAAGTGACTTACCCAGCATCACACAGCTAGTAAATGTCTGAGGCCAGATTTAAACTCTTCCTGACTCCATGTGTTGCTTTATCAACTGCATCCCCACCCCAAATGTCTTCCAAAGCCAGAGGGTCGTTTACTGAATAGGGAGTTTCGAGAATTCCCCTCTTGTAAGACATGATCATAGCAATGAGGCAGAATGTGGGAAGGAGGCCTTTGAAATTCTGTTTCACTCGTGCCTTCCTGATGTCGCATTGTGGAGGTAAGGTGACCCTGGAATCTTGCAGGCTACCACAGCCAAGTGCAGGGGCTGGCAAAGCTTTGCTGAACTGGAAAGACTCCAAAGCATGAGCCTCTGGATGGATGGTATGATTTTATTGAAATAGCGGGCTAGCCAAGTTTGGAGAGCCTTGTCCCCAAGATAGCCAGACAAAGGGATGGATATTTTGGCTTCTGAAAACCCATCTGCTACGTTCTAGGAAAGCTGCCATTTGCATTGGTGGAAGGAGTACCCATGTTGATTAAATTATAGATCCTTAAGGCATTGAGGTACATTCAGCCAAGAGTACTGGTTTCTTTAAATTAAGAAATTCCCTTGGTTACATGAATGTAATCAAATATTTCTGTGCTATAAAATCCAATGACTATAATGAATACAGGGAAGCATGGAAAGACTTATATGAACTGATGCCATGGGAAGTAAACAGAGCCAAGAAAACAATATATACAATAATTACAATGATGTAAGTAGAAAGAGCAGTAATCACAAAAGCATCAAAAATTAATGTTGTGAAGCTACAAGGCACAGGCTTGGCCCCCAAGAAGAGGTGTGAGAAGCTACCTCCTCACCTTCCTCTGCAAGGTGAGGATGGGGAGGACTCCACAGATAGGGAATGAAGCATATAATTTCAGGGTTGATTTCTTTTGGGAGGTAGGGTGGGGAATGTACTGATTAGTTTTGCCAGATATTTTTTTCTCTTCCTCTTTAAAAAAAAATCTTTGTTGTAAAGGATAACTTTTGGGAAGGGGTCAAAGGAGGAAGAAAGGGAAATTTAAGCAAGGCAAAACCAAAAAGATATTATTAAAATTTATTTTTAAAAAATTAAAAAGAAAGTCTCTTGGATAGGCTGGAAATTTTTTTAATGTTATTGATATCAGGTTTTTCTGTCACCTTGATTTTCCAATACATCCTTCTTCTTCTCCTTCCTAGACAACCATTCCTTATAACAATTTGAAAAAAGAGAACAGTTCATTGTCACCCATGTTCAGCAGCATAGACAGTGTTCCACACTTGTGGTTCCCAACCTTTTCAAAGCAGGAAGGGAGATTTTATCATATCTTGTCTTTGGGGCCCAGCCTTGATCTTTATGATTTTATTACAATGGCTTGATCATTACAATATTACATTGTAATATTCAATTTTGATTTTTCTTATCCTTCACATTCAGATTCCCTTTTTGTCAACTTTATGTTGCATCAGTTCACGCAAATCTTTCCCT
Organism: Bettongia penicillata ogilbyi; assembly: GCA_023548195.1. Lineage (NCBI taxonomy): Eukaryota > Metazoa > Chordata > Mammalia > Diprotodontia > Potoroidae > Bettongia > Bettongia penicillata. The sequence goes on from JAJHZJ010000453.1 coordinate 3,396,972, forward strand.
ATACTTTTCTTCATTCTTCTTAGTGACCATTTCTTATACCATCGCCAAAGTGCATCACATTCATGAGCCACAGTTGACTTGGGTATCTAATCTTTCACCTAACTGATATAGAACAGGGCTACTTTTTTGGAACTTCAGGACATGTCTTGTGTTGCAACAATTTTGTGCCAGATAACAGCCAGTAAAGACCCATTTATGGAGCAGCTACTAGGTATGAGGCAAGAAATTAAAAAAAGAACATTAGTTGCATCAGGGAGATAAGCTTGAAATCAGGAAGACTTCAGTTCAAATTTTTCCTTTATATCATACCAGTTACATGATCTTGACCAAGTCATTTTACTTCTCTAGGTGTCAATTTTCTTGTCTGTTATATAAGGATGCTGAACCAGATGGCTTCATAGGTCCCCTTCAGCTGTAAATCTATGGTATAAGTTGGAAAACTTGAACATATTTGGGGGTACACAGTTGTGTCCATGTGTTGTTTAGGTAAAGAAATATTCGCAAAGGATGAAGATGATACATTGCACTTAGTAAGTACTTAACAAATGTTTGCTGATCTGACTTGAATTAACCTTCTCTCCAGACCTTATTTCAAGATTGAGAAGGACCTCTTTGAGCTTAGGGAGGACAAATGTTGAATCCATTAGGATCCTTGGAAGGTCCTCCAAATCACAGCATGCCTCTGTCCATAATTCTTAATGTGCTCTTAAAATGTGGTATCTTCAGTTCAATCCAATAAATTATTAAGGGCAACAGCAACATGAGGTTGGGTAGATGGAGGGGTGGGGATTATAAAGACAGAAAACTGATATGGTCTCCCACTCTCAGGGAGCTTCCTTAAGATATACTAGCAGCAACAAGATAAATAGGTAAACAGGTATAGCTGCAAATTGTGATTCTCTACATACAGAATTGTATGAGAGAATCCAGAAGGGTCGTTAATGATCTTTTATGAGTCATTAGTGATCTTTAATGATCATTAATGAGTAAGGGGAATCAAGGAGGAAAGGAAGCAGCTGCTGCACGAGGCAGGAACTGGTAATAGGAGGTTGGGAGGCACGTAACACCTACATGATTAAGAAAATGCAGAGAATATACTGAGTGATATAAAGAGGGAGAGAGAACTGGCAACTGGGTGGGATCAGGAAAGGCCTCACGTAGGAGGTAGCCCTCCAGTCATGCTTGGAAAGTAGTGGAGGTCGACGGAAATCTGTTCCGGACATGGCAGGCCCACAGCTGCTGCTGCCACCTGTTATCGACAGCCTTGCCCTTGGTGTCAATGGAGATCTCAGCTGTGTGGCATTTGCTGGGGTGGGCGCCTGGCTTTTTATCTGAACCCACCTGGCAGGCCAGATTGCTTCTCCTGAGAGATATCACGCCTCGGAGGTGGAAAAGGTAACTTGGCTTCCAGGCTAATGATTGTGGCCAATATCTGCCAAGCCCCTTGACCCTCCTTGAGAAGGATCTGAGAAGGAAACAGTACTTTTCTGTCTGCCAGAAACAGGATAAGAAAAGGAGCAAGAGCCACATGTGTTAGCACTGGGGAGGATTTCACTGCTCAGCGAGGGATCTGCATTTTATATAGGTGATTTTCAAATGTTGGCGGAGATCCTTCTCCCTTACTGTTCCAATATTTTGAGTGGTGGGGGCTGGAGACAAGGGGAGTAAAGGAAAAAACCGTGCAGTAACAAAGGCATTCTCTGTGAGGCTCAGTTCTTGGAACTCTGCACAAATGTCAAGCGTCTAATAATGAAAAAAATGGACCTCAACTGTAGACCTGCTTTTCAGCATTCGCTGCATAAAACAGAAACGTGTGTCTCTGTTTGCCAAGAAAGAAAACTTGCTTTGTGCCAAGCACCACAGCTCTTCATTTTAAGACCGAAACCAAAGTCGACCTGTCTCTGGGTGGGGGCCCCCATTGTCCTCTGACAAGGATGACAGCTTCCCCTCAGCTCCAGCCTGCCACATTCAGGGAGGCCCCAGCAAGCTTCTCAGGGAAACTGATTCCTATTGCATTCTTAACCAGACAATGACCATGTACTAGTCTGTGGGTCCAGCTTGGCTCTTAGAGATCAGACAAAAGGGGAAGTCTCAGTTGCCCTCCCCTATTCTCCCCTTTATATTTTCTGTACTGGGTTTTGAGATTTGAGAATCATAGATGCCAGGATTGGGAAAAGCCTCAAAGGCTGTAGCTAGACACGTTATCTCCTTTCCAGCTTGACTGACAAGTGTTTTCCCAGACTTCATGAGGACCTCACCACTTCATAAGGCACATCATTACCCTTTGAGATGACTCTCATTGTCAGGGAAGTTTTCTTTACACCCAATCTGCAATGTCCCCCACCTATGACTCCTTTGTGCTTGTCTCCTGTAAAGCTTGGCAGCTAACTACCTGTGTGACCTTAAGCAAATTACTTCCTGTCTCTTGGTCTCAATTTCCTCTTCCTTATGTAGACATAATGATTGCTGTGGTCCAGTTATAAAACTGTACAACTCTGCAGTATTTCATACTCCAGGGGTCTGTGGTTGCACTGGTGTGGGTCCCCCCTCTAGCAGACAGCACAGCCCCGGTCTTGAAGGTGGTCATAGCTCAAAAATCCATCTTCCTGTAGTCAACCTGATGATAAATTTCTCTGAACTTAGCTAGCCCGATCTTTTGAAAGCAGACACATAGTCTGTTATCCTGAAAACAAATAGAGTGCCTTCCCCTTCCAGCAGGCGTTTAAATTGGGAAGGACCCACTGATATGTTTGTTTAGAATGGAAACTCTTTGCAGGGAGAGATTGTTTCATTTTATGTGTGTTCATATTCCCAGCCCTTTGGTGCAGTTGTGCTTAATACATGCTTATTGTTTACTGGATTGGCTGATTAAGGCAGAGGAAAGAAGACCAACTCTGGAGTCAGATCTGACTTCAAATCCCACCCCTAGAACTTATTACCTGTGTGACAGGTCACTGCCCCCTCTTCAGGTTCAAAGACCTGAAGTCCCTTCACAGTGATATCCACAGTGAGACTGAAACTGGATGAAATCATGGCTGGCTCCAACAGCCCCACAGCATTTTTAGCAGTGTAGCCCAAGACAAGTCATTTGATAAATGGATAAATCCCCATAGATAAAATGGGGGAAATAGGAGTTGGTCATTGTGAGGACCAGGTGAAATGATCTGTTTGGAAGCAGCCGAAGCCCCTTGGGCACAGGTGCTTTGTATCTTCAGAGCCATGCGCAGTCCCTTGATAAATGCATGTTGTTGTGAGCAGGCCATTCCCCAAGTCTGCAGATGCCCCTCTCTTACCATTGCCTCATGGTGTCTCTTTAGTCTTTAAAGGTACAGCTCTTCCTGATCCCCCCAGCTACAAGAACCCTTCCTCTCCAACCACATTATATTTAACTACTTTGTATTTCATTGCACTTATTCTCTATTTCTTCTCTACATATTTATAGATGTCCTAGTTGCCTTCCCTGTTAGAATGTAATCTCCTTGTCTTTGTGGCTACTGAATTCAGTGCTGAAAATACAAAGTCATAGTGGCTTTTAATAAAAGTTTTTTGCAAACATTAAGCACTAATAGTGGGTGCTTGATTAAAGCTTATTGATTGATATAGAGGAAAGAATTTGACTTTAAAGTCCAAGGCTGCCTGTCCTACTTCTGATACTTAGTTACCTGTATGGCCCTGGTCAAAGCACTTCACCTCCCCGACAGCCTCATGGCTCTTCTTCTGTTGGTTGGTTGTTGCCTTTCATGTTCAAAGAGGACCAACTTGACATCAGTATGTTGAGGTCAAGGTAGCATGTGTCCAACTGTGACAGATCAAACCAATAGGAAATCCGAAGACTCTATCACAGTTGGGCATAAATAGTCCATATAGTCATTTAGAGTGGAGATGGCTCTAAATGTGCACAGCTCACATTTCTGTTGAGCAACTACAACTTTACTTTGCTCATAGAACACAGCACCTTTTTTGCCGCTATTCTGGATAGTCCTGTGCTAGTGTCTTCCATGTCTCAATTCCAAAGTTTTTCAGAGTGACTTTGAGAGTGTCCTTGTATCGCTTCTTCTGACCTCCATGTGAGCACTTGCTCTATGTGAATTCTCAGTAAAAAAGTGTCTTAGGGAAATGTACATTTGGCATTTGAACAACATGGCCAGCCCATCAGAATTGTACTCTCTGCAGTAGAGTTTGAATGCTTGGCAACTTAGTTCAAGAAAAGACCTCAGTGTCTGACACTTTATCTTGCCAGGTGATTTTCAGAATCTTCCTAAGACAATTCAAATGAAAGCAATTCAGTTTCCTGGCCTGGCACTGGAACATTGTCCAAGTTTCACAGTCACACAACGAGATCCACATGTGGTCATCTGTAATAGAAAGGGGTTGCTAGATGGTCTCTGAGGGCTGTGATTCTGTGACAGGTGAATGGTATCTAACATAAATAGAAGTTATTCTCATTTCACTTTCCTTGGTCCAATTCTGTTTGTTGAAGCTCAGAGTATTTACCTAAAAGCTTAGCCTTAGCTAGGGCTTATGAAGAAAGCTAAACAATGAAAAAATGACTTTTTTGTTATATTGGAGGAAAAGAGGAATTCAAGAAAGGATAGCTCCAGTACATGGGGCAGCAGGCCAAATGATCCTTTTTAAAGACTATCTAGATCTGTGGTTTCATTCAGAGAACTTCCTCTTCCAATACAGGTCAATCTGCAACGTGCAGTCTTTGAGAACTGACAGGGCACTGAACAGTTAAGCCACTTACTCAGGGGCCCACAGTCATTATGGGCCAGAGGTGGCATTGAACCCTCATCTTCCTGATTCCAGGGCTGACTTTCTTTCTATTCTACCAGATTGCCTCACTCATGGGACAATCAAATCATGGACGACAGAAAGAAGCCAACATTACACAACTCCAACTTTGTTTCTGTTTTCTCTCCACTGGTGAAAATGATCTTTGGACTGGAAGGGATGGAAAGAATGGCTAATAGGGAACTGAATGCCAGGATAGTGAGTTTATAATCAGAAAAGCATCTAAATAAATGCCTTTGATTTGGTGAGTTACCAAATCCAGACAAGCTACAGTCCATTCTGTTAAGTCATCATCCCCCAGTGCTCCATTGGGGTCCAAAGGCCATGCCAGGCAAGCATAGACTTTGGTAGCATGGAGGAGGCCCATAGAGAATGAGCCCCGCGGAAGCAGTAGAGATCTAACAGAACCAAACACAGAGAGATCCCTTATTAGTCAATTGGCCTAGGGATGTAATGCATCAATGGCCATCTGTGAAACAAAGAGAAATACCACATGCCCCTCTCCCATTTCTGCAGAGGTGGTGCAGAGCTCCTGAAAACAGAGCAGAAGGGCAATTTGTATTTCACCTGTACACACTAAACTTAACCCTTGGCACTCTAACTGAGAGAGTCTTATCTAGCCCACAAAGGAGGCAATCCAGAATTGATGGTCTGTCTTTCTCATTTTTTTTCCCTCCCTCCCACCTTGATAATTCTTTCTTTCAAGTCAGAATTGCTTCATGGAGATTTTTATGGACTTCCTCCAAAGGAATAGCTCTTTTGTGTGGCAACTTCAGAAATCCTGGGCTTCCATGTCTTGATTTAATTAAAGTAAAGCAATTGACAAAGATATTGACCTTCCCTTTTGGCTCATAGTGAGGGGAAGGGAAGAAGAGGTTGGAGTGCTGTTTTCTTATTAAGAAGGAAAGAGACTGCTAAACAGATTTCAGACAGTGACGGCCAAGGGCAGCTAAGCCCCTGGAATATGGTCTGGGCTTTGTTGGAGAAATTTCTCAGCTGCATCTCAAAATGAACCCCAGTCCTATTACCTCCTGCTAAGAGGAGGACCTGAGATCTAGAACTTTCTTTCCAAGGCTCCAGGTGCTAGGAAATGTGATTCCCTTCAGAGAAGCATTTATTAAGAACCCACAGTGGGCTGGATAAGGTGAATACAAAGACAACAAGAAAGCAATTCATACCCTAACCTAAGGAGGTTAGTCTGCAAGGTACATCAGTTAGCAAATACAAAGTAATTTAAAGGTGAGAAAGTGCTAATGAGGATTAAGAAAGGCTTCTAATGTAGGAGGTGACACCAAAACTGAGCTTTGAAAGATTGTAGCCTTGTAGAAGACAATCTTAGGAAGGAGGGTCTAGATTCTTTTAGTCAAACTCTCAGTGAGTCATTAAGGAGAATATCATCAGAGTTCTTTCCGATCAACCTAATAGCGGTGATGTAAATCATTTAGAGGTTTACAGCAGGTACTGGTGACTTGCTTGAGGCAACATAGGAACCTAGGCTTCCTTCCTCTCACTGAAAGCTAGAGGCAGCCTCCAGCGGTCAATGATTGGTATCCTTTATTCTATCTGTATGTATCCAGTTAAAGTCAGCAGTGACTTTTCAAGTGCCCATGACATTCTAGACATTGTGCTTAGCACTGATGGGACAAAAGTGAAACAGACCTTGCCCTCAAGGTGCTTATATCCTCATGGGGCCAGTAATGGCTACCACAGAAGACCAAAATGGAAAATAGCGAAAAAGGAGCTGCCTCTACATTTCCCCTTCAAACCAAGATGAGTTTTATCCCTGTGTGAACACTGACTTATGCTGGATGATGCTCCATGGTGGCTTAGTTTATCAGTCATTCAACAAGCGTTTATGAGGGTCTGGGTTCTAGGCTTGAAGAAAAAAAGATGAAAGAGCTCCTGCCCTCCATAAGCATTCTGTTGGGGGAGACAACACATATACATAAAGTGCTGCATAAAAAATAAACTAGGGGACAACTAGATTTCAGTTCAACAGACATTTATTTTGATTTTACTGTGTGCATGACAGTGTTCAATATTAAGTATACTAACAAAGAAGCTCACCTTCTAAGGGTAAGTGAGGAGACAGCAATGTGCACAGTCATTAAACACAAAGTCATTTGAGGAGGGGAGGACCTTTGCACTTCAGGGAGGATCGGGAAGAGGTGGCATTCTTGAAGAAAGAAGATTCTGGAAGTGCAGGGAGGTGAGGCAAACTTGCATTCCAGGATCCCTGGGGTTCAGCCAGTACAAAGGCACAGTGATGAACTCTGGTTAAGTTGGGAACCTGGTCTGGCTGGAAAGGGAGGCTGGAGGGAGATTGGAGGTGGAGGCAGTTTAAATTCAGACAGAGGAGTTTCTATTTTATCCCTAAGGTAATAGTAAGTAAGCTTTCATTTGGATGCCTAAGACATCCTTGGGGTCTAGCGCTTTGGCTTTCCTATGGGTTTGTCACCAGTTTGAATGACCTGTTTCATACTAGCAGCCTGTTTATTAAGAGTTCTGCTTCTCTTCCCTCCAGGGAAGGGTACAGCCTCTGCTGTCTGAAATTCTCCTTTACACCCTTCACCCTAATTCCCCACATCCCAGTCTCCATTGTCGGTATGCATGTTACAGGCTTACAAAGCAGCATTTGTCTTCCCAGAGCACTGGGTATCCCAAGATATCACATTGCAGCTGCATGGGGACCTCAGCAACCATTTAGATCCACCTGAGACAGAACAAAGAATTCCCTGCATAACCTTCCCAAGGAAATAACCTTCCTGCCACTGCGTGAAGGCCACCAGCAACGTGAACGTGGGCTACCAAGAGCTTTGCAGAGCCAATGGGATACTGGGTAGGGAGTTCAATGACCTGGATTCAAATTCCAGTTCTGTTACTTCCGTCTTAGATGCCCTCAAGAAAGTCACATAATTTCTCTAGGCCTCAGTTTCCTAACCTGTCAAATGAACAGATTGGATTAGTAGACCTTTAGGATCCCTCCTATGTCTAAATCTGGATTTCTTTAATATACTCAGAGTGCTATTGTAAAAATCAGTTGAGATCATGTATGGTGCTTTGTAAACCTAAAGTGCTATGTAAATATTACCTGTCATTATTTCTGTCCTGATTTTTCTGTCAAAGGAAAGGGAACAAACATTTATTAAGTGCCTACTGTGTGCCAATCACTGCACTAAGCATTTCACAAATACGATCTTATTTGATTCTCACAACTACTCTGGGAGGGAGGTGCCATCATCATCCCTGTTTTATAATTGAGGAAACTGAGGCAAACCGAGGTTGAATGACCAGGTGAGGTTCACACAACTAGAAAGTGTCTACGGTCAGATTTGAACTCAAGTCTCCTGACTTCAAGTCCAGTGCTCTATCCCTTGTACCTCTTAGCTGCCTCCATCTAAAGAGTTACAAGCTATTGTGATCTTGTTGTATAGTGGTGACCAAAATGGTTGGTTTCTCCTCTATTCCATCCCCCTTTCTATTATGGATACAATGCTAGTTGTTCTTGAGGATTAAAACATCATGGGCGATGTCATGACTAGCACATGGATTGGATTTAAAGTCATGAACCTCGCTCTGTCTCCCAGAGACATCAGAGTCCAATGGCAGTACAAAAGTCAAGATGGCAGGTGACAGCCCAGCAAGTAGCAGAGTAGGAATTTGAATTCAGGTCTGATAACTCCAAGTTCATCACTGTTTCAAATGGCTCACATTGCTTCCTTCCCTCTCTATCTAGTCTGGAATTTGAGAGATAATGTTTCCTTAAAAGCTTAGGTGATAAAATGTGCTAAATATTATTTATTGGACAAGTCTGAAGCTAGCTCCTTGGTATCCAGTTACCACTTGCCTGTGGCTCAGAAACATTCCCAAGAAGTTGGTGGGGGAAGGGAGGAGTTTCACATGTCCTTAAGTTATGACATAAAAACAGTAAAGAAAAGTATCTAATTAGAATAATTTCCCTTTTAAAAAACATGATGGACACAATGATAAAAAGCTCTCTGAAATACATCTTCCCATATTAAGTCAAGTATTAATATCGGGCTCCTAATACGTATGAGAGGAGAGAGGAGGAAAGACCAAGTTGGAATTTAGGTCTAGGGATGTAAAAACTGAAAAATAAACTAATGAAAACAGCAGAAACATACTCCGCCAAAATATTTGGCTACTTTGTGGTCATCTTTTGTCCAGAAGGCAGATGTCAGCGCTTGCTTGTGTTCCTAATGTTTGCTATTTTTTTCTGCAGTAACTGGGTCCATTTAGAGTAACTCTGGTTCTTCCAGCCATCTCTCAGAGGGTTATAGATATCTGAATCCCCACTATTCTTTTTGCTTCTGCATCACCTTCCTCTTTTTTTCCCCAAAACTGCCTCATGCTCCCTCCCCCTTTATAAATCATCATGCCTTTCTATTTGTCAGGAGTATCAACATCTCATTTTTATCTTTGTATCTCTAGTGCCTAACACAGACCTGGTACACAGTAGGTGCTTAATACATGCTTGCTGTTTGATTCATCTCTAAACAGGACAAAGGAGTTTTGCTTCATTTTGTTTTAACGTAGAGGCAAAGCTTTGAGCATGTAGTAGGTACTTAATAAGTGTTTGTTGATCGACTGGTTTCCTATGTTTTCACCAGCCCATCCAGTTTAATACCAAATTGGAATTGACTTCAACCCCTCAGTCCAACTTGACCAAGCTGAGTCCTCCTGTTAGGGCATTTTGATTCCAAGGTTGTCCTCAGGCTTTGCCTAGAACAGAGGACTACGGAGGTAGATCCGTTCCAACTCTTGTTTCACCCCCGCACAAACCTGCCTTGAAACAACAGGCAGAGAGTAAATCTCCACATCCTGCTCTGCCTTGGTGCCAGAAATCGACCTCAGAGAATAGACCTGGCGCCCTGCTGCCTCTGCATTCTTCTGGGCCTCCACGTGCTGGCACTGACTGGTTATTACTCACCCATTGGTGCAGCTGGTGCTTCCCACATCTGGTCTGCAGCACAGTCTGGTTTTCTCTTGCCCTAGGGAAAAAGCCACCGAGCACTCCACCACTACTGCTTTTTAGCCTGAAATTGTATCAGCTAAGAGCACAGAAGAAAGTCAATTATCCAGTCAGCACGCATTTAGTAAGCTTTTACAGTATGCCAGGCACTGAGCTAAAGTACTAAGGCTGCAAAGAAAGGCAAAAACACTTCCCGTCCCCAAGGAACTCAGAGTTCAATAGTGGGATAGACAATATGTACATAAAAGATGTATAAAGTGAAATATAGTTTTTATAAAATAACAGTATCTAATATTTATCCCCTTATCAAGATTGTGATAAATAAATAACTTTTTAAAATAACTTTTTTGGACTACAGTCTCTGCAAAGAAGCACCTTTTGTGCAGGCTCTTTATGAGATCTGGGAAGCTGATCCCAAAGGGGTCTCAGTTTGCATGGGATGACCGGTGACGTCCCTTCCAAGGTTCAGATTCTGTGACTCTGTAAAGGCACCGCTCACAACTCCAAGTCAGTCTACAGGCTCCTAAACGGAGAGCTGGAAAGGGTTTTGTGGGTCGTACTTCACATTTTGCAAATAAAAAAATGAAAGGCCAGAAAGGCCCAAGCCCATCCACATGCCCAATGGGCAGAGCTGTGATCAAACCTAGTGCATATTAAGCATCACTGGTCCAAGGCTCTATTTAGTTACATCTCAGTGATTCTGGCTTTCAAGAGTTTCTGTGTGTTCTTGTTTTCCTCTGCCTTTACTTCTCACCCAGTTTCCTCCACAAAAGCTTTCTGTTTGTTTATTTGACTGTTGCTGCAGCACTGGCTGCTCACCAGTTGTGAAAGAGAGAGGACAAATCTTTCCAGGAGGTAGGGGTTCGTGATTTCATCCATGTGGGGAACTTCCAGTATGGAACCAGAGGCCACCCATGCAGATCAGCAACTCATCTGGTACTTAGAGTCTTGGAGAGCTATTCCAGGCCTTGAGAGGTTACCTAGGCTCCCCAGGTCACCCAGCTATGCTGTCCCCGTGGCCAGCCCCCCACCATGCTGCCTCTCATCAAGAACAGGCCAAGGGAATATGGAACTGGAAACATTCTCTCAGAGCTCTGGCATCTTTGCAACTGCCTTGCCAGCCAATCAGCTTCTTTCCAATGGCAAATACAAAAGCAAAGGAGGCAGCAGTGCTGTCTGTGAAGCAGGAGGCTTGGATCTAGCCTAGTCAATAGGCATGTATTAAGCACCTACTGTGTGTCAGGTACTGTGCTGAGTGCTGGTTACAAAGAAAGGAAAAAGAAAAAAAGTTCCCACTCTCCTGGAACTCACAGTCTAGCAAGGAGACAGTGTGCAAACAAACATGTACCAATGAGGATAAATGCAGACTGAACTGGACCCTGCTGTTTGTCCTGTGTTTTCAAAGAGGAAACTGGACCCAGCGTCACAGGGAAGGCACGAAGGTTAAAGAGGGTTGGGAAAGGCAGGGATGAAGAAGGAGAACATACCAGGCATGGGGAACAGCTAGTGCAAATGCCTTGGATGGAACAGCAAGGGATCCTGTGCCCCTGGATTACAGAATATGTATGCAGGGCTGAGGTCTAAGAAGACTGAGGAGGGAGGGAGGGGCCAGGCTATGAAGGACTTTAAAAGTCAAACAGGATTTTACATTTGATCCTGGAGGTGATTGAATTGGGGAGTGACATGGTTACACTTGTACTTCAGGAAAATCAGTTTGATGGCCAAGTGGAGGTTGGATGGGAGAGTAGGACTACCTTAAAGCCTATGGCAATTGTCCGGGTGTGAGGGGCTATCTCTAACTCTTAGGGTTATGTCACCAAATCTCCCTGAGCCTCCATTTCCTTATCTGTAAAGTGGGACTGTTGTTCTAAATGCCATTAAGACCCCTTCCAGCTTCAGAATTAGCGCTCTGTGGTCTGAGATCCGAGAAGGGGAAACAGAACAGAGCCCAATCCTCCTTAGATTGAGTCAAGCTGAAAGACTTCAAGCTCTGAAATATTTATAACCTTTTTGAAGGAACAATGACTTGGGAAGTTTCTGGGTTGTGGTTCCTCTTTCCTCCGTCTTTAAAAAACACAAGTTAGTTCCTGAAGACGAGGGAAATCGTAAACAATAGCGACTTCCAACTCAGCTCTGATTATTTGCCAAGGGTTGGAACAAAATTCTCCTGTCGTTTTCTTGTCTTGCTCTAAAGGGCTGATTAACATAAGAAGAATGCTTCTAAATTAAACTCCCCAAATATGCACTTACTTAGTCATCAGGGAGCTAATTTATTGTATTATTTCAAATATAAATTGGCTCGCATGTCCATTTACCAAAGTCTAACAGGCAGCTGAGCTAGCTGGGAGGGAGAATTTCTTCCTGGTTGTTGAACCATTTACTGTGAGTGGTTTTTAATAATCAATTAGAATTTTGCAGATAGTCATTTTATTAAGTGGAAAGTGGATAAATACTTATTAGGAATCCTAGAATTTAAAGTCTTGCCCATAAATTGAGTGGCTTTTGGAACTCATTGGTATTTGGGGAAGAAAGAACTTTGGGAGGTGGGCGGAGGGAAGAGTGAGGTTAAACACTTGGTTTTGTTGCTGCTCATAGGAATGTAAAACAAAGGAGAGACAGGCAGAGATAGAGAGACTGGAGATAGAGATAGAAAAGAAGAGGAAGGAGGGAGAGAGAAGACAGGAGATAGAGGAGGAGGGAGTAGAGAAAAGGAAGAAAAGAGAGAGGGGAGGGAGGAGAGAGGAGGGAAGGGAGAGAAGGGAGAGGAGAGAAAAGAGACAGAAGGGGAGGGGTGGACCTAACCCTCAGTTTTCTTTATCTGGAAGTTGGCTCTGATTATACATTCAGCTTATCTTGGGTGAGGACATAACATTTCAGCATCGCTGGCTCATCTGGTGAGAGGTTGGCATTTTCGTGTAGCCTGGCAACAAACCAGCCAGTGTCAGCACGGTCATCATTCCTCCATCTGGCAGGCGCTGAATCCTTGGTGACAGTGAGCCCAGAGAACCTTGCCTGATCTAGAGTTGTCTCAAAAGTGTAGGTCATTTCTTAAGAGGTAGAGAGCTGGTGGTCCTGGAATTAGGAATGAGGAAGGCCTGATTTCAGACACTTTCTAGCTGTGTGACTCTGGACAAGTAAGTCATTTAATGGCTGTCTGCCTCAGTTTCCTCATCTGTAAACGGGAATCATAGTAGCAACTATTTTCCAGGGTTGTTGTGAAAACTGAGTGAGATGATATTTATAAGGAGTTTTGCAGACCTTAAAATGTTAAAATACGGATTTTTATTATTATGAGAGTTCATTGTATTTTTTTAAGGACAGCGAAGGACCTCATAGATCAGTTAGCCCACACAAGCCATTTAACAAATGAAGAAACGGAGGCACAGGCAAAAGAATGGTTATGTGGGTGATGAGTGGCACAGCCAAATATAGAACACAGGTCCCTTAACTTCCAGTCAAGTACTTTCTGCCCCCCACCTGGTTCCAATGTGTCAATGACGAAAAGCCTATTTCACTAACTTTAGAGTTGGAGGTCTTGGATTCAAATCCTATTTCTGTAGCCCTACTAACTGCATGCCCTTGGGCCAGTCATGTCCTTGGGCTTCAGTTTCCCCATCATTTGCCTCATTTGAATAGCAACTACTTGAGGGCACGAGGCTATCTTGCTTGTTTATATTTGTTACCCCAGGCACATAGTAAGTAATTTCTCTCTCTCTCCCCCTCTCTCTCTACCTCCCTCTCTCTCTCTCTCTCTCTCTCTCTCTCTCTCTCTCTCTCTCTCTCTCTCTCTCTCTCTCTCCTCTCTGTCTCTCTCTGTGTCTCTGTCTCTCTCCCTGTCTGTCTTTCTTTTTATCCATTCATCCATTTGTAAAAGGAAGGGGTTGCACCAGCTCCCCCTCTATGATCTGAAGGGATCCTATAGTGCCAAGTAGTTTAAAGACTCTGGGGGTGGGGGCAGAATCCCCTCCTCTTTCTAGCTAACATGGGAAACTGAGGCCATGCTAGATCTTCTAGAGCAATTCTGGACCTCTCAGTGCCCTGCAGGCTCTTGTTGGACCTTGGGAAAGAGGTCTTTATGGGGACTGACTAGTATGTCACAGAGACGGCTAGAAAGGTCAAGAAGAAAAGTTATCCAGCTGCTCTCTCTGAGGCCAGGCAGACAGGAAGCTGGGGTCACCAAGAAGGTAAGCAGAGACACCGGGTCCTCACTGGCCCTTTGTTCCCGGGGCAGAGCCTGGAGCCTCTGAGGTCTCTCTGGCGGCATGAACAGGGTCTGTTTTCCATCTGAAGGTAGAAGCTGGGGAACAAGGCAGAAGGACTTGTTAGTGTGTGACTGCCCCATCACTGGCTGAACACTTTGAAGGCCAAGGCTGCTTTTACAGGGATCAAATACCAAATTACTTTTTCATTTAAAGCCCTTCCCAACCTTTCCAGTTCTTCTTCCCTTTCAGTATCCTTACATCATTCTTCAGTTTAGCCATAGTAGTCTGTTTGTAGGACATCTCCCACCTCCCTGCCTTTGCATTGGCTATACCCCATGTCTGTGATACCCTCCCTCCTCCCGGCTACCTTCTTTCCATATTTGACAGATGAAGAAATTGAGTTCTGAGGGGTGAATGAGATTTATTCATGGGTGGTCACAGGAATAGTGAGAATTGGAATAATCTCAACTTGACCCTTGTGTTGTTGTTTCAAGTTTGTTGTTTCCATTACACCACAGACTGCCTGTAACAAGTAGAGTGTGTACTTTGTTGACATGATGGTGTGGTCCAGTCCAGGTTCCACTGTCTGCCCAGTATCCTATACTCTAGCCTAAAACATGGTGCCCTGGCCTGAACACCATGCTGAAATGGAATATAACAGCACTAACTCTTAATCTAGCCTATGGCATGTCACACTGTTGATTCATCTTGACCTACTGGGTCACGAAGATTCTCAGCTCTTTTCAGTGAAACTGGTCAGTAAGTACTTCCCTCTCCCCATACTTTTAGCATTGGCATTTTTGAAGTCATATATAGAATGCTTCATTTTCCCTCTTAAATGAAGGTAGGGGCTGTGTTTTGCATTTTTGTATTCCTGTCACTTAAGACAGTTCCTAGCACCTGGTAAGTTCTTGGTAAATGTTTATTGACCAACTACTGATGCCACTCATTGCACTAATATATTGGGATGGTTTTGCATTTGGACAAGGTCACCATCCTCTCTCTTCCTCATTTAGTAAGTTGCTCCCATGAGGATGTATGGGTAGACACATTATGCTGTAATTTACACATTCCCACTTAGAAGTAAGTGACTGCTTGGGGTTTAATGGGAGCACTAGCGAGACTATAGTCCATTAAGCTTTTAAATTCACATTGAAAGGGAGCATTTGAAGTTCATTTTATTGTACTTTCTTTCATGTCTAGAAAATGACATTCTTTGGTTTAAATAGCCTCCAACCATAAATACAAATAGAATTCATTCCCATTTAAAGAACATAAGTGATTTTGGTTTTTAGTCTTTGTATCCACAGGAGCCACTATCGTACCTAATACATAGTAGGAGCTTAAAGGTTTGTCTGGCTAAGTTCACATAAAAATGTCATAAGAAAAAGAATAGTTCCTTCAGTTTAATTCAACCAGCACTTATTAAATCAGCTACTATGTGTGAGGCATTGCCCAAGCAAAGACAAAAATCTTAAAACATAGTCCCTGCCTTCCAAGAGTTTATATTCCAGGAGCTTACCGAAGAATGAAAACCAAGACACATAGTAGGTCCATTGCTGCCTCCTCGTGCTACTTTGGGTAATGATGACAGCACTGCCCCAGCCCCAGGCCCGAGGTATTCTGCCCACTCTTAGTATAAAGACCTTTCACTTGGGGCTTCCTTCTTTCAGCTCTGTTTGGCTGAAGTTATTTAAACAGGATTGAAAGAAAGGATGAAAAAAAGCTCACTCTTCACTAGCTGGGTTTGTGACAATAGCTAGAATTGGGTGCCAGTTACTGCATCTTATCTCAGCCTCAAGTTTCCTCATCTGTAAAATGGGGGTAATAATGGCACCTACCTCCCAGAGTTGTTGTGAAGATCCAGTGAGAAATATTTGTAAAGTGCTTCCCAAACCTTAAAGTCCTAGATAAATGCTGCTGCTGCTGCGGTTGCTGCTGATGGTAGTGGCGATGATAGTGGTGATGATGATGATGATGATGGTGGTGGCAATGATGATGGTGGTATTAGTGGTGATGGTGATGGTGGTAGTAGTGGTGATGGTGATGGTAGTAGTAGTGGTGATGATGATGGTGGTGGTGATGGTGATTGTGGTAGTAGTGGTGATGATGTGGGGTGGTGATAATGGTGGTGATGGTGGTTGTGGTGGAGCTGATGGTGGTGGTGATGGTGGTGGTGATGGTGGTGGTGATGGTGGTTGTGGTGGTGGTGATGGTGGTTGTGGTGGTGCTGATGGTGGTGGTGATGGTGGTTGTGGTGGAGCTGATGGTGGTGGTGATGGTGGTTGTGGTGGTGCTGATGGTGGTGGTGATGGTGGTGGTGGTGATGATGATGGTGGTGGTGATGGTGGTTGTGGTGGAGCTGATGGTGGTGGTGATGGT
This sequence comes from Bettongia penicillata ogilbyi, assembly GCA_023548195.1. Classification (NCBI taxonomy): domain Eukaryota; kingdom Metazoa; phylum Chordata; class Mammalia; order Diprotodontia; family Potoroidae; genus Bettongia; species Bettongia penicillata. Next base: position 3,413,343 of record JAJHZJ010000453.1, read on the forward strand.
GGTTGTGGTGGTGCTGATGGTGGTGGTGATGGTGGTTGTGGTGGTGATGATGATGATGATGTATTTCTACAGGCAGCATGGCATAGGGCATACATTGCTGGGTTTGTAGTCATGAAACCTCGGTTCCAATCTTGCCTTTTACACTCACTAGCTGTGTGACCCTGGTCTGTTCATTTCATCTTTGTGAGCACATGGTAGGCGCTATATAAATGCTTTTCCCTTCCCCTATTTCTGTGCTAAGTGCTGAGGATACAGTCAGTCAGTGAGCATTTTTTAGGCACCTACCATGTGCCAGGTACTACGCTGAGTTAATAATACAAAGAAAAGCAAAAACAAGCCCACATTGTAATGGGGAGAAAATGTATAAATATATAGGTGCAGGAAGGTCCTAATTAGTGCAAATGATGAATCCCCTCAAGTGGCCACATGCATTTGAATTTGAGTTATAATTATATAAAATAGGGTAATTGGTTCTAGCCCAGTGGAAATATGTAGTGTGAATTACAATAATTTTCATTTCTCACACAGAAAAGATGTATAGAGAGTATAGAAGGTCATCTTAGAGGAGAAGATACTAGCAGCTGGGGGATCAGGGAAGGTCTCCTGTATGTGGCCACCTACTATGTGTTGCAACTTCATGTCTGACCTTGAGCATGTCATCTCTCTGGGTCTTAGTTTCTTCAACTATATGGCCCCCAAGGCCCCCTCTAGGTATAGACCTGGGTTCCAGCGATGCTACAATGTAAAACAGTTGGCTCAGAAAAGTTTTTGAGAAGATGGTGCCAACCTCTAAGGTCTCATCCAGGTCTAAAATTGTATGGTCTAACTCTAACTTCAAGAAATGAATTAGGTTGGATTTGCACGCAAAGATAGATCTTCCTGAGTCCCCCAAATGTGTTCTACAAGATTCACAGATTTGTCATGAACAGAGAAAAAGGTTGAAAAGGGGAAGGCTTTTGATTCTAATGTCTAAGGACCAGATTTTCTTTGATTCAACTCCCTGGATTCATTGTTGCCCAATCTGACATTAGCAGCTCATGTGAGGAGCACTTCCCTGGCCTCAGATCCTGCGAGGAAAGAGGGTCCTCCTCAGAGATGACCACCTGAGCCGTTGGACTTCCCCACCAGCACTGATGTGTCTGGGCCTCAAGTAGCCAGCTCTTAGCTCTTCTGAGCATTTCTGCCAAACCCATCTCAGGACTCAGCAGCTGCATTTCGTCACATTCACGACTTAGTTAAATCTCATTTGAGCTGAGATTGTACAGAAGTCTCTCATCAGATAACTGCCAAAACCTCATTTTAAGACTGAGAGTACACACGCACATACACACACACACACACACACACACACACACACACACACACACATTGTAAGGAGTTGGGGGGGGGGATGAAGGAGGTCATGTCAGACGTATTTGCTTATTATTCTCCATGACAAAAATGGAACATATATGGACTGATGAAAGCTTAGATTTGGACATGGAGAAAGGATGGTTTAAACCTCAACTGCGTGCCAGTTAGACATGAATTATCATCAAAGACGTAAATAAGACAAGCAATCAGAGCTTTGTCCTAGAGTGCCAGATTTAAAGGGTGCTGACAGCGCTTATCCTTAAATGCACTGGGGTTGTTGTCTCCCCCATTCCTCTTACTCCCCCCCTACCACCCCGACCCACAGCAGTCTTCCCAGCAATGGGCTTGAACCAGCATCCTGTTGTCTTTGTCCCCACGGAAGGAGATAGTGAGATGCAGTGGAAAGAGTACTGAATTTGGAACCTTACAATTTGGGTTTTATCCTAGTCCTGTATGACCTGTGTGTCCCTGAACAAGTCACTTCTCTAGTTTTCAGTTTACTTATCTTAAAATGAGAGAGTTGGAATAGATGATTTATTTGATCACTTTCAGCCCTCTATTGGTGATCCAGGGACTATGGGGTGTTGTTTCCTCCTTTCCAAATGAGGATGACTTTCCCCCGACTTATCCTGGGTACAGCTTGTGGGTGCTAAACCCAGAATGGTGGCTGGAAATGGAAGGTACTCAATAACTGTCAATCCCATTCTGGGATTCAGTGCTCCTCACTAGTGTAAAAGTGTTGTATCTATATTTCAGTTCTCTTTCTTTTTCCTTCCCATCTCCAAAGGTAATTGTTCGAGGTGGAGGACACATCTTACCCAACGACCAGCCCCTACGGTCTTTTGACATGATCAATCGCTTTATTTTTGGAAAAGGATGGGATCCTTACTGATGGCTACCAGAAATCCTCAGAGGAACTTAGGAGATTTACCTCTCAAGAGAAAATGTAGAAAATTGAAAAGAATCTGCAATTTCTAGAAATCTGTTAATATGACTACATCTTCACTCAAATTTTTGAATTGACAGGAAAAATTTGTTTTGTTGGTTAAAAAATATATTTCAAAGAAATGATAATTTTTTTTCATTCCCCCAAAAATGAACTTTAGGAAACCATTGTACAGCTATGAGGATTATGTGATTTATTTTAAAGTAAGAATGGGTTGTGGGAAGAAGCCTGGACTGGAGTTAGGAGACTAGATCTCCAGTTTCAACTCAGCTGCCTCATAGCTGAGTGACCTTGGACAGAAAGATATATCACCTCTCTTGAGCTTTAGGCTCCACATTTGTATAGTTGGGTGAGAGGGCTGAGGTGGGGGAAGGGGGAGAATTCATTTCTTACTTCACCAGATTGTTGTAAAGAAAACACTTTGGAAACCTTATGGTTTCTAAGAAATGTAATTTATTATTATGCTATGACATTTATTCAGTTAGGGACAATCGTTCCAGAGAAATCAGGAAAGATTTGTATGAACTGATGCAAAATGAAGTGCACAGAACCAGGAGAACAATTCATGCATAACAACATTGTGAAGGCAAACAATTTTTAACAAAGCCCAAGAACTCTGATCAATGCAGTGATCAACCATGATTCCAAAAGATCAGTGATGAAGAATATGGTACACCAGAGAAGTAACACAGAGGAGACCAATTCAATATGCAGAATGAGACACATGGTTGGGTGTGGCCAATATGGGAATTTGTTTTGCTTAACCATATCTCTTTATTACAATGTTTTGCTTTGTTTTTTCCCAGAAGGGAAAGGGGGGAGGTGGGAGAAAAATAATTAATGCTTGTTATTTGAAATATAAATAAATTATGATTTTAAAAAATGAACTTCAAGACCATAACTGTGATTTCTGTAGAAAGCTTTCAGTGAGAAAGCTTCCTTAACTAACAAAAATTGGTGCCTGTCCTGCAAGTTACACCCTTTTAGTCTTGTCTTTGGGTTTTGCTAAGTGACTTGCCCAGGGTCACATAGCCAGTATATGTCAGGCAGGACTTGAATCCAGGTCTTCCTGACTTCAGACCCACTTCTCTATTTACTAAGCCATATTAGTCACATAAGTCATTCTTACCATATTGTGAAAAAAAATGATCTGAAGGATAAAAAAGGTGGCAAAGTTTTGGCAGATGAAAGAAACTTCAAATCTTTTAAAATAAGTCCTTAGGTTGAGGTTGAGGTGAAGACTGTGTGACTTTGGGGATCCCTGACTTTACAAAGCTGTGGGATTTAATACTTTATTCTTTTTTGGATTAGAAATCTGATGTACAGAAGTACCAAGATATATAAATGCAACAATCAGAGAATCTTCTGAAGCTTTGCCTCAACCAAATCTCGGGATTTGTTTTGCACTTTTTTCTTCATATATTTCTAAGTCTTTGAAAATCAATACAGTGCCACATTATCTGACATAGAAATTTAGTGGTGAAACCTTTGCAGCATAAATAGAATGCTGGATGTGGAGTCCAAAAGAAGAGTTTGAATACTGCCTCAGACATTTATTTGTTCAGGCTATACACCATTACTAGATTTCTCTCTCTTGTGACCTATATATCCCATGGAACCCACAGGTCCCTTCAAGAGAACTCAAGTGCCCCATCTTAAGCTGATTTCCTCCCTGGCCCCAGTTATTAGGGATCCACAACCTCTGCCCCCATCATTGCTGCGTATGTGTTTTTTCTGCTACCTTACTTTCCTCTCCAGTAGAATATTCATTCCTTTTGGGGACCGTTTCATCTCTCTCCAGCACTTAGCCCAGCGCTTTGTTCTCAGTAAGCTTTTAATAAACCTTTCCTGAATTGAGTCAAATTCCCTTGGATTCCTGTCCTTTCCTCTGTAAAATGAGGCAAGAGTGGGACAGTACAAGATAATTTCCAAGGTTCATCCTGACTCTAACTTCTAGCATCTGGCCCTTTCCCATAACTGTAATTTTACTCAATAATCTCATTTTTCTCTTAATATATTATTTGTTCTAGAGAATTCACTTTTTAAAAAAGTGATTGCTATCATAAGGATACCCTCAGAAGAAACACTTTGGTGAGTGGCAGGATGTCTGAGTGCTGATTAGAAGTGTTATTTATGCACATGAGCTTGGGCAAGACTTCCTTTATCTCTGGGGGCCTCAGTTTCTTCATATGCAAAGTAAAGGGATTGGGCAGAAATGGCTCTCTGTTCTAAAGTTTCATGATTCTAAGAATAGCAAGACTTGCCAGGATCTCAGCCCTGAGACAGGGGGAGGGGCAAGGGCTTGTATGAGCCACTACAGTATGTTTTGCTTTTAAAATTGGCTCTCTGAAACATCTGGAATACATGTTGGCCACAGCATTTGTCTCTCCCTAAAGCATAGCCCTTCTCTGAAAGATGTTACTTCTATTTGTGCTGGCCCAGTTCTATAGAGGGTCTTCAGGGTTTTTGTCTAGCAAAGCCCCAAAGTTATGAAGATATAATGGCTCCTTCCTTCTCATGCCAAACAAAAGGCATGGCCAAAGTTCTGAATTCCCGGGAGACTCTGGTAATGTCCACCCTGATTTGTTGCTGTGAAAAGTCTGGGATTCTCTTCATTTATTCTGGACAAGGAGGCTTCCATGCTCAGCGCTGATGATGTATGAGGCTAGGCCATGTCAATCCTCAAGTCCTTTAATCTTTTACTTCTCAGTCCATGAACAACCCTATTCTTTATGACTCAGGGGTGGAGGGTTGACCTTCTGTCAGTGGAGTCAATCCCAGAGGTGATGGCCAGCTTATTAGGGATGGAAGGTTGGGGCCCAGGATGAAATATTGATACTGATGAGGAAGTGACTCCTCTGTCTTGTACATACACCCAGAACAGTCAATGGTCACCAGTTATTTTGTTCCTTGGAGGTTCTTTTAGTGTGGTCATCACTGAGTCAGATTTAGAGTGGCAAAGTGCTTTAGCAGGTCCAATCTGTCATCTGAAAGGTGAAGAATCAGGCTCAGCCATGTCCAACGACGTACCCATGGCTGCCTAGATGGTTTGTATTGGAAGCAGGATTCGGATCCCTTAGATCAATGATTTGACTTTGCCTCACTGGAATATTGACCTCAAGATGACTGGAATCAACACATGAGAAATTATTTATTAGGCTCTTAATATGTGCCAAGCAGTATGCTAAATGCTGGAAATACAAGAACAAAAGTCGAGATAGTCCCTGACCCCAAAAAGCTGATGTTCTAATAGCAAAAGATGACATGTATTGAGGGGGAAGGATGTTACAGGAATATTTGGTTGAGAAAATGAAGACTGGGGAGTTGGGGCCATAGGCTACACATTTTTCCAGAAGCAACTGCAGAGATTTGGTAATGAATGACTACAAAATTGGAAAGGAAAAAGTGCTTTCACAGTGATGGGAGAGGAGTAGAGGAGTTGGCCTTAGATGTAGTATCTGACCAAGGCACCAATGGGGCTCCAGGATGGGAGTTCTGAGAGAGAGAGACAGAGAGAGACAGAGAGACTTGGTTTCTGCCAAGCAAATACAGTAGAACTTTTCTCATTAAAAGAACCATGCAGTTTCCCAGAAAAAGTTGAGCCCACTTTCATGCTTGGTTCTGGACTCAGTTCATTGTCCACTGGCAAGATCTACCCAAGATGTATGTCCTTGTAGAGGAGGAGTTCTCTAGAGTTGGTCATTCAGGTACATGTGGTACTTTGGGTAGTAGGCACTTATCATCCTCTTCCTTTTCCCTGTGGGGACAGTTAGGCTGAATTTTTGAGTGATTGCTGATCTCATAGAGATCTTGATTTGCTCTGGGTTTTGATGCAATTAGCACAATGCCATTGGTAAGCCAGTCACAAAGAGAATAAGGAAGGCCAATAGATTGTCCATGTGCTCCACTGATATCCAAGATGTCAAGAGAATGTAAGGCAGGCCCCTAGCATATTGACTGGTACCATCTTAGGCAAAGCCATGGGAGGACAAGAATCTCACCAAATATGCAGGAATGGATGGGTTTCAATTTGCCTCATTAGAGAAAATACCCACATTAAGAAGATCACAGACCTATTGGTGTACAGAACCTTGAGCTGTGTCTTCATTGCTCCAATTAAAAAAAAATTACGAATAGATCATGCCTTAAGATAAAAAACAAATTGACCTAGTGAAATATTTGAGGTTATACCAGCCAAACTATGGGAGTTGATGCCTTTTGGGGTATTACCAACAGTTGTGAGATCAACAGGGAGTATCTTCCAGAGTTCCTATTCCCTGTCCAGTTAACCATGACTAATGAATGTCCAGAATCCTGAGTTCTAGTGCTTTCAGTCCCTTATGGAAGAGGCACAATTATGTCAGAGAAATATCATTCAGGTGGGAAGCAGCAGCCCTGGGTTCTAGTTCTCATTTCTGCTCCCCTTATAGGACTTTGGGGAAGTCTTTGACCTCTATGGGATCAGTTTCTTCCTCTAAAAAATGATGGAGTTGAACTCAAAGCACATATTTTTAACTTGTGACTCATTGACCTTGGTTGAGTTTTTAAAATGTTAGTAACTATTTCAATGTAGTTGATTTCATTTGTAATCCTGTGGATTTTATTTGATGCATTCAAAAATTATTCTGATATGGAGCCCATAGGTTTCACTAGATTGTTTAAGAACAGAAAACATTAAGAATTCCTGTATTAGAGACTTTCTTAAAAATTTACGGATGTACTTAACTTTAAGGGCAGCTAGATGGCACAGTGAATACAGGGTTGGATCTGGAGTCAGGAAGACTTGACTTCAAATCCAGGATCAGATACTTACTAGCTATGTGACCCTGGGCAAATTACTTAACCTTGTTTGCCTCAATTTCCTCATGTGTAAAATGAACTGGAAAAGGAATGGGCAAATCACTCCAGCATCCCTGCCAAGGAAACCCCAAAATGGCAAAAGGTCAGACACAACTGTAATGACTGAGTGACAACACTTAGCTTCAAGACTGGATTGAAAGTAGAGGTGGTGAGTTAGGGGAACTGAGTAAGATGCTTGTCTCCCAGTGTGCTCCCCACACTCAGTCTAATAAACATGTATTAACCCCCCTTCTATGGGATGAGAATTGTTAGGTACTTGAGATACTAAGATGAAACATCGAGCAGTCCCTGCCCTCAGGGAACTTCTGTTCTATAGAGTGATAAAACATCAGACAAATATGAGCTAAGAATGCTCTATCACAGGTCAGGCACAAATGGGGTGCATTCTCTGTTTGTATATCTCACATTTCTATTGAACTACTTTAATTCAGCTTTGCTCATAGAGTATAGCACCTTGTCTGGTGAGGGCATGCCATGCTGGGCAGTCCTGTGCCAGCATCTCCCATATTACACAATCAATTCCAAAGTTCTTAAGAGAGACCTTGAGAGTGTCCTTGTATTGCTTTTTCTGGCCACCATGTGAGTGTTTGCCTTGGGTGAGTTCTCTGTAAAATAGCCTTTCAGGAAAACATTCATTTGGCATTCGAACAAGTGGCCAGTTCATCAGAGTTGTGCTCTCCATAGAGTTTGAATGCTTGGCAGTTTAGTTTGAGAAAGGACCTCAGTGTCTGGTCCTTTATCCTGCCAGGTGATATTCTGAATCTTCCTGAGACAATACAAATGAAAGTGATTCAGTTTCCTGGCCTGGTGCTGGTATGTTGTCCAGGTTTCAATGAGCTCAACACAACGACTCTGTGGGCCTTCAGTTTGGTAATCCTGCACATTCCTTCAGAGCCTCTCAAACACTGAACTAGCTCTAGCAAGGCACATATTGACTATATTATTAAGGTATGCATCCCTGGAAAGTATACTGCCGAGATATATACATATATATACTACCAACTTATCCACAATGTTCAAAACTTCTCCCTTTGCTGTACTCAGTGGTTCCACATATGGCTGATGTGGGGCTGACTGCTGGAGAGTCTGTGTTTTCTTGGTGTTCATTGTTAGCCTAAAATTACCACAAGCAGAAGTGAATTGTTCCACATTTTGTGGCATCTTGGCTTCAGAGGCTGAGTACACGTTGAGTGAACGATCATCTACCAAGAAAAAGTCATACACCAACACTCCCTCTACTTTAGTCTTGGCTTGAAACCTTTTCAAGTTGAATAATCTAGCGTCAGTGCAGTAGCTGACCTTGAAACTCTGCATTCTCATAAGGCATTTGACAACATGGCTGACAACATCATGCTTAAAAGCATGGAGCAAGTACACAGCCCTGTTTCACTCTCTTTTTTGCCTCAAAAGAGGAAGGTAAGAACACTATGAAATATTCTGCCTGTCTTTTGTCTCTCTCTTCACTCTCCCCAAAACTCCAGAAAATGTTTGTTGACCATCCCAAGCTGCTGATCCAAATCTCTCTTATGGGGCTGATGACTGAGATGCCTGTGTCACACTGACCCCACGAACCAAGTCGAGCATTCTGTTTTCTTTGTACCAAATAAACCATGCCTGCAGAGGGAAGAAAAGCCAGGGCTCAAAATCCCAAGCAAGCTTTCCCTTGCGTGCCCCAGCCTGAGGCCATGTGGACAAGAATATCTCATCCCTGGCTTCCTAGGACACTGCTGCTGTCTGGGCCTGGTTGTCACTGAGCATCCTCAGTGGGTCTGCTGGGACAAGACACTCTTCAAAGAGGTCATTGTCCTGCCTCTTTCCAGGCAACATGACTCACTCAAGGAAAATGCTGGGGCTGGAGGGGCTGAAGTAAACAAACACCCAAACCAGGCAGATTCTATGGAAAAAACAAGAGTCCAGGCTGAGGTTTGGTGGAAAATTCAAGCTGACTTTGGACTGAGAGCAGTGCGTGTGGGGAGGGTGGTGGGATTGCAAGAATGGGAGAAGGAGGGGTGCTGTTGAATATCTTCAACAAGATGTCATGTTTATCGCGGGCATAGTCACTGGTAGAATCTTAGTGCACAGTGGCAGTGGGTCTGGAGTCAGGAAGACTTCCTGAGTTCAAATCTGGCCTCAGACACTTGCTAATTATGTGATCCCAAGCAAGCCACTTAACCCAGTTTGCCTCAGTTTCCTCCCTTGTAAAGTTAACTTGAGAAGGAAATGGCAAACTATTCTAGTATCTTTGCCAAGAAAACCCCAAATGGGATCACAGAGAGTTGGACATGACTGAAATGACTAAACAACAGCAAGCTTTCCAACAGCACATCTTTCAAGTGGGAAAAAAACCCCATTGATTCTGTAGTCAGAGAACCTGGGTTCAAATTCTCAATGTAATGATGACCACCTGTGTGGTCCTGAGCAAGTACCAATCTTCCTGGGCCTCAGTTTGGACTAGAGATTCTCTGAGGCTCCTCCTAGAGATATGATCCTCTCTGGTCCTCGGTGGTCCCATCTGCAAAGTGAAAGGACTGTACTGAATGACTTTCGAGGCTTCTTCTGGATCTAGATCTATGATTCTATGGAGACTCTCTGGGTCTCAGTTTCCTCATCTGCAAAATGAGACCCTTGTAGCTCTAAATGTGTAATCAGACTTCCACTGAGCTACTTTTCTTCCCTCTGTTAATCTCCATAGTCCTAGGGTCTGCTTGTTTCAGCAACACATTATTAAATATACACTATGTGCCAGGCATTAGGGGTACAGAGATGCATGGAACCAAATCCTGCCTTAGAGGAGCTTGTTTCACACATGGGGCATCTCCAATGTCTTAGGGATTGACCAAAAACAAACAAACAGTGCTCGTAATACCTACCACACAGGGTTAATAGATTGCCTTGGAAGCTGGAAATCAGACTATAGAAAGGGGAGGTTCCTTCACTGGATCCAAAGGATCCCTGCCGTGTGCGACGCCAAGCCTGGCAGTCTCTGATTGCATGCCTAGGGTTTTGAACAATTCTCCTCGGAGGGGTGGGGTTGGGTGGTGACACATATGAACATACCACAAAGCAGCACAAAATAATTCTCCATCCTGTTTGGGTGCCAAGTTATGGAAATTGAAATCAGTTGATTTTAAAACTGCAACAACCACCACCACCCAGGGCCAACAAATCTCATCATACAGTCACTGTCCTTTAATCATGTCAGATGCTGCTGATAGAGAGGGTGGAAATGGGAGGGTCAAGTTGCTCCCTTCTCCATCTGCTCCTCCACAGATGCTCAGGCATCTGTAACCTCATTGACCACTTCTCCCAGTGACTGCCACAGCTATTCAGAAATGCTCCCACTCCTCTAAGATCTCTGTAAACTCCTAACAATCTGCACCTGAGAAGTGACCCAGGCTGACCAGAAGGACTAGGACATGGAAGAGTCCAAAGAAGGTACACAGAAGTCCAGGATCCTCCAGGATAGTTCTGGAATCACAGAATTTGAGAGTTGGAAGGGAACTCATCATGCATCTTGTCTAGCTCCTACACCAAAAGAATCTTGACTATCTACCCAACAAATGGTCTCCAGCCTCTACTTGACAACTTCCAAGGAGAAGGAAGCCCCCAGCCCACTCCATGATGGTATATTGGTGTCACAAGTCTAGCATGTGTCAGAGGCCATACTTGAACCCAGGTGTTCCACACCCCAAGGCCAGAATTCTAGTCACCAACCAGACTGTCTCTAATGATGATATAAAGACAAAGCCCTCTAGAAGATTACATTTTCATTGTCTTTGTCCTTTCTTCTGGTTCTTGAAGAGAACCAGTGACATCATGAGGGTGATGTCCTGACTTATGTGTGAATTGGATATGGGTGAGGCAGAGTTGAGCAAAGTCTTCAGCCTCACTCTCTCCTCCAGAGTCATTGAAGTCCAGTGACAAGACAAAGGTTGAGGTGACTGGTGAGGACCCAGATTGCAGTGAGTGACCTTGACCTTGGAATGAAATGGAAGGGATCCCCTGTCCCTCTCCCATCCTACCTGTAACTCTGCAGCCCTGCCTTTTGGGTGGCTTATTTGGCCTTGGAAGCAGAAAGTTTTCTTGGGCATTGTGAAAACACTTTCCCTGTCTCTGCTATATCCAGGCAGCCACGCTGACAGCAGAGTCTGTCATCTGCAAAGCAGGAGAGCTTGATTTATTTCTGCAAAAAATCTTAGAAGAATGCAAAGTGGAAAAACATACCTCAGAGTAGATGGGAGACAGAGAGTACGTTCTAGCCATTAATTTATTGCGGGGCTTTGGCTGCTTTATAATCTAGAGAACCTTAGCAGTCTCTTAAAGAACCAGGCAAAAGCCACACAGGAAGGAACCGTACCTGGAAGATTCTACATGGACACAGGACATTATTCTATTCCTCATAATGAAACATGATATAAAGCTGACTTCTCATAGTCCATGGCTAAGTGTATAATCAGCACTTTGGAGTCCGGAAAATTCAAGCCCTGCCACTGATACCTATTGCCTGTGACCTGGGTAAGGCAACTAAACTTTCAGGAATTTGGGTAGCTCTCTAAAGATGATAAGTTTCAGGAAGGTGCCAGCCTGCATTTGTAAAGGGCATTTCTTCATCTTGGAATTCTCTACCCTGGTGAACTCTCATTACAATAAGAGCATGTTGATTAGTACTTCTAAACCAATACAAAACCACCTGGAAATCAGACTGAAAAATGCACAGATAGATTTCTGAAAGAGAAGATTTAACTAATTGACTTTGACATCCTTTGAAATTGGCATGACCCATTAACATTTTTTTCTTCTACTCATTAAAATAGCTACAAATGCATCTCACTTTACCTTCTTTGCTCCATCTTATCCATGGGAATAGCCTAAGAGATCTTATTCTTATACATCCTTTGTTGAAATTTAGGTAAACTATACCTGCTGCATTTCCTTGTTCCACCACTTAAATAACTCTGTCCAAAAAAAGGAAAGGAAGGAAGGAAGGAAGAGTACAATATGAGCTAGTTTTGATGAGGTTATGCTGCCTTTACACCATTTCCCTTACCTGATGCTCATTAACCATCTCTTTAATGAGACATTAGAGGATTTTGACTGAAATCGAAGTCAAGTTCACTGGACTGTAGTTTGCAGTTTCCATCCTCCCCCCTCCTGTCCCTTTGTCCTAAAATGGGACATCATCTCTCTTTATGCTGTGCTTGAGCCCTTTCCCTGTTCTCCATGATCTTTTGAGACTATGGCTCAGTAATCACACCAATCAATCAACATTGTGTAACAGGCACAGTGCCAAGTACTAGGAGCACAAAGACAGTGACTGTCTCCTCTCCTGAAGTACTATTAAGGAGTACACTTACTACCTGGTAGTAGTAACAAGCCCTTAAAAAGTTACATAACTAGATCACACAATAAATTCAAAATAGATACAAAGACATCTTGTGAGCGAGGAAGCTAGGAGTAACTTGGATCAGGAAAGACTGTGGAGAAAGTAGCATATGAGATGAGCCTTGGAGGGAGTTAGGTGTTTGAAGAGGCAGAAGAATAAAGCGTATTTCAGGTAGGAAGAACAGCCAGGGCAAATGTTCAGAGGTAGGAGATAATGAGAGAGCGAGAGTGAGAGCGAGAGCGAGAGCGAGAGAGAGAGAGAGAGAGAGAGAGAGAGAGAGAGAGAGAGAGAGAGAGAGAGAGAGAGAGAAAGGGAGAAAGGGAGAGACAGAGACAGAGGGAGAGGGAAAGACAGAGAGACAAACAGAGAGACAGAGACAAGGGAACCTAGGGATTTTCTTGCTATCCCCACCTATTTATCATATCAGTTCCCCACTGGCCATTTTTCTTTTGGGCTCTTTCATTTCTGGGTCAAGCTCACTGATCACAACAGAGAAAATGGAAGTAAATTACAAATTTAGACACTCTGCTTCCCCTTTCTCATCAAGTATCATTGTTCGGTCCATTCCAGACACAGACACTTCTTGCACCCCTTTCTTCTTCCCAAAGTATTAAAACAAGAATTACAGCAAAAACAGCCTATTTTTTCTTGTTCATAGCTGTCTTTTCCAGGCTTAGCTCTGACCATGTTTTTGTAGTGCTGGTCCATGTCTGTATAATCATACTTTGTTCTTTCTCTTTGCTGCTATCTTATATACAAGTCTTTTAAAAAATTATGTCATTTTGTGAGTTCCCTGCATGTCCACATCTCTTCAAACTATTACCCCTCTTCCTCTTCATCAGAATTGTTTTTCCTTGTGGCTTAAGAATTCCATTATTGAGGGAGCAGAGCCAAGATGGCAGAGTAGAAAGATGCATATACTGTAGTGCTTCCCCCACAGCCCACAAAATACCTGTAAAAATGACTCTCAACAAAGTCTAGAGCAGCAGAAGCCACAGAACAACAGAGCAAAAGAGGTTTCCAGCCAAAGGTAACCTGGAAGACTGACAAGAAAGGTTTATCTCACAGGACACTGAGCCGAATGGAGCACAGCCCTGGCCAAGCGGCACTGGGAGGAACAGGACCTGAACAGACCTCTGGGCAGAGTTCCTAGCCAGGAAGGTCCCAGAAACCTCAACCCACAAGTGACAAAGAAAGCTCCAAAGGTCAGTGGGAGAGGACTTTCCCAGCTGGGTGAGAGGGAATGGATTTCTCCAGCAATAGCCCCAGGTGATGACAGAGGCCATGGCAGCCATCTGTAGGCAGACGTGGAGGCCAGGAAGCAACGTAGATCCACTGTTTAGGCAGCTCAGCTTAAAGCCTCTGGTGATAGGGAGCAGCTGATCTAAACCCCAGCCCTGAGTGACGGCCCTGCCCCCACCCAAAGCCCAGGGGAACCAAGCAGCTGAGTCTAATCTCTTGACAAAGGATTCAGAAGTCAAGTAACTGAGTGGGAAAATCCCCAAAAAAGGGAAAAAAATAAGACATAGAAGGTTACTTTCTTGGTAAAGAGGTGTCTCCTCCCATCCTTCTGAACTGAGGCTAACTCAATTGGAAAAAGAGATCCGAAAAGCTTATGAGGAGAAGGAGGCATTAAAAAGCAGAACTAGCCAAATGAAGAAGGTTCAAAAGCTCACTGAACAAAATAGTTCTCTGAGAGAGAAAATTGAGTTCAGGGAAATGAATGACTATGAGAGAAACCAAACAGTTAGAAAACAAAACCAAAAGTTTGAATCCACCAATCACCTCCTGAAAGAGACCCAAAAAGAGAAACTCCTAGGAATATTGTGGGCAAATTTCAGAGTTCCAAGGTCAAGGAGAAAATACTCCAAGCATCTAGAAAGGAATAATTCGAGTATTGTGGAAATACAATCAGGATAACACAGGATCTGGCAGCTTCAACATTAAGGGATCAAAGGGCTTGGAATAGGATATTCCAGAAGTCAAAGGAACTGGGATTAAAACCAAGAATCACGCAGCAAAACTGAGCATAATACTTCAAGGGAATAAATAGTCATTCAATGATATAGAGGACTCTCAAGAATTCATGTTGAAAAGAGCAGAACTATATAGAAAATTTGATTTTCAAACACAAGAATCAAGAGAAGCTTGAAAAGGTAAACAGGAAAGAGATATCATGAAAGACTTTCTAAAGCTGAACTGTTTACATTCATGCATGGAAAGAAAATATTTATAATTCTTGAGACTCTTCTCAGTATTTGGGTAGGTAGAGGGATTGTACACACACACACACATACAAACACAGAGTACAGGCTGTGTTGAATCCGAAGAGATGAGATCCACAAAAAATATATAAAATAAAAATTAAGGGGTGAGGGAGGAGAATATTGGGAGGAGAAAGGGAGAAATGGAATGGGGCAGGCTATAACTCATAAAAGACATAAAGAAAAATCTTGTTCAATGGAGGAGAAAAGGGAGAAGGGGGAGGGGAAAAGTGAAGTTACTCTCTCCACATATGGCTTAAGGAGGGAATAACACTCTCACTAAATTTGGTATGAAAATCTCTTATACTACAGGAAAGTAGGGGAGGAGGCAACAAGTATGCTGAGGGGAATGACAGAAGGGAGGGCAAATGGGAGAAGGGAATAACTAGAAATAAACACTTTTGGGAAGGGACAAGGTCAAATGAGGGAATAAAAAATGAGGGGGGATAGAGCAGGATAGAGGACAATAAAGTTAGTATTACACAACATGATTATTATGGAAGTCTTTTGCAAAACAACACATATATAGCCTGTATTGAATTGCTTGCCTTCTCAGTGGGGATGGGGAGGGAGGGAGGGAGGGAGGGAAGGAGGAAAAGAAGGTGGAATTCAAAGTATTAGAAACGGATGTTGAGAATTATTACTGCATATTGCCAGGAAATAAGAAACATAGGTAAGAGGGTATAGAAATTTATCTTGCTCTACAAGAAAAGAGAGAAGATGGGGATAAGGGAAGGGTGGGGTATGATAGAAGGGAGGGCTCATTGAGGGAAGGGATAATCAGAACGCAAGATATTAGAGGTGGGGAGAGGGGAGAGATGGGGAGAAAAATTGGACACGTTACAAAGTGATGTAAAAGAAATTACTATTAAAACAATTAACTGAATTCATTACTGAGACTAAATCAGAGACATCTTTAGTTTGGAGAAATGAATTTTAGTCTAAGTCTCCTAGAGGCAGGTAACTTTGGGTAAAATTTGGAAAAGTTAAGGTTTTAATAGTAAATTTGATTTTATGATTGTTATTTAAGCAGGAACTAGAACAGGTATAGAAAGGCATGCAAGTCATTTAAGACCTGCCTCAAAAGATGTTCCTTAGCCAATGTGAAATTATATCTGAAACCTGGTTATTGGAACTTGCTATTTTAAGATGCTATGGGACTATAAGTGACTGACCTTCTGAGTCTAACTCCAGGTATGGATAGCAACAAAGGTGGTCTGAGCCTCCAATTCATGATGCCAGTAAACCTGTGAGATACTAGTATGAATTGAAAACGGTGATCTCATGGGAAGGGTGGGAGAGTGGCTATTCAGCCCGGGCTGAGGTAGGATTCTCCTGACTCAGTTTCTCCACTGACACTTGGTAGGCTCTAAGCCTCACTGAATGCAAGCTGACAATCTACTCCTGTCTGGAACTGACATGAAGTTGGGGAGATATTGTTTCCCTGCAATGTCCCTACTCTTAGTGGCAATTTCCTATAGTCAAAAGGTTTGTAAGCTTAATACCAGATCTATTAAATTATAGATTGTTGGTAGGGGAACATCCAAGGTCAAGTCTAAAATTAAGCTATTAGGCTTAGGACTTTAGACCAACAACAAGTTAGGGTCCTTGAATTCTTAGTAATACTGTGGAGATGATTAGGTCAAGGGCTTGTGAAGTTAGCATACAGAGTTATTATTTATGTCTCAGTGGTTAATGTAAAAAAAAAATCTGTTGGTGGTCTATATTGTAAATGCTTTAAAAGAAATATCACCTGACCAAAACTTGGAATTGTGTTATGTGATATGAACTGTGTTAAAAATGAAAAAAAAGAATTCCATTATTGAGAACTTCCCATACTTCCTAGACAGAATTCTCCTGTAGAGTTTTGGTTCACAGGAGCCTATCCTTACCCTTCACCCTTTGAAATCTGCTTTCAAAATCGAAGGTCCTTGTCATACTCCACCCAGATGTCTTCTCTTCTATCACAACTCTAAGGTGGAATGACCATGTTGTGCTTCCCACCACCAAGATTCCAATTTCCATCCCAACAACCAATCAGTTTCTTTTAATAGGAGGGGATCAAATTCAGAAAGAAGTTTCCCTTCTTGGTTCCCCCCAACTTTTGAGGGATGTAAGGCAAGTCAAGAAATTACTAGCTTCTCTGAAGTTACCCATCACTACTATATCATCCTCTGAGCCAGGCTTGTGATTTGTTCTTCCTAGGTAGAGTCAGAAAGGCCTGAGTTCAAGTCCTACCTCAGACACCGGCTGTGTGACTCTGGGGAAGCCATTGAACTTCTTTCAGCCTTTGTTTCCCCATTTTCCCTTCCCTTCTTTCTTGTCTCCTTTAAAGCCTTGGATTCCATGCACTTTGAAATCCATGGATTTAACAGTGAAGGATCCCTACCTAACCTCCATTCAATGGCTGGTTTGGGACCCTCCTGACTTAGAGCAAATGTCAATAGTAACAATTTCTCTTTGAAAACAATCCTGAGGTTCCTGCCCCTCCCAGAGTGATTTACCTATTTATTTTCTTTTTTCTATTAAAGGGGCCATTCCCCTGACTACCTTTTAAAGAGGTCTATTCACTGAATGGGCATTACCTCACTTTAAGTGAGTACCTGAAAAGATCTTAACCTAAAAGACCAAGGTCTCCCATTGCATCTTGGGCCATCTCCAGTCATCCTGATGAATATCAGGTCACTGGATCCATAACTCTCAGGAGGAGAAAGTGAGGTGGGTGATCTTGCACAGCCTTCCTTCACTCAAAACAAAGTCAAGGGCAAGTCGTGTCATCATTTCTCTGATGTCATGGTCTTCTTTGGCAACAAAGGATGAACACAACAGCCTCATCTATAACATGGCAATATTAGTAGTATCTACCTTACAAGAAAATCAAATGAGATAACGTAAATGAAAAGTAGTTTGAAAACCTTAAAGTACTATATAAATGCTCATTAACCATGATTCCAGAGGCCAAATGGGGCCACGAAGAGTCAGACATGACTAAAATGGCTGAATAACAAAAATCTATTACTCCCGAACTCATCTTCTATTCCATCTCTCTGCCCTGGTGATCTGTAGTATATTTCAAATATATGCCTGCTATTTTAGTAAGCTTTACCTACAATTTGTGTTATAGGAGTATTTCACAATTATTATTCACATGGAAATATATAAATAGATATTTAAACATATTTACGTGAATACATATATACATACACATATTACTTCTAATTGACTCAGTAGTCATTTCACTTTAGACTCACAGGAGGTAGGAATTTTGTTCAGACCACTTAGGATGTGTATGCATAAAAGATGGAGAGATGATAATACAGTCAGTGTGTTAATTCTTCAACCTTAAGACAAATGAAGATTATTGAAGGACAGTCTATCATAGTGTTGATATTAATGGTGTTGAGAACCAAAAGAAAAAGCCCACTCCCCAGGCCTATTCCCATAAAGTAAGTGGACATGGTTATGTCAGTCTATGAAGTAGGAACTTACACCTAAAAGTGGATTAGTGAATATTTTCCCCCTCTGAGCAGAAAAGTCAAGTGACTGTGATTCTGTGATCTTTGGTGGCAGAAACAGGTATGAGGAGTCTCTAAGAGCTAAGAAAATGTAGCAGAGGGGGCGGAGCCAAGATGGCGGAGTAGAAGGACGCACATTTACGAGCTCCGAAACCAAAGCCCATAGAATTAATGTAAAAAGAGTCCCCCATAACTTCTGGGTGAATACAAGGTGTGCAAAAGCAGAGTGGAAGAGATTTCCGTTCCAGGGAGCCCTGAAGACCCGTCCCCAGGGCCCGGAGCGCCCCGGAAAGTGGACCCGACCCCCAGCGCTGCCCTGGCCGAGGCCTCAGAGAAGCTGATCCGAGCAGGCTTCAGAGACGGAAGCTCCAGCAGCCGGGAAAGTCCCTCCGCCCACAGAAGCTACAGGTCAGTGAGAGAAGGCCGGGTTGGAGGAGAGGGGAAGCGGGGCATCTCTGTGACTCGGGCCCCCTCGGGAGGAAGCGGCGGCGGCGGGGACGGGGGCAGGAAGCGGGGGAGGCAGAGGTGTGGGCTGTGGCTGAGGCGGCAGCGGCCCAAGACTCAGGAATCCCCCAACAGCAGGCAGGATCTTCATTACGGAAGATT
Source organism: Bettongia penicillata ogilbyi (assembly GCA_023548195.1). Taxonomy (NCBI): domain Eukaryota; kingdom Metazoa; phylum Chordata; class Mammalia; order Diprotodontia; family Potoroidae; genus Bettongia; species Bettongia penicillata. The sequence continues at coordinate 3,432,270 of JAJHZJ010000453.1, forward strand.
CCCGCATAAAACCGGAGGGAGCTGAGCCTGGGAGACGGCCCTGCCCCCACCCCACTCTGTTACTGAAGGCTTCTGCTTAAAGCCCCCAAGGGAGCGGGATTTGGGAGGCGGGCCCCCCACCCCGCCCCCACCCGTTCCATTCCTGAAAGTCTCTGCACAAAGCCCTCGAGGGATCAGAGTCTTGGAGGCGGCCCTGGCCCCACCCCAGCACCTGAACTAAAGCTCACTGATTGACAGCCAGCAGGAGGAAAGCCCATTTAAATCTCAGAGGCCAAGCACTAGCTGGGTGGATCCAGGCAGGGGTGGAAAGGAATCTCAGAAGTCAAGTAACTGGCTGGGAAAATGCCTAGAAAAGGGAAGAAAAATAAGACTTTAGAGAGTTTTTTCCAACAAATGCAAATGATCCCGACCTTCGGATCTGATGATGAGGACGTATCCTTGCCATCAGGGAAAGACGTGGAGGGTGGGGCCTCAGTACCCCAGACACCCCAGGGGAGTGGTGGGTGGGCTCAGGCCCTGGAAGACCTCAAAAAGGATTTTGAAAAGCAAGTTAGACAGGTGGAGGAAAAACTAGGAAGAGAAATGTCAGAGATGCAACAAAAGTATGAAAAACAGGTCAATACCTTGGTAAAGGAGACCCAAAAAAATGCTGAGGAAATTAACACCTTGAAAAATAGGCTCACCCAATTGGCAAAGGAGGTTCAAAAAGCCAATGAGGAGAAGAATGCTTTCAAAAGCAGAATGAGCCAAATGGAAAAAGAGGCTCAAAAGCTCACTGAATTTAATAGTTCTCTCAAAATTAGAATGGAACAGATGGAGTCTAATGACTTTATGAGAAACCAAGAAATCACCAAACAAAACCAAAAGAACGAAAAAATGGAAGAGAATGTGAAATATCTCATGGGAAAAACAACTGACCTGGAAAATAGATCCAGGAGAGACAATTTAAAAATTATGGGACTACCTGAAAGTCATGATCAAAAAAAGAGCCTAGACATCATCTTCCATGAAATTATCAAGGAAAACTGCCCTGAGATTCTAGAACCAGAGGGCAAAATAAGTATTGAAAGAATCCATCGATCACCACCTGAAAGAGATCCAAAAAGAGAAACTCCTAGGAACATTGTGGCCAAATTCCAGAACTCTCAGCTCAAGGAAAAAATCTTACAAGCAGCTAGAAAGAAACAATTCCAGTACTGTGGAAATACAATCAGGATAACCCAAGATCTAGCAGCTTCTACATTAAGGGAACGAAGGGCGTGGAATAGGATATTCCAGAAGGCAAAGGAACTAGGACTCAAACCAAGAATCACTTACCCAGCTAAACTGAGTATAATACTTCAAGGGAAAATATGGTCTTCCAATGAAACAGAGGACTTTCAATCATTCTTCATGAAAAGACCAGAGCTGAAAAGAAAATTTGACTTTCAAACACAAGAATGAGAAGCAGCATGAAAAAGGAAACAGCAAAGAGAAGTCTTAAGGGACTTACCAAAAGTGAACTGTTTACATTCCTACATGGAAAGACAATATTTGTAACTCTTAAAACTTTTCAGTATCTGGGTAGTTGGTGGGACCACATATACACATGTACACGCATGCACACACATACACACATGCACACACATACAGAGATAGAGAGCACAGATTGAACTGAATAGGATGGGACCATACCTTAAAAGAAACTAGGGTAAATGGTGAGAGAGAAATGTAGGGGGAAGAAAGAGAGGGAAAGGGAAGGGGGTAACTATATGTCATTTAAGAGGCAGGTAGGAGTTTTTATTAGTGGAGGGAAAAAGAGGAGAGCTGAGAAAAAAAAAAACAAGAAGTTTACCCTCATCACATTTGACTAAACGAAGGAGTGAAATGCACACTCATTTTGGTATGAAAACCTATCTTACAGTATAAGAAAGTGGGGGAGAAAGAGATATTGCAAGGGGGGAATGATGGAAGGGAGGGCAAAGGGAGGAGGGAGCAATTTGAAGTCAACACTTGGGGAGGGACAGGATCAAAAGACAGAAGAGAAACAATGAGGGGCAGGTTAGGAGGGATGGTAATCCAGTTAGTCTTACACAACACGACTATCAGGGAGGTCACTGGCAAAACTACACAGATATGGCCTATATTGAATTGCCTACTGTCCCAAAGGGAATGGGTGGGGAGGGAGGGATGAGGAGAATTTGGAACTCAAAGTTTTAGGAACAACTGTTTAGTATTGTTGTTGCAACTAGGAAAGAAGACATACAGTTAAGGAGGAATAGAAAGTCATCTGGCCCTACAGGAGAAAAGAGAAGATGGAGACAAGAGAAGGGAGAGATGACAGAAGAGAGGGCAGATTGGAGATAGGGAAAATTAGATTGCTTGGGGTATTGGGGTGGGGGGAGGGGATAAAAGGGGAGAAAATTTGGAACCCAAAAATTTGTGAAAATGAATGTAAAAAAATTAAATAAATAAATAAATTAAAAAAAAAAAAAAGAAAATGTAGCAGAAATCACAAGCAAAGGCATAGCAGAATATCTCCATCCAATGCCACTGTCTCCAAAGGTGCTCTCCTGCTTCCCCCATCCATCAATAACCACAGGGATTGCACATTCTGACTTCTTAAAGCAATCGGCTTTTTGTTTTTTTCACAGTGAAGGCAGATGCAGGATAAAACTCACTGCCCAGTCCTGTGCCTCAAAGGCAGACATGTATAAAATGTCTCGTTCCAAAGTCTACAATTACTCTGATTGTACTCTACAAATGAACGTTTCCTCTGGTGTTTTTACTTTTGAGAAATCAGAATAATCTTAAAGGAAATAAGGAAGAGCCCCCAAATCCTCCCCTCACTCCACCATATTCTTCATCTTCCTCTGAATCCATCCCTGCCCAGAAGGGGAATACAAATGATGTGACCAGGATGTTCTCCCTCAGCCTCATGCAAAGGATCATGGGATCCAAAAATGAGGACTGGGAGAGAGCTCAGTAGGCCCAGAGGTCCCATCAAAATGTCAGAGTCCAACCCTTTCAACCCATACATTTTACATATAGCAGAGCAGACTGCATCAGGAGTGTCAAACCTGGGGCTGCTGGTCCTACCCATCATCAACAGCCCAAAACAGACTAAAATGTAATTGGGAAAAGTTCAAGAAATAAATAAAATATAATACAACAAAAATAATGTTAATTTGTGGCTTTCTAACTCCATGTAGACCTCATTTCTGTGAGGCCTCATCCTTGTGTAGACATTTTTTCCTGCCAACTTCTTATGTGGGGGCTCTTAATGTTTTCAGCACCATGAACTCCTCTGCTAAGTGTAGCGACACTTCTGGGTCTCTTTTTAGAATGAGGTTTTTGGATGAATGAAATAAAATACAAAGGATTACAAAAGAAACAATTTATACCAAAATAATTGTCAACATATTTAAAAAATAAAAGCAACAAAAACAAAAAGCATAAATAAGTTTACAGACTCAAATTTAAGAACTTCTGTTCTCATCCAAACATGTGGAAACTTTGGGAAGCCATTTCTAGCCATAAGTGGCTCAAGGAACGAGAGTGTGTGATAAAATGTCTTCTGATTGTCTGTGGAGTCAGAGGAACTAATGATTGCAAAACGGTTAAGTCAGAACCACAAGAGTATCTAAGAGGAGCAGCCCTCAATCTCTCACTATTTCATTGACCTGGCTATGATAAAGCAGGACTACTGTGAGCTTGGAATAGGTAGGGGGAAGGGTAGCTGCCCAGTGGGTTTCCTTCATCCTGCCCCTTCCCTTTCCAAGGCTACTGTGAGCACATGGTCACCTGCGTCTCTTTGTATATATTCTTTCCTGACACTAGGCAAACAAATTCTCTCTTCAAGTATTAATCTGGGGAGCTCAGAAGACCCAGAGGTTCCATTAGAGTTCTATCCAACAATAAGGGTCCCGAGCATTGTCCACAGGAAATGAGGAATCTAGGGTACAACCTTGCGATGATCATGTCCAGGGAGAGAGAATTTTTAGGCGTTGTGGGGTCTAGAGGGATTTCATGGTGGCGGTCGGAGTCTTCTCCCTTGGCAACAGAACAGAAGCTGAGGAGAGATCACCAGTCACAACAGAGGACCCAACCCAGCAGAAAAGCAGCCCTGCTCAGTAGCAGCCAGCATTCTGGCTTAGCTACTGGAAACTGACCCAGAAGAGAGCAATACCTAAAAGGAACTTGATGAGGAATCCAGAAGGTGAGGAAAGGCCCTCCAGAGATCGGAAGTGAGAGATACTCACTTTAAGGTTACAGATGCCCACCCATGGGTTGCTTCTATGATCCTGCTCTGGAGTCAGAAGGTTATAGTTGACCAAAGTCATGATCCAGCTCTGGAAAAATGACCTTTTGTGGCTTCACTTTAGATGGCCCAGTTACTGCCCATTCTAACCCTCTTCTCTTGGATCATCACTGTAGAGGCAGGGAAAGCCATATTCTACTGCTTCCTCCTTTTCCACCATCTTTATTTGTCTTTCCACAACTGTTTTCTACATATGGGCTTCCCTGTCATCATGCTTTAAGCTTGAGTTCACTCATCCCTAGAGACCTTGTGCATGCAAAGGAGAGGGGGCTCCATGCTCCTTCCAGATGAGGAGAGTAGAACGCAGAAAGGAGATGTGATGCCCATCATACCAGTGCTAAGAAGAGCCATAAACTTATCTTCTTAACCATACCTTCTGATTGAAAATCTGCTGCTCTTTCCTTTGCTTCTCCTGGGGTCAGTAATGAATAGGGAGGGATGTTCATGTTTATTTAGGGTTGGATGCAAATTGTCTCAAGTGAATAAAGGTGCTAATGGTCTAGGGATTTTCCCAATCCTTCAAACAAACAGCTCTCAATATATAGATGGGCCAGAATGACTTTTTCCTAGATGAAATAGCTGGGAAATAAGACACAATGACCCCCTCCCCCAACAAGGCCCCTAGTTTTACTGAGTCGATGATTAGAACCAGATGTTGTATGGACCCAGGTGAGCTATCAGACTGCTTGTGTGTATCTAAGGATGGAAATAGCTCAGTCACAGAAATTCATCTTTTCAACCCTCTCCAAAGCAAGGAGGAGCTGTTTGGGATTTGTTGCTTGGGATTTGTTCTTCCCTCTACAGGAATTACAATGATCTGTGCAATCAGTTCCTACTGATGGGATACCCCAGGGCTGGGTACACGGGCTGGGGGAATTTTGTGTAAAAATAATGCACCTGTGATTCTAGACATCCCATTTGGTCATTTGTGAGGGGCAGGAGAGTGAGATTTAGAATCAGAGGACTGGGTTCAAAACCTTAGATGCATAGTTGAATGCCTCTGGGAAAGCCATATCATCTGTTAGAGCTCAATTTTCTCATCTGGAAAATGGAGACAATACTAGCATCACCCCTATTTCACAGAATAGTTGAGAGGAAGGCGCTGGATAAATATGGGTTATCCTTCCAATGCTGTGGATTTCATAATGAAGCTCACCTCTCCAACACAACACAGCATGCTGCATGCTGCCTTCTGCTACAGAGCAGCGTTGGGTCATCTGATGCTGTGAGCTTAACCAGGCTCCTGTATATTCCATGCCTAATTCTATCATGTGGGTCTTTAATACCATCACATGGAGCATCTGGCAGAAAGATCTCCCAAATCATTTTCCAAATGCTAATACTGCCTCCCTCTAGTAATCATTCTGCCAGAGCCATTACAGCCTAATGTCTGAGCATCCCCAGAAACAAATACCTTTTCTGAGCCAACACTGGCTCCACATGGACCCTTGCTTCAGGAAGAATGGAGAGAAAAGATTATCTCATTGTGATGAGCTTATGGGGGGGAAATAGCAGCTTTGTCTGAGTTACAAAGAAAAGGACAGTCAGGAAGTGGAGGATTTTTCCTTTCTGTTGTCTGTTGTTTTTTTGAAGCTTGGTTTCCTACCTGTAACTTTACACTCTTTGTTTTAGAAAATATATCATTAATTTATTAAATTTTCAATGCTTATTGGAGTGTCTTTGTATATAAAAAAGAAGGTATTTCTGGAAAATGAGGTATGAATATGGTCATCTTCTTCCTATACAAACTTGGCTGAATACCTCCTGTGCATTTTTCAGCCTTTTGACATTTGGGCCAGGCCTTACTCTCAATAAATCTTAGGATCACAGATTTCAAGTCTCAAGTGACCACCAAACTAATCTAGTCCCGCTCTCCTTTCATTTTACAGATGAGGAAACGGAGGCCCTGAGGGGAAATGTCACTTACTCAAAGTTATATATGTGTCAAATAGAAGTACAGTCTTGTGACTGCAAATTCAGTGCTCCTTCCATTGCCCTCCCTCTCCCCCATACATCTTTCCCTCCCTCTTCCACTCTGACCTCATTCTGAATCTTTAACAATTTGGGGTTTCTTTCAATATATATTTTAGTGTCTTTTAAATGTGTAGACCACTGCTAAATACTTATTGATATTTCAAATTACTTAGAGATTTAAACTTTTAATAGTTTTTCTCCCTCATCAAAATACAAACGCTATTTACTTTGAGCATTCCACTGAGAGTTTTGCCTTCCCAGTTGAGAACTCCTTTCCCTATGGGATCACAGGATTCAGTTAGAAAGGACTTAGGAGATTCTCTTGTACAGCTTTAGCATCTTACAAATGAAGAAACCGAGGCCCAGAGAAGGAAATTAACTGCCCAAGATCACAGAGCTTATAAATAGCTAGATTTCGATTTGAACTTGGTTCCTCTGACTCCAATTGTATCTTGGTTCCATCACACTGTGGTCAGATCCTGAGGGCATCAAGGAACTTCCTGATAGAAGTCCAATGGGAGGATGTCACCATTAACTCTACACTATCTTGTTGGGTCAGAGGTAAGAATTCTAGGTTTAGAGGGAAACTCCAACCAACTAAGCTAAGGATTTTCTCTCTTCTTTTCATAATTCTTTAATAGCGTCATAGATCAGTGAGCTCATCAATATGGGTCTTTCCTTTACTGGGACAGTTTTTAACTTATCCATGTGTTCTTACCTGATCCATACTATATATAGACCCTCACTTTCTTTCAATATAATATCATTTAATTCAATTGCAAACAATTATTAAGGAGTGATCATACTGAGTGCCAGGAAAGTTGCAAAACTTTGCTAAGACATTCCCTGCATCCTTGAACTTACAATCAAATTGGGGGTGGAAAGGGGGCAAGACATAGGTAACTATGTCATATTATATATAAAGTATACAATGTGTACAATATACCAAAAGTATATTATTAAAGACCTACAAAAGGAAGAACTATATGAAGTCATAAGTTTAAAACTGGAGGAGACTTTCTAAATCATCATCTCCAATCCTGTCATTTTACAGATAAGGACACTGGAGCCCAAAGATATGAACTGACTTATTTAAGGCAACACATTAGTAGCTAGGACCTTCTAACACAGTCAGCGAGAAAACATCACTTGCTCATTCATTCATAGGATCATAGATTTAGATCATAAAGGGACCATGGCAAGTCATCTAGTCCAATTCTTTCTTTTTACAAATGTGCAAAACTGAAGCCCAGAGAAACGAAATGAATTGCCCAAAGTTACACATGCAGAGAGTAGCAGAGTCAGGATTTGAATCCAAGTCCAGTGTCTCCAACTCCTGTGAGCTTTCCACTGTGCTACACTTCCCAAGAGGAGAGAGCATCCATAAATGGGAGACCAAGGAAAGCTTCAAGGAGGAGGTAGGCTTTAATTTAAGGCACACATAGAAATTCAGCTGAAGAGAGTGAGAATCGGTAATATATATTTGATAGGACCAATAGTATTCATTCCCTTTCGACTAGAGGGTAAAATACCATGGTGAAAAATGGTAAGTATATTCTAAATTATTTCAAAAAGACCTATTTAAGAAATAATCTGAAGACATTTTTATTTTATTCGATGGAAAATTAGCCCTGGATCAAGAAACCTTTTGGCAATTCTTGTTGACTGTTAATTCTGCATTATAGTCAGCAAGCATGTATTTTGTGTGTGTGTTTTTCCAATTTATTTATTTTTAGTTTTCAACATTCGCTTCCACAAGTTTTAAATTTTCTCTTCGTACCTCCCCCTACCTCCTCAACATGACATGCCCTCTGATATGGACTCTACACATACATTACTATCAAGCACATTTTCACATTAGTCAGTAAACATGTATTAAGTGTCTGCTGTGTGCCACCTACCATGCTGAGTGCTTGGCATTAAAAAAAAAAGGCAAAAGACAATCCCTGCTGCCTAAGGGAGAGATGACATGGAGGATGAATTGAAAATAACCAACAAAGGGAAGGTGCTAGAATTAAAGGGAATGTATTCCTCTAATACTCCTGGAATAATAACATGGACAATATGCACTTTAAGGTTTTATTTTGGTTTGGTTCATTTTTTTATCAGCAGTTCCAAATATGTCTTGTACACTGCAGGGGCTTAATAATGTTTACTGAATTGAGTACTCCTTGAAATGCTGTTTCTTCATCTCTAACATGGTAATATCCCTACAAGGCCGGGCATCAACTTGAGGGCAAAGCCATATCTTATCTTTGTATCTCCTCTAGTCCTACAACAATGAACATTGCATACTCTTTAATCATACAAATAGTTAATAAAAGTTTGTTGAATAAATGGGGCAGAGAGAAAAATCTCAGGATTCAGAGTCAGACTGGGATTTCCATGCCCCTTGTGACACTGCTTGTGTGACCCTGGGCAGGTCACTTCCATTTTCTGGGCCTTGGATTCCTCATCTGTAGAGTTACAGGGCTGGACTCAACCTCTAAGGTCCCTTTGCACTCTGTGCTTCTATGACTGAAGGATATTTGTCAATCAAATGGATGGAAAGAATCCTAGTACTATTACAGGTCAACAGAAAACACACCACTCAGAGATGTCTTAAATTGTGTCTTGAAGTACAGAATGAAATAAGACGAGGTAATGATCAAGATAGTTGGAATAACTCACTGTAACACCTTAATAAATGGAATGAATTGGATACTTTGTGGTTGAAAGTGTGTCGTACCTTTTTTTTTTTCTGAGAAGCAAAGGTTCATCCAGGATTGCCCATATCATTGCTTCAGGTCTGCTCCATTTTCTGTGTAAACACAGCTAAAGTGAACTTGTAATTCTGAAGTCGCTCTGAATTCCCTAATCCTTAATCATTGCTGAGTCATTTGAGTCAAGACTTGAGAGCCTGAGAAAAAAGGAAAATTCAGTCTGTGTTTTCCATGTTTGGGAGGAAGTGGAATTAGCAGAACTGGTCACTGCCGTCTAGGAGAGTCTGTGCAGGCAACACTTCTGAGGAGACTCTTTTTTTTCAGCCACTTTCACTTATAATTAAATGATAAATGTGAAGTGCAGATGCCTATTCAAAACCTTTGCAGTGGGAAAAGCCTGTTCTCAAATTGTAGTGCTCTAAAGAAAGCAAATAGTTATTGCTTCATGAAAGGAAGTGTGTGGAGAGGGGAAAGGAGGTAATAACTTATTCTTTGGACTAAAAAAGTTGGTGGAAGACCTCAGTCTTTAATGACTTCCCTTTAAACCTGGGCATAGGGGACAGCTGATTCTTCATCGTGCCTGAGAAAAAGTTATTAATTTTCCTGACTCCATTTTCCAACCCAAGGGAAGGTGAGACTGTCATGTCCAGGAACTCTCTGACAAGTCATAGGGAACTGGATGATAAAATGTCCCTCTTCTCCCCCATTCTTCCAGTTTTAAACCAATTTCCACAGAATGGGGTATTTGATTCAATTCTGGACTCACCTGTGACGAGACATATTAAGAGCTGCTGTCACATTCAAGTTCATCAGAAGGCTATGGTTCTTGGACTCCTGTTGTTTTATATATTGAATGAGACAGTATAATTTGGTGGGATGTGTAATGGCTGATGAAACGTAAGTATTACATTGGTCCTGAATATAAAAAGTGAAAGTTCAAAAATTTTAATTTCCTGGATCTTCTCAGACTCCTCATTGGAGTATTTAGAAATGCAATCTGTACACATCTGGGCTGATTCAGCACAACTCTCTGATTTCAAGGTCATTAAGCTTATAGGAACTAAATAGACTTTGCTCTTGATCCAAAGTTCTTGGGTTGGAAAGCATGCAAGAGGTCATCTGGTCCTACCTTCTCCTTTAAAAGATGAGGAAATTGGATGTTCATCAGTTGGGAAATGACTGAACAAGTTGTGCTATATGAATGTAATGGAATACTATTGTGCTATAAGAAATGATGAACAGGAAGACTTCAGAGAGGCCTGGAAAGACTTACATGAACTGATGCTGAGTGAAAGGAGCAGAACCAGGAAAACTTTATACACAGCAACAGTCATAGTATGAGAGGAATTTTTCTGGTAGACACAACAATGCAAGGACCTAAAAAATTCCCAATGGACTCTTGAGGCAAAATGCCTTCCACATCCAGAGAAATAACTATGGAATTGAATTGTAGAATGAAACAGACCATTTTCTCTTGTGTTATGTTATGTTTTATTTTATGGTTTCTCCTATTCATTTTAATTTTTCTACGCAACATGATTAAGGTGAAAGTGTATTTTATAGGAATGTATATATAGAACCTGTATAAGATTGCATGCCGTCTGAGGGAGGGAGTGGAGAAGGAGAAGGAAAGAAGAGAAGGGAGGGGGGGAAATCTAAGATATGTGGAAGTGATTATAGAAAACTGAAAACAAATAAAATAATTTGTAAAAAATTTAAAAAATAAAGATGAGGTAACTGATGCCTGGGTAAGTAAAATAACTTACTCAAGGTCACACAGAGAGTAAATGGCAGAGCCAGGATTTGAAACCAGGCTCTCTGACTCTGATTCCCATTCTCCTCTTACAGTATCATGAAATCTCACTAGAAACAGATTTTTCTCATTTGAAGGAGGGGAGTCATCCAATGGCACAGCCACTGAGTGACTGGGGCTTTGGTCTTAGCCCATAATAAGAATTGTAATGTCTAGAAACAGGAGCATGTCAAAGACACATCTTTTCAAGGGTTTATGGAGAAAGGGGGACAAACCTTATAGAACAAAGCAAGATATTCATGTTAGGAATTTGGGTCCCTCTTTCCCATTGGCTAAGAGGCTGAGGATACTTGAGTATTCCATTCACACTCCAGGTCACTGTGAAAACACAGGCTGGTTACAGAAAAATCCTTCCAATTGTCGCTCTGATGGGGAGTTGGCATGGCAACTGTCAGGGAAGAGCATTCTTCCTTGTCTTGGAAAATTGGAACAAGAGGGAGAACTAGAAGAGAAAGCCAGACTCCTACAAACTCCTAGAAGTGAGGGACATCCATGCTAGTAAATGGAAGAAAAGGTAAAAGGAGAAAGGGGACATATGGGATGCCATTAGCGGAAGGCTGGAGGGATCCCTCATTCTTTAGGCGAGTGCAAGACAGAATATCATTTTGCTTAAGGAGACTGCTCAGGCATCCTCCAGTGGCTAAGAGGACTGTGTCAGCCTGGGCAGCCCTCCAGCACTGAGGTATGCCAAGAGAACTTACTTGAATACAAGTAATTTAAAATGCAGAACCAGAGGTGATATGCCCCATGGACTTATGATCATTCGTAAGCCAGGAAAAGTTATTTCGAGGGAACACTGTTCAATGAGAAAGGGTCAGAAAGAGGAAGAGAGTTCTGCTAACAGAGCCTTTAATTGAACAGCTTAATAAATGGAGATTGCATTGGGTAATGGATTGAGTCCTAGCTGCAAGCTAGGTAACCATGGCAAGTTCTTTAATTTCTCTAAACCTCGATTACCCCATATGTAAAATGGGAATCATGACACCTTCAATCGTTTCTTCATAGAGTTTTCAGGAGGTTCAAATGAGTTGGTGTATGGAAACCATCTGGCAAACTCAAACTGCTGCATAAATGTCAGTGTCACCTGTGGCCCAGTAGGTGCCCAGTTCCACTTGGTGCTCAGATGGACCAGTTTCAGTCCTGTAGCCAAAGAGATGTGGAACAGGCTTCTCTTACCCCAACTTCTTACCCCAACTCTGTAATTCCAGGGAAATTTCTTTAAATTAAGCTTAGGTATAGCTCATGTCTCTCCCAAAAGTAATTAATGAAGTACTTTCATGAAAAGCCATTCAAGAGTACAAAGTATATATCAAGTGTAGGACAGCTATTTAATTCCTCCAATATAACATAAAGCTGATAACACTGAAGACTCATTCATAACAAATACTAAAACATGAAACAATATCCATTCCACTGCCATCATTATCATCTCCCTGGAAATATAAAGGGACTTAGTGGAACAGCAGGACAGCCCTTTAGTCTTTGCTTCAGCCATGCACTGGTTGAAGTGCTCACAAGATCCAGATCTAGCAACCAACCAGCAGACTCTATGCCTCCCTTCCCAGATCCTGAAGGTATCCTTAATTATGTTGAGTGAGAGCACTATGGGAGGTGCCAGGTCCAACAAATGGGGGGGGGAACCCTGATTGTACATGCTACATGAGTTCTTCTAATTATTGAACTATCACTAAATGTATAATAATATTAATTATATGCATCAACACCTGCTTTGAGGAAAACCTTGACACTTCAGAGAGAAAGGAAGAAGGGATCATTTTCAGGCATTTAAAGAAACATAGGATCATGTATTTAAAGTTGGAAGAAACCTTACAGAGTCTAACCCCTGCCCCCATTTCACAGAGGAGAAAACTGAGGCAGAAGTTGCCCAGAGTCACACATCTAGTAAGGTTGAATTTGAACCAGGTCTTTCTGATTCCAAGTTTAATGATAGGAACTAAATGAATCAAATTTACTTTTTAAAAGTAGAATTTGAGGTCACTAGTTTTAAGGAGAGTTTAACTTTTTTGTGGGGGGAGACCAATATACATAAAAATCACTTGTCAATAATTATGCTACCAGTCAAAAAGTACAAATAACTATTGTCAACTTTGGGGTGGTGACTCTCATTATCCAAAATGAGCAATCATTCAACCGTTATGCATTTTTTATTTAATGGAAGCTGAATGGCACAGGACATGGAGAGATGACCTTGGAGTTTGGAGGACCAAGTTCAAATCATTTTTCTCTGGTTTAGTGGCTGTGCAAGTCTGGACAAATAATTTCATCTCCATGGCCTCAAACAACTCCCTAGACTTGCCACTAAATCTCAGACCTGTTGGGATCTGAATTGATTAAGAGATTTCCCACAGACTAGGTCCCTTAAGATAAGGGGTTCTGAAACCGCTAGTCCTTCACTTACGTGTAGATTTATATTCGTGGTTGAATCTGGGTGTGTCTGAAGTTCTGGAAATTTACAAAAATTCAAACAGAATGAAATAGCATCTGCATCTGGAGGAACTGAAGAATTTTCCAACTCTCTCATTCTTTCTTAGTGCTCAGGAAGATCATAGAATTTTGGGGGAAACTGAGGGGTCTAAATGAAGAGACTGAGGGGCAGAGAGAGAAAGGAACTTTCCCAGGGTCACCCAAAGGGTAGTAAATCCAGGACAAAGATCAGCTAACTTCTTCTCTGGGGCTCTGCCGTCCACTTTGGCGCTTCCCTTTTCTGGTCCCCATTCTTGAGTAGGAAAACACAGCCTCACTTCTCAGACTGATGCCAAGCACCAGCTTATGCAAAGCCAGGTCAGCCACTCATCTGTCTTGCTTTTGTGGCTCTTATCTTTTGAATGAAATGGCAGGACCAGTCCTTCTCCCAATAGTCTTTTTCCTTTGGCAAAGAAGACAATTATGGATCTGGATTTAAAAAGGCTTCCCTTTAAGCTTTGTTAGCAATAAGCTCTATGCTTTGGAGTCACAATTCATGAACAGCAACAACAAAAAGCAAAGTATTTAATAGCGAGATTTGCTTTGCATGAAATGTAATGTAAATAATCTGTCTATGAATAATGGGAAATGGTTTGCCCAGTGCCAGCTGAGTGCACAAACTGAGAAATTTGCTAACATGCTATGGTTGCAGGCTTAGTCAAGGCACCAGAGAGTAGGGCATCTTTGACATTGATATAATAGGTTATTAGTTCCCTTCCCTCTCCTTGGCCCATGTTGAGTAGAAAACATAACTGCCCCACATTTTCAGAAAATACCAAGCTTTGTTAGCTTTCACTGAATAAGGACAAAGTGATAAAAAATGCACAGAATGTGTTACTCCAAGTTCTGAAAGAATTTATATTTGCACATTTCAAAGGTTCAGCAGCTCTGTAATCCAAGAGGCAGTTTGTCAAGAGTCAATAGAGCAGTAGACTTGAAGACATCAAGACCTGGGTTTGGACACTCACTCACTGTGAGACCCTTGTCAAGTCTCAACCTTTATTTTCTCATCGTTAAAATAGAGATATCAATAGCATGTACATCCCAGAGTTGTTGCACGGATCAAATAAGGTGATGTATGTAGACCACTTCACATACCTGAAAGTATTACATAAGTATAAGGTATCATCATCATCATTACCACCACCAACCACCGCTGCCATCATCATCATCATCACTGATATTATCATTACATTAACTGAGGTAATCCCTCCAATGGCGCAGATCCCAACCCATCCATATACCATTTTATCCCATTTGACACTTGTCCATGTACTCTCATCAGTCACCTGTAAAAGTTCTCCCCAACTTGCTGGTGGCCTTTACACATTCTGTGGGTACCCAGTAGAGCACCCGGAATGTTCGGCTTCTACCTTCCTACAAAGACCAGCCTGTATCCTTTTCTTTTTTTGTAAGTTGTTTTATTCACAACTTAACCTCAAATGTCAGCATAAGCATGTGGAGTCTTGCCCCTGAAATTGACTGATTTCTTCTAAAGAATCAGAAGATTTTTTAAGACTCTGAGTTTCCATCAGTATGTCCAGTTTGTCCACTCTTTTCTCTTTCCCTTTCCATCACATGATTATAGTGAGTGTACTTTTCATTCTTCTGGTTATGCTTTTGTTTTCCTTGCATTATTCCGTAAGGTCTTTCCAAATTTGTGTGTGTCATAATTGTCCATCTTAATTGCATTATAGTATTGCATTACACTAATGCACCACAATTTACTTAACCACTCTTGATTGTTGGACATTTCATTTGCTTCCTTTTTCTTTCTTTCTTCCTTTCTTTCTTTCTTTCTTTCTTTCTTTCTTTCTTTCTTTCTTTCTTTCTTTCTTTCTTTCTTTCTTTCTTTTTCTTTCTTTCTTTTTCTTTCTTTCTTCCTTTCTTCCTTCCTTTCTTCCTTCCTCCCTTCCTTCCTCCCTTCCTCCCTTCCTTCCTTCCTTCCTTCCTTCCTCCCTTCCTTCCTTCCTTCTTTCTTTCCTTACAAAGTTTTTGTATGATTTTGTCCAAAATAGTGGAATACTTAGCTCTACTTTTGTTTCTGATAAAACTGCCAGGGTATATTCCCAAAAATGAAATTATTAAGTCAAAAGGCATGTTTATTTTTGCAACTTTTCCTACTTACATCCCACTAGAATGTTATTCTGATAGATTCTAGAAGTTTGCGATTCTACTAACAATGAATGAGTATACCTATTTTTCCATAATTCCATCAGCCTTGAGTTTCATTGCTTTTAATAGTTTTTTCAACATAATGCGTGAGAGGGGATCTCAGTAGTTTTAATTTTCACCTCTTTGGTGAAATTGGTGAGATTGTCCCATTTCCTTTTCCAGAATGATGTCTTTTATGAAATGTCTTGGGCAAAAGTTAAAGTCGATGATATATTGCCCACCACCTGATTCTGCCCACCAAACATCTCTCCACTACCCTTTGGATTATTATCCATTTTGATTCTTCAGGGGTCTTGCTGTTGCATGAATTGCAAACATATGGCACCACTGGAAGAATGTTGGTAAGGAACAGATGGAGTTTGGAGGCAGGGAACAGTCTGAGATCCTTGAAAAGACTCCCATTCTCTCAAATGTGAGTTTGGCTGTTCTCCTCCCTCTGGCTAATTTGGGGTCCAGCTCACCGCCCATCTGTAATGTCTGTTCAAGATCCACATACTGATGGACTTATAAATATGAATGAATGAGCTACACATTGGGAAGCAAATAAAGGATAAAGATAGAAGAGGGAAAAGTTTTGTTAGCAATGACTGCCAATGCCCTATGCACATGCTCAGAAGGGCATGAGTCTCCAGAGCAGGAACCACTGGATACTAAAAGAAGTGACTGTGTTCATGGAAACCAAAATGGCTCTGTTCCAAGGAAAATGGCCACCATAAATGTTGATTGCTATAAGTGAGCTCCTTGCTTCAGATCATCAGTTTCTTCTCTATGTAAAAATTTAGGCTGTGAGCTATACTCATTGTAATGACTGAAATTGCTTTCTCCAAGGTTACCAGCAATTTCTTGATTGTTAAATCCAGAGGCCCTTCCTCAGTCCTCATCCTTCTTCCTGTACCCCATTGTCTCCCAACAAAGAAATCTTTTCTGTACAGAAAAACAAACAAATCCTGATTGGTTCTGGGTGAGGCTGGACACCATGTCTTATTTGTATGGGTTGTAGGTCAGGGCCCCAGTCAGAGTAAGATGCAGAGGAATAGTTCATACTGTGTGGGGGAGAGTAGGGGGCAAATAAGGCTGTTCTGGGCCTTCCTTGGCCCTCTCCCTAGCTCCCACTTTCTCCCAGGCAGCACAAAGTTTTAGGGAAGGGGTGGAGGGAAGCAATAGGAAAGTTGTGGAAACACAGCTGTGTCTCTTTTTCAAATTAAATTTTATTTTTATTACTAATAGAAATCTATTTTCTCTCCCTCCCATCCTTCACCCTACTGAGAAAAAAAATAACATTATCTCCTAGTAACAAATATGTATAGTCAGGCAAGATAAATTTGTTCATTTGCCATGGGCAAAAATTTACCTCTCATTCTACACCAAGTCCATCACCTCTCTGCCAGGGATTGGATAGCGTGCTTTATCTCCTGGTCTTCTGGAGTCATGGATGATTGTTCCATGAATCATGGCTCTTACAGCTTCCAAGGCAGTTTGTTTTTATAATATTGGTTTCATGGTATGAATTGTTCTTCTGATTCTGTTCGCTTCTGTCTATATCAGTTCATACAAGTATGTTCACGTCTCTTTGAAACCATCTATTCCTTCAGTTCCTCCTGCACTCTAGCACCCCATCACATCAATATACCACAACTCATCTAGTCTTTTCTGTAATTTTGAACATCTTAGTTTCCATTTTTTTTTGCTACCACGAAAGAGCCACTATAAATTTGTTATTGTTCAGTTGTTTCAATAGTATCTGACTCTTTGTGTCCCATATTTGGGGTTTTCTTGGCAAATATACTGGAGTGATTTGCTATTTTATTCTCCAGCTCATTTTACAGCTGAGGAAATTGAGGCAGAGTGAAGTAACTTGCCCAGGGTCACACAAATAATAAGTGTCTGAGGCCAGATTTGAACTCAGATCTGGCACTTTATCCACTCTGCCACCTAGCTGTCCCACTACTGTACTTTTTTTTGTACATATAGGATCTTTTCTTCTGTTTAGTAAATTTTTGTGTATAAGTACAAATTACTTTCATGGTGAGACACACCAACATCAAATCAACATGCCTTTTTTTTCATAGATTCTTCAACATTTGTCAATTTCTCTTTTTTTGGTCGTCTTTCCCAATCTCATGAATGTGAAGTACAACCTAAAAATTGTTTTAATTTGCATTTCTCACATTATTATGATTTTGAAGCACTTTCCCACATAGCTTGGGTTTCTTCCTTTGAGAACTGCTTATTCATATTTGTAGACTATCATTTGGGGGACTGGCTCTTTTTTCTTATAAATTTGAATGGATTCCTTCTATATCTTGGAAATGAGATGTTTATCAGAGAAATTTGATCAAAAGATGTCCCCCCAGTTAATAGTTTCCCTTTAGTTTTAGCTTTATTAGATTTATTCATCCAAAATATTTTCATTTTATATAATCAAAATTATCCATTTTATTTTACGTGGTCTTCTCCATACCTTAACTAGAAACATATTTACCAAGTAGCATGCAGAACCTTGAAGGAATCAACACATTTTTTTTCCCTATCACAGACATATTCTCCAAACAGATATGGATACAGAAGGATACAAGGTTAGAAGTAGTTTCAAGGAATAGAACCTCTGGCAGCAGAGAAGAAAGCTGACTTTAGACTCCAAAGAAAGCTAATCCTGGTAATCAAGATTTAAACTTTGAGGAGGAGTAGACTCTGGGGGTCCAGGTGAGCAAGTTGCACACCAGAGATACTTCTTGCAGGGGTAATCACTACTGATAACTGCTCTGAAAGAAGACATTGTCTCTTAGGTCCAGAGTTCTGAGTTATCCTAGTCAAATTTTTGCTCCCTATATTTGTATCTCACCACCATTGTACTCACTCTTCCCACATGTGTTCAGGTTTATGAAGGCTCTTGTAGAGCTAGTGTTCTTACTATGTGATCTTTGTAAATGCCTTTGCCAATTTTGTCAACTAATTGATTGATATAATGGGATGAACCTCGCTGAAGGATCTCAGACAACAATTTTAGAAGATAAGTACCCCACCTTGAGGAGATACCTTGATGTTGAGTTAGAAGCTGCCCTCTTGGAAGGAACGCAGAGCTGGCACTACACTGAGAAGTTAAGATTATAAACTGAAGAACAGATAATTTTCTGAATTAGGAGAAAGTTTCTTTCCCCTACAGTTTCCTACATAAATGAAATCACAGGCAGAGCTGGTAAATGAAACACACACACACACACACACACACACACACACACACTGCTATGTTAGGGGTGATGGTCTTAGCTCTACCCATAGTAGATGATATGGTGGTTGTCACCTAGCACATTCTGGATATTTGAATGCTCACAAGAATAGGAATTAGTTTCTAAAATTGACCAAACAGGTTATGGGATTGAGGAGACAGCTTTCTATCATGAATAGAGCGGCTCCCCCACCCCACCCCCACTTATTTTATGCAGGGGTAAAGTCCCTGGAAAGTCACGTAGACTAGTTAAAAGAACCAACTTTTTGTTTATATCATGGGACCATGCTCCAAAATGACCTTTCTGACCTTTTGGTAAAGGAGCTTGATCTGAAGAAGACTACTTCTCAAGAGGGAGGGTGGGATGTGCATCAGTGGGAGCATGTGAGCTGGCTTCCCCCGGTTCCTATTTTTGCTCTCTTTTTTATTTTTTCCAGGAATCCAGGAGGTGGAAGTAATCTCACCTGCTGAAAAGTGGAGACTCTGGGAGCTATAAGAACTTCCCCACTTCTCTGTGAATGAATCAGAAAGAAGACTGCTTTTCTGGTGATTAATCTTCTCTTCTCTCCTCTTGTCTTTCTTCTGCCTCCTCTCTCTCTCTACTCTTTCTGCTCTATTTTCTCGCTTCTCCTCTCCTCTTCCATCCCTTTTCTCCTCTCTTTGATCTCTCCTTTCCTCTCTCCTCCCCTCTTCCATCACTTTTCTCCTCTTTTTGATCTCTCATTCCTCTTTCTCCTCTGTCCCCTATCTCCTCTCCATTTACTCTTCTTTCAGTGCTATGAGTTGTAAAATCTACATGTCCTCATGCTTGGTCAAGCTATATGGGTCAAGGAAAAGTAATTGAGTAATTCCCAGAATCCAAATCTATTCATATGTTTATTATTATAAAAACTCTGTATTCATTACAGAGGAGTCAATTTTTGAAGAGGTCATCAGATAACTTTCATGCCTTCTACTTAACACAAAATCAAAGTGTTCATCATTCAGCTAAGACTTTTCCTATAAAGTCTGATCCCCATGAAATACATCTCTCTTAAGAAAAATTGAGATTATCTGGGGAGGAGCCAAGATGGCAGAGTAGAAAGACTCACATATGCTAACTCTAAACCCACAGCCCATAAATTTCCTGTAAAAAGAACTCCCTACAAGAGTAGGGAGCATTGCAAGCCGCGCAACAATGCAGTGGAGATTTCTGTTCCAGAGAGCCCTGAAAAACCAACCCCAAAGGTCCGTCACACACCGGACAGTGGAGCCCACCCCTGTGCTGCCCTGGCCACGTGGCCCCAGAGGAGCAGATCTGAGCAGGCTTCAGGGACGGAATCTCCAGCGGCCGTGAAGGTCCCTCCACCCACAGGTGCTACAGGTCAGTGAGAGAAACGTCTGGGCTGGCCAAAAGGGGAGCGGGGTGTCTCTGTGACTCGGGCCCCCGGCAGCGGCAGAGGCAGCGGCAGAGGCAGTGGCAGAGGCAACAGCGTCCGAACTCCCTAAGCAGGCAGGAGCTCCATTGTCGAAGGTCTCTGCATAAACCCCCTGAGGGAACTGAGCCTGGGAGATGGCCCTGCCCCCACCCCAGCACCAGAACTTAAACTCACATTGAATAGCAGCTGCACCCACCACGGAAAGCCCTGAGGCTGGGGAGCAGCATTTGAATCTCAGATCCCAAGCACTAGCTGGGCACATCTAGGCAGGGGTGGAGAGGAATCTCAGAAGTCAAGTAACTGGCTGGGAAAATGCCCAGAAAAAGGAAGCAAAATAAGACCATAGAGAGCTACTTTCTTGGGGAAGAGATGTTCCTTCCTCCCTTCATTTCTGATGAGGAAGTACAATGCTTGCCATCAGGGAAAGACGTGGAGGTCAGGGTCTCTCTATCCCAGACATCTGAGGTGGATGTCTGGTGGGCTCAGGCCATGGAAGAGATCAAAAAGGATTTTGAAAGTCAAGTTAGACAGGTGGAGGAAAAATTGGGAAGAGAAATGAGAGAGATGCAAGAAAAACATGAAAAACAGTTCAATACCTTGCTAAAGGAGACCCAAAAAAATGCTGAAGAAAATAACACCTTGAGAAATAGGCTAATTCAACTGGCAAAAGAGGTTCAAAAAGCCAATGAGGAAAAGAATGCTTTCAAAAGCTGAATTAGCCAAATGGAAAAAGAGGTTCAAAAGCTCACTGAAGAAAGTAGTTCTCTCAAAATTAGAATGGAACAGATGGAGGCTAAGGACTTATGAGAAACCAAGAAATCACCAAACAAAACCAAAAGAATGAAAAATGGAAGATAATGTGAAATACCTCATTGGAAAAACAACTGACCTGGAAAATAGATCCAGGAGAGACAATTTAAAAAATTATGGGACTACCTGAAAGCCATGATCAAAAAAAGAGCCTAGACATCATCTTTCATGAAATTATCAAGGAAAACTGCCCTGATATTCTAGAACCAGAGGGAAAAATAAGTATGGAAGGAATCCATAGATTACTGCCTGAAGAGATCCAAAAAGAGAAACTCCTAGGAACATTGTGGCCAAATTCCAGAATTCCCAGGTCAAGGAGAAAATCTTGCAAGCAGCTAGAAAGAAACAATTCCAGTATTGTGGAAATACAATCAGGATAACTCAAGATCTAGCAGCTTCTACATTAAAGGATTGAAGGGCATGGAATAGGATATTCCAGAAGTCAAAGAACTAGGACTCAAATCAAGAATCACCTACCCAGCAAAACTGAATATAATACTTCAGGGGAAAATATGGTCTTTCAATGAAACAGAGGACTTTCAAGCATTCTTGATGAAAAGACCAGAGCTGAAAGAAAATTTGACTTTCAAATACAAGAATGAGAAGAAGCATGAAAAAGTAAACAGCAGAGAGAAGTCATAAGGGACTTACCAAAGGTGAACTGTTTACATTCCTACATGGAAAGATAATATTTGTAACTCTTAAAACTTTTCAGTATCTGAGTAGTTGGTGGGACCACACACACACATACCCACACACGTACACGTGTGTGCACACACACATACACACATGCACGCACATACAGAGACAGAGAGCACAGAGTGAATTGAATAGGATGGGTCCATATCTTAAAAGAAATTGAGGTAAACGGTGAGAGAGAAATGCAGTGAGAGGAAAGAGGGTGAAATGGAATGGGGTAAATTATATCTCATTCAAGACGCAAGCAGGAGACTTTTTAGTGGAGGGAAAAAGAGGAGAGCTGAGAAAAAACATGAAGTTTACCCTCATTACATTTGACTAAAGGAAGGAATAAAATGCACACTCATTTTGGTATGAAAACCTATCTTACAATACAGGAAAGTAGGGGAGAAGGGGATAAACAGGGTGGGGGGGGGTATGATGGAAGGGAGGGCAAATGGGAGGAGGGAGAAATTTGAAATCAACACTCTTGGGGAGGGACAGGATCAAAAAAGAGAATAGAAGCAATGGGGGGCAGGATAGGATGGAGGGAAATATAGTTAGTCTTACACAACATGACTATTATCAAAGTCATTTGCAAAACTACACAGATATGGCCTATATTGAATTGCCTGCCTTCCCAAAGGGAATGGGTGGGGAGGGAGGGATGGGGAGAATTTGGAACTCAAAGTTTTAGGAAAAAACTGTTTAGTATTGTTCTTGCTACTAGGAAATAAGAAATACAGTTAATGGGGAATAGAAAGTCATCTGGCCCTACAGGACAAAAGAGAAGATGGGAACAAGAGAAGGAAGGGATGATAGAAGAGAGGGCAGATTGGTGATAGGGAAAATTAGAATGCTTGGTGTATTGGGGTGGGAGGAGGGGATAAATGGGGAGAAAATTTGGAACCCAAAATTTTGTGAAAATGAATGTAAAAAGTTAAATAAATAAATTAAAATTAAAAAAATAAAAATAAAAAATAAAAAAATGAAGAAAAATTGAGCAAGTATTTAATGGGGTTCAGCTTTGCAAGCATGCAATGACCAGGGCACGTAAAAGTCCTGGAAGCCTGGCAGCCCAACAAATTGGAGAGTACAGCAAACTCAAAAACTGATGAAAGCCAGGGTTTGCCTTTCCTTCAGCAGGGTGCTTCAGTCCTGAAAATAAAAATGCCAAGAAAAGGGAAATTAAAGAGCCCATATACACATTGGCCTCTTCTGGTGGATTTAATTTCAAAGGCAGGAAGAGGATAGGAAAATCGCCCTAGGGCATCATGGAGGGTCTTTAGGAAGAGATGTGCTGATTGCTCCAAGGTGTCAATACTGATGCTGAAGGAAACTGGTGTTTGTTCTGAGACACCAAGCTGGTCCCTGCAAGCAGTGGAATTGGGAAGGGAAAGTAAGTGGATCTCCAGACTTGACAGTGATCATGTTGCAAATGACTTCATTCCAAAGACGATGTTAATGGGGCTGAAAAGTATTGTGCATGTGTGCATGAATGCATACACACACATACACACACACACACATAGGTGTGTATGTAGATGGAGGTGAGTTGTAGAGGTTTATCTGTATGTATATGTGCACGAGTATATGCATGTATGTGTGAATTATGCAGATGCAGGCTGTGGATAGGAGTGTGTATGCATGTATTTGTATTTGTGCACATGCAAATGTATGTCAGTAAAAGTGAAAAACAGAGAAGTGGAATCATTTTTTATTCATTGTGAAAGAGAAATTTTAAACTCACTTTGGTGACCTCATTTACCACCATAAATAAAAAGCAAGGAGTCAACAATGACTCTGATAAGTATTTACTGGGTTATATTCACCTAGTTACAAAGTCCTGTGATTCTAGGGAACTGTGGCTTTTTCCTTGAGAACCTTGACTAATTTCTAACTAATTGCTGACCTCTAGAATGCCATTCTTCTCTTTTTAACAATTTTCCCTCCGAAATCATTCTGATTATATCCAAATTGTCCTTCGTATTTTTCACAAAATAATGAGGTAAAATGATCATTCCTAGGGCTGTGGCCTTATGTCAATTCCTTAATGACTCCATATAAGCGTTTGTCATGCTCAGAATTTTTTTTTAACTGGGTGTTGCCCAAAGTCCGTATACCCAACTCCTCCATTTCCTGCCCCGACTCCAGTTTGACTTTTTTTTTTTTTAAGGAAAATACTTTATAAAAACTCTTTCAAAATAAATCCACATGGAAAAGAAAGGATGGGGAATTGTATGCAAAGAAAAGATCCCAGGAGTCCTTGGGTGCCAGAGAGAAAGAAAATTGGGAGCCTGCTGGCTGGAAGTGCTGAGACACCAGGAAGATAAAGGAGAAGGAAGACTTCAGGGACCAGTAAAAAGTTCTTCTCCTCCTCCTCCTCCTCCTCCTCCTCTCCTCTTCCTCCTCCTCCTCCTCCTCCTCCTCCTCCTCCTTCTCTCCTCCTTCTTCTTCTTCTTCTTCTTCTTCTTCTTCTTCTTCTTCTTCTTCTTCTTCTTCTTCTTCTTCTTCTTCTTCTTCTCCTTCCTCCTTCTCATCATAAGTAGCACTTATATAGGACTTTAAAGTTTTCAAACTGCTTTACATATTATCTCATTTTACCCTCACAAGAACCCTATGAGGTGGGTGGGGTTGTCATCCCCATTGTACAGATTAAGAAATATAAATAAAGGTACAAGATCTTGCTCAGGGTCACAGAAATAGTAAGATCTGAGGTAGGATTTGAATTCAGATCCTTCTGGATTCTAAGGCAGGCACCCTGTTCACTACTTGGAAACATACATACACATGCATATATATATACAATATATATATATATGTATATATGTACATCTATGTGTTTGTGTATAAAATTCTTCCTGAACATTTAAAAGATGGCATTGGTAGGGCTAGAGGCATGGATGGAAGAAACTCCCATTGGCTTTCAGGCTCTTGCTTCAGAAGGGGGAGCAGTGCCAGTCATATTGTTGGGCAGGTTCACATATAGCCTGTCTTCAAGGATAACTCAATCCTCTTCCAAATTCTCACCAGATCTCCTGTCCCAATTGCTGTTTTAGACTCTAGCCCCTGAGTTGGTTGGCTGATAACTTGCCCAGGTGGCTTGATTCCTAGAAAAAAGATATTCAGTGGCAACCCCAGCAGAATGGGAACCAGGATGACACACACCCTTGGACATGCCATCACTATTTAGCCTGGGTTTGTCAGCTTGCCAAATGTTCCTTTCACCTGTTGGGCACATACATCACGTGGTCACTACTTATACCTAGGGGGGAAAGAGAAGCTGATTAATTTGACAATTTGATTTCACCAGTGGAGAACAAAATTGCCTTGTGGGATGGAAAAAACTCATTTCAGGAGATCAGTTGAAGTAACTGATACAAAAAAAAACCCCACTCCATAAATGGTAAGAACACTACATGAATATCCAGTTGTGTTGTTATTTATACTTTAAGGTCCTAAGGACCAAGACTCTAGTGGCATGCCCTGACTCCCTGTTGCTGCTCAAATATTTAAATCAGTAAGATTCCTCTGGAGAGCTTCTGCTTTCATGCAGACAGATCATGGAATCTATCTTTGTTAAATTACATTTCAGTGGATCCACCATTTTATAGGTACGACACTCATTCCATCAGAGAAGAAGGCAAGTCACACATGGCTTCTCCTTTTGTGCAATTCTTTATGTTATTACCCGTATCCTCCAGAGAATAACTGCCCTCTAAACTTTTTTCTCTTGTTGGGAGTTGGAGGCAAAGAGTGGGAACCAGATCTGTGCTCTTTAGTGAAAATTACAGCTTTGGCTTTGTCTCTTCATCATTTATCACTTAATGGAAACTGTGAAATAAATTCTTTTAACTGATTTTATTGGTGGAGGAAACTTGAGTGAGGGAACTCCATCTGCTAATGCAGATTGTGCCTTCTCTGCAACTGCAGATATTATATCTATACTTAGTTATACTTAATACTTAATACTATCGTATACAACAAGTATATGTGGTCTCCCCTACCCAAGGCAAACTCTTTCCTTTTTCTTTGGAAGCCCAGAACTTGGTAGTCCATATATATCAGTGGGACAGTCAAGTAGCCTGGGAAATCTTGTGACATATAGAGAAGAAAAAAGACTTTTAAAAAGATAATTTTCTTATTTCTTTAAAGTGTTAACCAACTTCACCATTTAAAATGAGCATTAATGGGGCTGTTAGACAATGATTTTTCCCTACAGAAATACAGACCAGGAATTTCAGTGCCAGAAGAGATCAGGTCTAGACCTTATCTTGATACCCAGTCCAAATGCCATCAAGATCTAGTCTAAACTCTCTCCTTCACCAAATGTGAGGAATTTAATCCAACTGCCATCATTTAATGGATGGCCCAGGGCACTGAGGAGGACAAAAATAAGTTAGTATGAGAGCAGGGAGTAGATCCTGTCCAAAACTCTTACCCCTATCAGATGCTACCCATAAGCTCTGCCAGGTGATCAGGCAGTGGCAGCTTTGGGGAGAAGTCTGGAGTAGGTAGACCACTGAAAATGATGAGAAAATGGCAAGGGAGGAAATAGGAGGAGAGATCGGAAATGATTTAGCTCAGAAAGAGAAAGTTCACAGGGGACTTTATCATTTCCCCTTAGGGTTGAGGTCCAATCAAGCAACCAAAATTGACAATCTCCACTGAGGGATAGGAAGAAGACTCCTATAAGGCAGTGATCATTGACCCCAAGGATCTTACAACAGAGTTGAAGAAACAAACACAAGAGTAACAAACAATGAACGAAGTAATTGGGCCACCAATAGCTGGTGGTTCGAAGAGGACCAAGATGACATCACCATGATAAAGTGAAATTTCAGTGTGTCCAACTGTGGCTGATCAGACCAATATGATCTCGGAATGCTCCACCACAGGCTGGGCACAGATAGTCCGTTTGAATTTTTGGGGTAGATATCCCAAATTTGCGCATCCTGCATTTACTTTGTGCTGTCTCAATTCTGCTTTGCTCAAAGAGCACAGCACCTTTTCTTATGTGGGCATGCCATGCTGAGCGATCCTGTGCCAGTGTCTCCCATGTGGCACAGTCAAATCCAAAGTTCTTGAAAGACACCTTGAGAGTGTCCTTATATTGTGTCTTCTGGCCACCTTGTGATCACCTGTGCCATGTGAATTCTCCATAAAGTAGTCTTTTTGGCAAGCGTACATTTTGCATTCAAACAACATGACCAGCCCATCAGAGTTCCATTCTCTGAAGCATAGTATTGAATACTTGGCAGTTCAGCTCAAGCAAGGACTTCAGTGTCTGGTACCTCTTCTTTCCAGGTGATCCTCCGAACTAAGTTCCATTAAGTTCCAACTAAGACAGTTCCAATGGAAGCGATTCAGTTTCCTAGTGTGAAGCTGGTAGACTGTCCATGTTTCACAAGCATATAATAATGAGGTCAGCACAACAGCTCTGTAGACTTTCAGTTTGGTAGTCAGTCTAATACCTCTTCTCTCCCAAACACTGAGTTAGCTCTGGAAATGTGTGCATCAACTTCATTGTCAATGTGTACATCCCTGGAAAGTACATTACCAAGGTAAGTGAACTTATCCACTGCATTCAAAACTTCTCTATTTGTTGTAACTGATGGTTCCACGTAGGGATGGTGTGCTGGTGACTGATGGAGCACTTGTGCTCTCTTGGTGTTAATTATTAGGCCAAAACGAGCACAAGCGGCAGATAATTGGTCCATACTTCATTGCATCTCAGCTTCAGAGGCTGCACCATGCCCTCTCATATCTCTTTACTCTGGTCTATTCCCTTCCAAGTAGCTGAGCCAACCCACTAGAGGTGCTCTGTAGCTCTCTTGATCATCTTCTCTTGCTCTCCCCACCTTTCCAAACCCCCCCATAATATGTTTCTCTGACAAATGTCGTCTTTCTTTTACACTGCTTCTTGAGCAAGACTTAGGTGTGTCACAGAGCTGGCTAGAGTGGTACAGAGGTGGCTGGGTGGACAGAGCACTGGACCTGAAGTGAGAAAGACCTGAGTTCAAACCTGGCCTCAGAAATGCTGTGTGACCCTGGGCAAGTCATTTAAACCTCTGTCTGCCTCATCTGTAAAACAGAAATAAGTACCTCCCTCGCAGCACTGTTGTGAGTATCAAATGACATAGTTTGTAAGTGGACCTTTGTGCAGACCTCTACACATATTTTTAATGATATTTTATTTTTGTCCCTAATTACATGTAAAAACAATTTTAAGCAATCTAATATAGGTTACACATATGCAATCATATAAAACATATTTCCAGATTAGTCATTTTGTGCAAGAAAACGAGAACCAAAAAAAAGTGAAAAATAGTCTGCTTCAGTGTGCATTCAGGCTCCATTATTTGTTTCTCTGTAGACAGGTAGTATTTTTCATCCTGATTCCTTTGAGATTGTCTTGGATCACTGTATTACTGAGAACAGCTAAGTCATTCACAGTCAGTCATCATCATACAATGATGTTGTTACTGTGTACAATGATCTCCTGGTTCTCCTCGCTTCCCTCTGCATCAGTTAATATAAGTCTTTCCAGTGCAGACCTCTACATAAAGCAGCACAAGTGGAGACGATAGGAGAGCAGGTAGCTGGAACAAAGCAAAGGTCTCCCCTCTCCACAATGAAGGTCGTGAGCCACACCCTTGTTTCTCTTTGCACAACTGTTCTTCTGCTTTCACTTCGAGGGGTTTTCTTTAGGCTTTTTTTGGCAGGAAGAGGTGGAAAACTATGCATGTTGAACTGAGAGACAGGAGCAGACAGAATGAGAGCACAGTATTGTACAATAAAGTTAACATCAATGTTCTGCTTGTTTATTTTTGGAATATGGATTTCTTTCAGAATTCTTCACATAAAGTTGAATTAATCCCTGTATTACAAATATACATAAAACAAGAACTGTCTATAATATATGCAAAGCATTGTCTAATTGTCAACTAATACTATTAAAGTAATAGGAAATATGTTTAAATTCACACATTTTCATTGATGTTTCTGAAAAAAAAAAAGAAGCCAAAGTGGTATAAGTTTGGACCTGATTGTACAATCTCAGTGGCATGTAATGTCAACTCTGGCAACTCACATAAGACTTTCAGAGATTTTTCAGTTCCAAATAGTCTAATGGCTAGCACAGATTTTTCTTAATTTACAAAGTACTTTAATCAACAAGAGGGACACTGAACACACTCATGTTTCAACCATTTCAATTATATCCTGGTTAAGGAAAAAAATTAGAAAAATAAATAATGTCACCATGGACCTCTTTGGGTTCTTACAACAGAAATCCTTGATCTTCCTCCCCACGAGCTAGCTAGTATCCTGAAACTATGATGGGTCCCTTTGATTTAGCCTCCCATTTCAGCATCTGGGATGATGTAGCCTCAAAGTGCAAATCTTGATAGAAAATTACAGAGAATGTGAAAAGTGGAAAGAGATTTCCTGCTTCTCATTTCCTTTCCGGCCACGTCCTTTGGTCTTAAATACAAAATGTCTGGTCTTTGGTTGAAATCTGCAAACATTTTCCAACTATTTACATGGGATATAGTAAATTATTTGGTTACTCAAGATCATTTCCAGGACCAAGATTGGCACAATGTTTCTTCTCCGAATGGAGTCGCTCTCTTAAGAAAGACAAATATATGCATCTTTGCAATGGCCCTACCTGAAAACTCCACCTCTAAGTACCTCTTATGAGCGTTTACTGAACCTTTAGATTAGATATATAGCTAGTGTTTATAGAGTATTTTGAAGTTTGCAAAATACTTTACAAATATTGTCTTATTGGATCCTCACAGCAACCTGGGAAGTAGGTTCTGTTATCATCCTCATTTTAGAGATGAGGGAACTGAGACAGGCAACAGTTAAATGACTTACCCAACATCACACTACTAGTAATTTTCTGAGGCAAGATTTGAACTCAAGTCTTTGTGATTCCAGGTCTAACACTCTACCCACTCCACTGCAAAGCTGCCATAATAAGCCTATAACCAAGTGAGTTGCAAACTGATAATAAGTTAATAAACATACTATTTATGTTTTTATTTATTCTAATACAAGGATGAACTGACGAACTGGTGTGGAAGTGTTTTGAAAACTCCAATGAGCATTTATTAAACACCTTCTCTGTGTGCAAAGCATCGTGCTATACCATTGGGGAACCCAAAGCTTCGATAAGACATTGTCCCTGTCCTCATGGAGCTTGCTGTCTAATAAAGAGATATGACACAAACACCAGTCTCTATGCAGTAGAGTATGACAGTATAAGTACCCTGTGATCTCAAGGTGGAAGGTTATTTCTTACCATGATGAATCCATGAAGACTGTCTAGAGGAAGTGGTATGTAGAGTGAGCTTTAAAGGATAAATAGAGAGGCAGAAGGCATTCTGGGTGTAGGCAACAATATCAGCAAGCACATAATGGTGTGAGCTCATTATTGATATTCAGGAGACAAAGAGGAATTCAATTCAGTTAAAGTGTAGTATGGAGGGAAGTGTACTACATGAAATAAGGTTAGGAAGGAAAGGTGAGTTTGAGATTGTGAAGGGTCTTGAATACCAGGTAAGGTAGTTTACTGGGTAGACAAAGGGAAATTGCTGATGTATCTATCAGTCACTTCAAAAAAAGAAGAGGATAAAGCAATGGGTAAACATGAGGCATTATTAAATAGCAACAAGAAGAGTAGAAAAGATGTGCTGGAAAACCTAGATCACACTGAGAACATTTTAGAAAGACAATACTATCTCTAGGAGAAAGAAACACTATTGTATCCATTAAGAGTCCTTGTTGAATCTCATTGTTGTGGGTAGGGAAGATCTCAGCCCTGCTACTGCTTTAGTTACATATAAACACACATTACCACTGTAACTAGGGGGATTTGCCCTATTTCTTAGCTGAAGAAGCTTAGTCAACAGTTTTTGTTTTCTGCAGTCTTCCAGATGTGCCTAGAGTCGGTTCAGCTAACTTCCCTCCCTGACGTAAACAATCTGTTCTATGTGTCAGTTTCCAGATGATGCTGAATCTTTGGCTTAGTGGATGAGGATTTCTTCTAAGATAAAAAAAAATCAGGATTTTTGAAAGGTATGTGCCTGGAAAATAAGTGATGCAGTGGGGAAAATAGCTGCTAGGGGTCAAGAAGAAACTGAAAATCTAAATCCAGATCTTCTAATAACTAACTGCGTGGCCTTGCACAAGTCAATCTACCTCTCTGGGCCTCAGCTGCTTCCTCTTGATGTTTCCCAGGGCTTATCCAAACTGTGGGATCACATGGATTGGATACAACCTTGGGGTTCTTCACAAAAGGGCATCCTTTTTAGCTTTTTATTGTCCTCTACCTAGAGTTTACTCTAGAAAATTTCCAAATATAGTTAATATACAAATTGTGTCTAAGCTTTCCCAAATGTGATTAAAAGAACCCCAGCTTCTGTATAAACACTGAAAATAAAAAATGCATGAGAGGTAGATGAAAACCTTTATTTACTCCCACAGAAAATGCAAAAGGTATAATGGATTTCCAGAAGTCCACAAGCAAATATAGAAAATACATAAAGCACTTATGATAGCCCATATGCCATTCTCATCATTCCCTACCCACTCTAGTGGTGACTTCACCAATGTATTCCAACTCAGTATCACCCCATGGTTTGGACCTCTCTTGGAATATAACTGAACTTGGTATTGGAATCAAGGAAATACCCTGAGGTTCCAATAAATCCCTAGCTCTTGCAAAGAGTCCTATACAATCCTTCCCAACCTAGTAGGTCTATCCTTGTTATTTGCTTTTCCTCCAGTAGAGAAACCAATATTGAGGATTTTGGATATACAATCCTTCCTCATCAGGCCTACACTCTCTGACTAACTCATTGTAATAGTTTGTAGGAGGGGGATGGCAAAGTCAAAATTTTGTATTCCCCCCTCCATGTTGTAGGGCTAGTCCCATTTTGCTTTGTCCTCTGCCATCTCCTTGACTGGGAAAGTCCACTCTCCAGCTTTTGGTATTAGTTGTAGTCTTAAATCTATGCATACATTCTTGTAATAACAAAGTACTTGTATGCCAAGGCATGGGTGGATAGTTCCCAAGGGGGGAGGAGAAGAAATCTTCCTAGCCCTTTGGAAAAGAAAACAAAAGAGGAAGAGAAGCCCAAAGGACTGAGTAGATCTGTCCTAACCCTCAGTCCTCCAAAGCAGCACAAAGGGGTGGCCCCTCTCATACTCCAAAATGACAAAGTCCAAAGAGTCATCTTAGAAGGAGCACTGGTCATGGGGACTTCTGCCCAAGGAGGAACCAAGGAGCATTTCCAAATTAATAATTTCATCCTAGGGTATTTCTGGCTACTGAGGTTTAATCAGAAGTTGTTTTTTTGTCTTCTTAACAAGGTGCCAGAGGAAGGTATGCCCACGTTCTAGAGAGACAAATCTTGACAATCAAAATTGCTAAAGAAAGGCTCCCTGTCCTACCAAGTCATCATTTTCATAGGGAGAACTCCTCTAATCATCCCTTCCATATTAATTGGGGGGGAGTAGTTGTGGAAGAGAATGGGTTGACTCTTCTCCAGAGGTAGCTAGGTCATACAGGGGATAGAGTGCTACCCTGGGCAAGTCACTTAACTTCCCTGAGACTGTTTCCTCATCTGTAAAATAGGGATAATCACCTTCTACCTCATAAGGCTGTTGTGAAGATCAGATGAGTTAACATGGAAAGCACTTTGTAAGTCTTAAAGCACTATGACAATACTAGTTGTTATTAATTACCACTATCATTATTATTTTGTAGTGTCAATGAAAACTTCCTCCAAGGAGGCAATATGACATCCAGAGTAGAAAAAGCTCTGAATTTGGGATCAGAGGGCTATGGCTCAAATTGAATTCCCTCCACTTACTATCTTTTCAACAAATCATTCTTGGACAAATGCACAAATCATCCCACTTATATAAATTTCTTGGGCAAATTATTCCACTTTTCTGTCCCTCAATTTGCTCCTGATGAACTGTTGGATAGATGGGTGGATAGGTGGATGGATGGATAGATGGTTAATGGGTGGATGGATGGATGGATGGATGGATGACTGAAAAATGAAAAGCATTAATTAAGCAGCTGCCACAACTGTGTTGGAATACAACTACACAATGATTATCTGTGTGATGAGGGCCTCTGAGGTTCATTTCAGGCCTTAATTTATGGTCCTGTTAACTTTGTCTGAGGTGATAAAAATGAAGGGGTTTTTTTTTGCCTCGCCATGATTTTTAGGCACTAGAATTTGCTCTTGATAGCTAAAAGTAAATTTAATATCATATTTCATACAGAGATGTTCACGTGAGGGGTAGTTAAGTCCATCTGGCTCCAGAGTGTGTGGTCCTGAAAATAGTCATGGTTTAATAGTCTATTTGTGAGGTATGCTCAGATATTGGTTATCTATGCCAGTAAATTAGTTTTATTTCTATTAAAGCATTCTCCCAGTTGCTAAAACCTCCATTTCTCCATTACATATCTCTCTAAAATGGGGCAAATAATAGCAACTCACTCTCAAGGTTGTTGAGCTCATACTTGTAAAGTGCTCAGCAAGGTGCCTGGCACCTTCCCCTTCTCCCCCTCTCCCCGCCCCTGCACCCATCCTGGTGCATAACAACAAAGAAAAGACATATTAAGATTGTACTTTCAGGTTTACGAGGTGATGGCATGTATATTTTCTCATTGCTCCCAGCTGATCACTTGCTAAGTTTTACTTATTCTACTCTAAGCTAATTTCTATGCTGTCTCCTTCATTTCCTTCCCCATTGCTACCATCCTAAGAGAAAGAGCAAACTTCCCTATTTCTCCTCTGACTGCCATGTGCTCCTGAGAACATGGTGCCCATTTCTTTTATGTCTCTTCTTTATCTTCTAGGTTAATATGTATTCTGATATGGAAAAGCCCAGATCCATCACATCTGAGGTCCCACTGTTGATCAGAGTCCCAGAAATAGTGGTAGCAGCCACTGATTCTAAGGGGTCATCACAGTATCCGAACAACCTGCATGACTCAATCTAGTCTTGGTCAGCCAAGACATCCCATCCAGGAAAGAGGATGAGCTCAACTGATTGGGGAAGCAACTGTCCCACTGCCAATGACTCACCCTGAATTGAACTTGGTGGGGACTCTGTGAAGGAAGAAAAGGATCAAGTGTCGCAGAGTATCATTCAGCCTGTATGTCCAATAAATGTATTCTACATTACCTTCATACAGTCAATCTCATCCTACTCTCCCTAGGCACTTTATATATGGAAAGAGGGTGTTCATCAGGTGGGGGGATTGTTTTGTAACTATTTTTCTTCTTCTTTCTTCAAATATACACTTTTGTAAAAAATAATTGATGTTAACTAGGTGGTTGAAATTAGCGTACATACTGGATGAGGACGCGTAAGCCATAGTATTAAAAACCACAATCCCTACACCCCTGAGGAGAGTAGTCAGCTGCCTGCTAGTGACACAACCTGTTTGAGACAGTGCGAGTTGGAAGAGTGGGGTCAGAGGCAGTGCAACGTCTTAATTCAGTCTAAGATCCTCTTCGCTTTTCTTGGCTGCCACATCAAGCTGTTGAAGCTGAAGTTTGCTTACTCTCTCAGCTCTTCTTTTTTTTTTCCTCCAGTAAATTGCTAGATAGTCATGCCTCCTCTGCCATGTGCTTTTGAAGTTGATTATTTGAACTCAAATGTAAGACTATGTTTATCTCTATTAAATTTCATTTTATCAGGTTATCCCAACATTTTAGCTTCTCAGGATTTTTTTGGAGCCTTACTTAAGCACACTTCATTGGATCAACTCCTTACCAGCCCTTTGTTCTCCAATTCCTCCAAGCTTTGAGGAAGAAAATAAGAATATTCCTCACTCTGTGTAATCACCCCTGGTGGTCTACCCCTGACAATGGCCACTGCCTCAAGTGTCTAACACATTCTGGATGTCTAGAACCTTGAGGTAAGATTTACAGTATATTTATGAAAAAGTCGGGCTATGTCTACACAGTTATATTTTCTAGAGACTTCTTCCTTACTGTTCCTCCTAGATTTCCCCTCTCCTCTTCCCTCTTTTTTCTTTCCCCCTTCTCACTTTCCCTTCTACTTCCCTTCCTCCCTTTCCCTCTTCCTGCCCAAAGAGTAATGTGCTGATTACACACTTTCCACCTATAAAAATCTATGTTTTCCCAATGTTAGGAGTGAAATTAAAAGGTAAAAAAAAGTCCCAAGGGTCTCCGACATTATCTAATGTAGCTCTCTGTCTGTATCTGTGCATGTTGTCACAAACCAATCAATCATTCAATTAGCAAGCACTTATTAGATACCTACTATGTGCCTAACTCTGTACTCAATACTGGGAATCCATATCCACAGTCCCAAGACCTCATCCATCACCATTTAATTCTATACTCCTTTTCAGTTTCCATCCCTTTCACATAAAGCACAAAATCTGATTCTCAGAAGATAGCACTGAAGGAATTGGAAGGGGTCCCAGGTCATCCTGCCAGTGAGGTAGAAGGACAGATATTTTAGGCTGATAGATTAGGGAATTCAACTCAACAAACAGGCAGTAAATTCCTCCTGCACATCAGGCACAGCTAGGTGCTGGCCATAGAGATAAAAAGGAAGCAGCCCTGAGGGTCAATGAACTTACTTTCTTCTAAGGAAAAGTCACATGAGCAGAGAGAAGCAAATACAAAGTTAATTAGGGAAGAAATTAAGAGGCTCTGGAAAGGTCCCGTCAAGTGGGCAGTCAGCCAAGAAGGTGATTTAAGATTCTAATGGGACAAGGTGAGCACCAGGTGCATTCCAGGTGTGTGTGTGTGTGTGTGTGTGTGTGTGTGTGTGTGTGTGTATGTGTGTGTGCATGCAGGGCAGAAATCTGAGTAAAGTTTCAGAGGTGGGAAATGGCATGGTAAGTTCAGGGAAGAGCAAGGTAGTTAGTTTGGGTGAAACAGTGCCCTGAGCTGGAGTCTGGTGGCCACTAAGTGATGTAACTGATGAGGTCAGGGCTCATCCCAACATTTATGACTCTGGTTCCAGGGCTCTAGACAGTACTGATGATCAAGCCTAGAGGGACTATCTTATTAGTTCCCACTTTTCCTGCATATTGTTTAGCTGCACATAGCTGTTGTCTGTCCCATTAGACTGTAAGCTTCTTGAGGGCAGACACCGTCTTTTGCCTCTTTTTGTATCACCAGTCCTTTGCACAGTGCCAGGCACATAGTAAGTGGTTAGTGTTTATCTTTCAACTGTATCCAGTGCCCTATAACACTTGTAGGGGTTAATCCCCTTTTCTGAATGTCAGCTGGTCCTAAGAACTCCAGAGACAACAGAAGAAAAGTTAGGCTTCCTGCTGGTCCTATCAGGGCAGCATCACCAAATTATCCCTTCTGTTAACTTGTAAAATATATGTTCCCAAAGGGCAAACTGTAAGTCTAGAATGGAGGAGAAGTAGGGGGTTGCATTATGCATGAGGAGCCCCATACGGCTATAACTGTTTGCGGGCCAGCTTGCTATTCTATTGAGATTTTACAGAACCTAAGATTCTAAATTTAGGCCATAAAAGGGTCTTGGAGGTTGTTTTATCCAACCCCTTGATTCTACAGACCAAAAGGCCTGGCCTCTGAGAAGGTCAATGATTTGCCCAAAGTGAAATAGATATTAAATGGCAAGATCAGAACTGGAAGCTAGGGCCTTTGACTCCAACTGCGACACTCTCTCAGGAGCCTCTTCTTTCTCCTCTTCTGTGAGGGAGGGGGAGTTCTCATTATTCAGTAAATCAAGCTCAAACCCCACTTCTTTCCTGAAGCTTCCTTGAAGGAATAACTTGGAGCAATGGTTAGAGGGGAGTTTAGGATTTGTAGGGGCCACAAGTTGCTAACAGGGAGAGCTCCCCAAAGGCCAAATTGGGGAGAGGGGCTTGGGACATAGTGATTATCCCTTGAATAAAGTCTTCAATGGTTGACCACTTTTTCTTCTTGCTGAGTTGAGTCGGACTGTGACCCCGTTTGGGGTTTTCTTGGGAAAGATACCAAAGTGGTTTGCCATTTCCTTCTCCAGTTTATTTTACAAATAAGAAAACTGAGGCAAACAGGGTGAAGTGACTTACCCAGAGTCACACAGCCAGTAAGTGTTTGAGACTGGATTTGAACTCACGAAGACAAATCTTCCAGACTCCAGGCCTGGTGCTCCATGCACTATGATGCCACTGTCTGACCACTTGTTGGGGATGTTGGTATTGGGAATTTCTAGGCAAAACAGGTCGGAGCTGCTTCCAACTGAGACTTTTATCTGCTGAGACTGCTTCCAACCCCAGGATTCTGAAATGACCAGGATTAATTTCATCCCCTTTGTGTGCTGACTTCAGACTCTTCTCCCCAAGAGTCTTCCTTGTCTATACAACCCACTCCTACCTTCTGTCCATCTCTTCCCAAGGCTTAAGTGGCTCCTGAGAGTTACCCTCCATTAGTTCTTCTCCAACTAAGCAAATAAAGTGTGATTCTTTTCCCTTGACTCACCCAACCATGAATCTCTTATGATGAGTTGGCCCCAATCCTGGAACTGCTGTTATTTTTCTGAGTTTGCAGTCTTTTTTTCCAAATGAAAAGATTTTTTCAATTTCTCCCATCAATTCTAATGTACAACTTGGGTGGCAAATGTCTCTCCAGATGAGCACATCTTACATCAAGAGCAGGAAGAAACCTTTAAGACCATCTGGTCCATCCCTCTCATTTAACAGATAAGGAAACTGAGGCCAAGGGAGGTCACATGACTTGACCAGAGTGTTATTAATGGGATCCCCGTAGAATCATAGGTCTGAAATTGAAAGGGACCTTTAAGGCCCCCTCATTTTACCATTGAGGAAACCAAAGCCCAGAGGATCAAATGACTTGTACCATGGTCACAAAGGCAAAAAGTGGTAGAGATAGTATCCAAATTCCAGTTATTTCACATTCAAATGAATCTACAGAGAAAAATGTAGTTTCTACTGCACTAATAAAATAGCACCTAAATTAAGAAAAGCAAAAAAACAAACAACAAAAAACTAAAAAGAAACCACAAATGGCCATTACTGTGACATCCAAATGATATTTACTGAAGGATATTCTGTGTATGTCTTGAGATGGGGAGGCCAAGCATCTCCAAGATTGAGAACAGTACGGGTCTCAGGAAGAGACCAAAGCACCTAAAGATGACTTTCTAGCTCTCTCCTTTATACAGGAAAGAGCCACTCTCTGATATGCTACTCGGTTCTCCTTGCCTCCTAAGGGCTCTGAGGCAGTAGATAGTGGGGAAAACAAGTCTGTCCCCTTTGCCTCCACTCTTTGAGCAACTCCCTTTAGTCTTGTTACTAATACCTTTAGTATTGTATTTAGTATTTAGTCTTGTTACTAATAAAGGGGTGAGAAGGAAGACTGACTCATTCCAGAGCTAACTCAAGCCTTTGCTCATGGAGACTGGGGCTTGATCTCCATGACTTTGGCTGGTTCTGAGAAGCTTCCCCAGGCCCCAGGGACTCATCTCTCACACAGCTGGCTGTTGGTTTATGACAGGGGTCATGGAAAAATAAATAACAAAGGTGACAGTTTGTTCACAGTCTGAATCTCTTCATTTAACTCCTTGACTCTCCTGATCTAGTCTTCAGACTTTAAAGCATGCAATAAATACTATAAATTAATTAATATTCATATGCACTCAGGGCCTTTTGTACATCTATGCTGGGGTATCCTACATTTGTGGGAAGGGCCCAGTCAAATCAAGTCACCAAGCATTTATTAAACACTTACCACACACCAGGCACTGTGCTAAGTGCCAAGGACAAATATCCAAGCAGAAAAACAGTACTTCCCTGAAGGAGCTCACATTCTAAAGGGGAGAGACACACATAAAAGGGAACAGGGAAAGGGAATCCAGCCCTTGGGCATAGGAGAGAAAGTATGGGCAATCAGGGGGCAGCCTGTAGAAAGAGGAATACTGAGACAGCCGGTGTAGCCTCTTTAAGATTAAAGTTCTGAAAGGAGGAAGAGGTAAAAGATGTGATGTGCTTTCAGTGTGAGAAGGACTTCAAGGACGGAGTGAACTGCCAGGGTAAATAGGTTTCTGTGGCATGGTAGGGAAAATCCGGAGCTTGAAGAGCGTTCCTGGAAAAGAAGGAAGGAGACAGTAAGTGCAGGAGTAGCAGAGATCCTAATGAATCTGACTATTGCCATTCATATCTAGCTCAAATACCCTCCCTACTTTTACCCCTGAAATACTCTTGCTTTGGGGCTGGAAACAAAGTAAGATTTTGCAGACACTGAAGGATTGGTCTGATATTTGCATTCTATGTCACTATGAACCACTCATGCATTCCCCAATAGTATTTTGCCTTAGACTACCTGCTCCTAGGCGACAAAGAATGGGTAGGAGTAAAGCACTGAATTTGGGGTCGCTTTCAACTTGAAGTCAACTTGACTCTGACCCTTCCTCATTGTGTGACCACAGGCAACTGACAACTTTTCTGAGCCAGTTTTCTCATCTGCAAAACAGGGACAATAATCATGGCAGCATCCTCTCCCCACCTGTTGTCCTGAAAGTCAAAGGAGATAATATATGGTAAGTCCTATATGTCAGCCCATATTAATATTATTGCTGTTGTTGATATTGTAGTAGTAGTAGCAATTATTTTATGATGATGAAGTACCATCACAAGTAATGGAGATTATGAAAATACATTTTTAGATCATGTGTGATTTCTTTCAATTATTAGATTCTTTGATCATATTTAATTCATGAAAAATACTATTTTCACTCCCTGAAGAGGTATGTCTTCCAGAAATAAGACAAATGCCAAAGTGCCAAGCACCAAGAACTGTAGGGCACTGAAGTTGCTGTTCAATCATGTGTGACTCCATTTTGGGGTTTGCTTGGTAAAGATACTGGAGTGGTTTGCCATTTTCTTGTCCAGCTCATTTTACAGATGAGAAAACTGAGGCAAACAGGGTTAAGAGGCTTTGCCCAGGGTCACACAGCTGGTGTCTGAGGATAGATTTGAACTTGGAAAGATGAGTCTTCCTGATTCCAGACCCAGATCTCTATCCCTTGTGCCTCCTAGCTGCCCAGGTCACTGAGAACAGACAGGCAAAGTACCAGACCACCAGGGTGGGGGGAACTAGGGCTTTGCCATAAGACACTGGAATTTCGAGAGTACTGACAGCCCTGGAAGTACTTCTACTACATCGAAACAACTGAGTTTAGAATCCAGTTAGCAAGAATAAATAATGAAATGAAGAAACCACCAGATGCTTCCAGCCCCTTCTGGTCATGCCCTGGGAGGACTCTGCCCAGCCCACTCAGCTGTTTTTCCCCTTGCTCTCCAGCAGCCTCTGGAACTGTTTTATTCATGTACCCTGAGCAAATTTTGTGACACTCACTCCCAGAAATTTCTTGTAACAGTTTCATATTAAGCATACTTTGCATGTATGTATGTATACATGGATAGATAGATGGATGGACGGATGGATGGATGGATACTCTTTGGATGTGTATGTGCAGGATTTGAAAAACCTTCCCATCCAAAAGGCCACACTTTACAGAAATGGATTCCCTTAGGGAAAGCAGTATTGATGAAACATCTGGCAGCCACTCCTTTCTACTTCTCTTCCGGAAAGAGACTAAATATATCGCTTTCAGCTGTGGATCAGGGACTCCTGCTCTCATTCACCATAAGAGCTGAGGAGTTTAAGTGACGCCTCTTTGTAATTTGGAATAAACTGAGGCACCAAGAACTGTTTATACTTTTTTGAAATAGGCAGACGGTATTAACTTCAAATGGCACTAACTACATATGGCAGATGGATTGTTTTCCAGAAAATGAAACATTATGGAGAAGTGATCATCTTCTGACATCAAAACACTCAGGAAGGTGTTTTATAGCCTCAGTACTCCTGGCAGAAATAATAAATACCAAGTTCCACAGGTATAGAGCAGCAGACATTCAAAAGCCATGCACCAGTTGTGATTTGGTAACTTGGGAAGATAATAAAGTTCCCCTCCTTTTTCTTTCCTTTCACCAGCCTCCTCATCAATATCATCAACTTAAAGATCATGCCCAAGTCACAACAGGTCTGACCAGATTACTTTGAAGAAAAGTCAGGCAGATAGAAAAAAACTAGAGAGAAGATGAGCCCTCGGTCTCATCTCCCAGTTGGTAACATCTGCCCTCTTTACCTATGACTTTTGAGCCCTAATCCTGGGACACAGGAGACTTTGTCAAATTCTTGTAAAAGAGCCAGAAAAATGTGATGAGCGAAATTGGTGCTTTCTTCCATTCTACACCATACCCTTCATTGTGAGGAAGTAAGGTGCAATGGATAGAATGTTGGACTTGGAGTGAGGAGGTTGTTCAGTCATTTCAGTCATGAGTGACTCTTCATGATCCCATTTGGGCCTTTCTTGGCAGAGATCCTGAATTGGTTTGCCATTTCCTTCTCCACCTCATTTTATGGATAAGATAACTGAGGCAAACAGGATAAAGAGACTTGCTCAGGGTCACATAGCTAGTAAGTGTCTAAAGTCAAATTTGCACTCAGGAAGATGAGTCTTCCTGATTTTAGCCCCTATACTCTATCCAGTCTGCCACCTACCTGCCCTTCTGGAGTCAGGAAGATCTGAGTTTAAATTCTACCACCACCAGGGGTGCTTTACCCCCTCCTTTTTCTTTTGGCCCTATTCCCACCAACCCAAGGCCATTCTAGAATCCACTCAGCAGAGGCAGCAGGGTTCCTACTGGG
The DNA here is from genome assembly GCA_023548195.1 of Bettongia penicillata ogilbyi. Lineage (NCBI taxonomy): Eukaryota > Metazoa > Chordata > Mammalia > Diprotodontia > Potoroidae > Bettongia > Bettongia penicillata. The sequence goes on from JAJHZJ010000453.1 coordinate 3,473,622, forward strand.
GAACCTACATCCCTTTCCCTTCCCTCTCTCCCAGTTCCTAGAATCAAGGGTGTGCTTGAGCCCACTCATACTGGAGAGAGCAGATTGTTAAATTTTCAGTGTAGATAGGTGATAGAGATAGGTGAATCAGCAAACTCCATCTCAGAGCTTCATTTATTGTTTTGCTGATTGTCTTGACTTAAGCAATGAAGAAAATGATAGTGAAACGGAATGCCTTCCCTTGTGGACAGACTGTTACCCACTTCTCAGTGGACCTTGGATTTCCAGTGTCTGTTCAGGTGGTTCCTCTTCTCTTAGAATGATGCTTCCTTTTCCTTCTGCTTCTCCAAATCCTCTCAAAGCTCAAATTGCTCCTCAAGAAGCCTCTCCTCCCTGCTCCAGTCCCCAGCCATGAACATCTCCCTCCTCTTTATTCTTTTAGCTTTATCCTTCATTTGGCAAATTCTGTCCATTCTCCAGCTTAAATACTGCTCCTTTCAGAAGTCTGCCAGGAACAGACTTCCCCTCTCAGTCCGCACCTAGAACCTTGCTTTCTAACACTGCATTTTGTGTTGTACGGCTCTCTCTCTGTCTTGTCACCTCCTACAATCAATGGGCAGGGAGGTAACAGAGCCTAGATTTGAACCTGGGCTCTGCCACCTGCTACCTGTTGGACCCTTGTTTAGTCATATCTCTGGGTCTCGGTTTCCTAATCTGTAAAGTGAGGGGCATGGACTGGTAACTTCTAAGACCCCTTTAAGCTCTAAATGTGGGTTCTAGACCAGAAGCTTCTTGAGGTAACAACACTAACTGGTCTTATCTGAACTTTGTATATCAGCTAACATCTGGCATTTAATACTTGTTATGCTGCACTGCATAGGGAATTCATGGGGTGTACTGCTTTTCATAACTATTTCATTTCTTCCACTGGATTTATAACTGCCAAGTACAGAGTACTTCAGGGCTTGCAAAATAATCTACAAACCCAGTACTTAGCACATAGTAAGTACTTTCATAAATGTTTTCCTTAATTCACTCATTACCTCATTTAAACTTAACAGAAATCCACAGATGGGTACCACTGGTCTTATTGAGTCCATTTTATAAATGAGAAAGTTGAGGCTGCGAGGTTAAGTGACATGTCCAGGGTCACACAAATAAGAGGCAAAATTTGACCTCAAGGTTTTCCTGACTCCAAGTCTGGCCTTCTAGCTTTGTATATCTCCAGCACTCTTTCTGTCACATCAACTTGCCTGTTCCAAAGCAAAAATGTAGCAGGCTGGCAACAGAAAATCTGGCAAATCTCTCCAGCAGGCGATGCCATGGGCCTTAAAAACACCCTCTAGAGATTCATTCTAGACCCCCCAGAAGCTGACTTCGAGAGCTTAAAAGGTCGTAACAGAATTCACAAAACTGGACTACGAAAACTGACCCACGGTGGCCTGCCAGGTCCCTGCCTAAGGCTGCCTGGCTGCCGGTGCCAGCTCACACTCTCTGGGAATCATGTTGTACAAGAGCTCCCTACCCCGGGGTTGATGCCACGCTCACCCACCCCACTCTCATTCCCCAGATGTTAGAGACCAGAACACAGGGCCATCTATTTGTGGGCCGGCCTCTTCTAGTAGTAGAATAGTGACAGCGCCCGCTCACCAGCCCTCTCCAGACAGCCTTGATGTGCCTGCCAAAAACTTCCTATATAATGCTTATGGCCCTAGGCCAAGATCTGGGGAAACTTCCTGCCCCCACTTCGGGAGGGGGTTTCTCTCCAGGCAATTGATTTCTACCGGATTGCTCCGAGGGGACGCTCACTAGCTCCTGCTTCTCGCGGGAAGGGGCCAGGTTACTCTTTTCAAATAAAAATGTCTCTGTGTGTCTATGGACGTCCTTGGTCGCCTCGCTTATTCCCTCCTCGCCCCCGCCCTCAGCTGGCTGTCCCCCTGCCCCCACTCTGCGGGCCGGCCCCCTTCCCTCCACCCCGAGAGCCTTCCTTCTTCGCCCACTCCTCCCCTCCCCCACCCCTCTAGCCCTCCTTCCCCAGCCTCCGCCTGCCTGTCCCAGTCGCCGCAGCTGGTTCCAATACGTCCTTTCTCATTCGGGGGCCGCTGTCCTCGGAGCTGCCCAGAAGCAGCGCGGCGGCTGCCCGGACGACTCCAAGGTTTCCTGCTCCCCCTCGCGGGGGGCTCGCTCCTAGCCCCGCCGGATCCTCTTTCCCGCCTGGGGTCCCGGGGGGGACCAAGTGTGGGAAGTACGAATTTCCGGCCCCAGTTTTTTTTTTCTTTCTTCCTCTTTTCCCTCTGCACTTTCGGGAGTCCAGACTCCGACCGGCAGCCTCGGAATCTGCTCTCTCGCTTCTCCCAGGCAGCGGCGTGGGGGCCGCCCTCTCAGATCAGCCCTTGTCCCCCCCTCCGCGTGGATCCCTGGGGCCAGGCGGCGGCGGAGGAGGGGGAGAAGAAGGCAGAGAGGCAGCGGGAGGAGGGACTGGAACCATGAAGCTGCCGGGTGACCGAGACTCAGGCTGGGCGGAACGCGGATGGGCCGGGACTGGGGAGCGCTAAGCGACCTCTCTCCCGCCTGCAGCCTGGGCAGTCCCGGAGGCCGGGAATCAGGCCTTGCTGCGGGCCCGCAGTGGACCCAAAGGAGGAGAGAGGCCGGCTTCCCTCCCAATTCCCCAGCACCGCCCAGAGGGGCTGCTGTACGGGTCCGCAGGCTGGCAGGCGAACTGGCAGGCGCCCGCCGGGGAGCGGATGGTGCTCGAACAGCGGGACTCGGTTCAAACTCGATTCTCCGGGCGCGTCCAGCCAGTTGCTGAGCCGGTCCAAAGTACTCGGCCGGACGCCGAGGACCCCGACGGAGAGACTCGGGCGACTGGAGGAGGCTGCAGGCAGGGTGAGGGGCATGAGCGAGGTTGTGGGCTAAGCAGAGAGATCCGCGCGCACATCAGGCGGTCTGTTGGGGATGGAGGTCGCCTGGACAGTCCGCTTCTTGCTTCTGGTGGGCTGCTGCCTCTCGCTGCCTCCACCACCCGAGCCCATCTGCCCGGAGCGCTGTGACTGCCAGCACCAGCAACACCTCCTTTGCACCAACCGGGGGCTGCGGGTCGTACCCAAGACTAGCGCCCTTCCCAGCCCCCAAGAGGTGCTGACCTACAGCCTCGGGGGCAACTTCATAGCCAACATCACCGCCTTCGACTTCCATCGCCTGGCGCAGCTGCGGCGCCTCGACCTGCAGTTTAATCAGATCCGCTCCCTGCACCCCAAGACCTTTGAGAAACTCTCGCGGCTGGAGGAGCTTTACCTGGGAAACAACTTGCTGGAGGGTCTGGCCCCGGGCACGCTGGCTCCTCTGGTCAAGCTGCGCATCCTCTATGTCAACGGCAATGAAATCGGTAGGCTGAGCCGGGGCTCCTTCGAAGGCCTGGAGAGCCTGGTCAAGCTGCGACTGGACGGCAACTCACTGGGCTCCCTGCCCGACTCGGCCTTCGCCCCGCTGAGCAACCTGCTCTACCTGCACCTGGAGGCCAATCGCATCCGCTTCCTGGGCAAGAACGCCTTCGCACACCTGGGTAAACTGCGCTTCCTTAACCTGTCGGGCAACGAGCTGCAGCCGTCGCTGCGCCACCCAGCCACCTTCGGGCCGCTGCGCTCGCTCAGTACCCTCATCCTATCGGCCAACAACCTGCAGCAGCTGGGTGGTCGCGTCTTCCAGCACCTGCCCCGGCTCAGCCTGCTGTCCCTGAGCGGTAACCAGTTGGCTCACCTGGCCCCTGAGGCCTTCGTGGGGCTGAGCGCCCTGCGGGAGCTGCGCCTCGAGGGCAACCGGCTGCGGGAGCTGCCCGCGGCGCTGCTGGACCCTCTGGGCAGCCTGGAGACTCTGGACCTGAGCCGCAACGAGCTCTCGGCTCTGCACCCGGCCGCCTTCCGCCACCTGTCCCGGCTGCGCGAGCTCAATCTGCGGGACAACGAGCTCGGCTCGCTCTCCGGGGACATCTTCACCGCCAGCCCAGCCCTCTACCGTCTGGACCTGGACGGCAACGGCTGGAAGTGCGACTGCCGCCTGCGCGGCTTGAAGCGTTGGATGGGCCAATGGCACTCGCAGGGCCGCCTGCTCACGGTGTTCGTGCAGTGTCGTCACCCGCCGGCCCTGCGCGGCAAGTATCTCGACTACCTGGACGACGTGCAGCTGCAGAACGGCTCCTGCCTCGACCCAGCAGCCTCCTTCTCCCCAGCCTCGGTCCTGACACCTGTCTCTACAGCGGCAGGAGGTGGGGAGGAGCAGGGGGCGCCCCCTCTTGGTGGTCTTGGAAAACCCCAGCCCCAGCAGCAGTTGCAGCAGCTCTGGCGCGCCCACCCCGGAGTGGCCTGGGACGAGGGGGCCGGGGCACACAGCAGCAACCAGAGCGGCCTGAGGCTTAGCCGGCGGGGTCCAAGCTTCCAGCATCCATCCCCTTCCACGGCAACTACGCTTCAACTGTCCCCACTCGTGGATCTGTTGGAGAAACCCGAGCGGACGAGCCCAAGCTGGGAAGATAATGGGCCCTCCCCATCTACCCCGAGCTTCCAGAGGGACGCCCCGTCTAGCTCTGCCCCATCGCCCGCCAGCGATTCCTGGCAGAGGGCGGAGATGCAGCGCCTGGCCGCGAAGCATCAGGAGCGGCCTGCCCCGTCTGTGGCCCAAGAGATGCTGCCCCCGCTGGTATCCGACCCGTGCGACTTCAACAAATATATCCTTTGCAACCTGACTGTGGAAGCGGTGGGCACGGACACAGCCACCGTGCGCTGGGCTGTCCGTGAGCACCGCAGCCCACGGCCGCTGGACGGCGCCCGCTTTCGTCTGCTCTTCGACCGCTTTGGTCAGCAACCCAAATTCCACCGTTTTGTTTACTTGCCTGAGCGAAGCGACACTGCCACGCTGCGGGAGTTGCGAGGCGACACCCCTTACCTGGTGTGCGTGGAGGCCGTGCTCGGGGGTCGGGTCTGCCCCGTGGCTCCCCGGGACCACTGCGCGGGGCTGGTCACCCTGCCAGAAGCCGGGCACGTCGCGGCCCGAGCCGGAGGCGTGGACTACCAGCTGCTGACTCTGGTACTCTTGGCTGTCAACGCTCTTTTGGTGTTCCTGGCACTAGCAGCCTGGGCATCCCGCTGGCTTCGGAGGAAGCTGCGAGGCCGCCGGAAAGGGGGAGCCCCGGTCCACGTGCGTCAGATGTATTCCACCCGACGGCCTCTTCGCTCCATGGGCACTGGGGTCTCGGCAGACTTTTCGGGTTTCCAGTCCCATCGGCCTCGCACGGCGGTGTGCGCCCTGAGCGAGGCGGACCTCATCGAGTTCCCCTGTGACCGCTTCATGGACAGTGGGGGTGGCAGCGGAGGGAGCAGACGGGACGACCATCTTATGCAGCGCTTTGCTGACTGAGGCTGAGGTGTCAGTGGTTGAGAATGGGGCCAGGGAACGCTGTGGTCTCCATGGGACAAACTTTCTCCTCGAAGTCTCTCCACTGGAAAACTCCTTTCCCTCAACCCCATCTTTTTGGCCCTAGGCCTGCAGCCCCCACTACATGAAGTTCTAGACTGTCCAAGCCAGAAAAAAATTAGAGCATAGCTGGTGCGAAGACTTACTGTCGTATCAGGCTGGGTGACATCTGACATGTGAATGGATTGAGACCACTTCCTTTCTATCATCCTCAAACGTCAACTTTGCTTCTGTTTGACCGAAAGAAAAAAAAAGTTGAATTATGCCTCTCACACCAACTGGATCTCTCTACTGCCTCTTGGCCACAGGCTAGGCCAAAGGCCTTTGGCCAAGCCTTGGTTTTTAATCACTGCCCTCTAGAAAGACACACCTTTGTTTTCATTTTTAAAACCTAAGGAACTTCAGAGCCTCCCTGGGAGGTTAATGCAGTAGCCCCTTCTGGACCTGGAATCCCTGCTGATGCTGGGAAGAGGTGGGGAAACTTCTACGTTTGCCCTTAAGCATCATATTCCTGTTTGCTGAGGCATCATTCAGGTGCTTTTCAGATTTTATCTGCTGAGACAAATACACATGAATTATTTTAAACTGTGAAGAAGACTCTGCCAGTCCTGACAGTGAATCAACTCCAACAGACCACTAATGAGCACCAGAGGTTTTCTAGCCATGGTTGGCATGAAGCTGTTTAAAGTTCAATAATGAAATAACAAAGTAGTTAAACTTTGGGAACAGGACTTATGGCTGCATACTTTCCTTGCAGCAAATTCAAGGGGGATGGATCCGTTACCTGTAGTTGGAGACCAGACTTCTCTGTCGGAGTTTGCCCATCTCCTCTTACCTGCCTGTGGCAAAGAAAAATGCAGTGGCAATACCTGCAGCTGACTTAATGGTCACTGGAAAACATCTGGTTGTCTTCTCAAGGTTACTGCATCTCTACCAGCTGGCATTAGAATAAACATCACGGGGTACTTGATCAAGGATTCTACAGAAATCATCCACATGCCCTAGTTCCCATTAGTCTATAGTTAGATGATAAACCTAATTTCTTAATTGTACAAGTAGGTGAAGAGGCTGACTCTTCACTTGTTTGCAGCCATGGGTGAGCCCTTCCATGCCTTACTCTATATTGAATGGAAGAAGCTGTGGACACCATGTGAAACAACTCTGTGCCAATGAGTGTCTTTCTACTAAAACCAGCAGAATCTTAAAATGATTTAGAACTCACTGTGAAAAAATTATTTTTTTAAAAATTAACCATACACTAAATGCCCAGTGTTTGACTCTGCTATCAAATATTGATAAAATTACATCCTAGATTTTAGAAAATACTTGTAGTCTTTTTTAAAAATGTTTTTGTTTCCAGATCTTAGGTTAAAAAACTCTTTAACTTCGGAGATCTTTAACTTTATGAGACTGTTATTCCTTCCTTGTATTTACTGAAGTCTGCATCTGACACTAAATATAGTGTTTTGGTTTACATGAATAACTCTGTGTGTGTGTGTGCGTGTGTGCACGTGCGTGTATGTATGTGTTCTGGGAATACTGTTCTTTAGCGGTACAAAACTGTGGATCTGTGTCAGGAAAGGATGCTGTGGAAACAGGCAGATTGGTGCTTTTCCTTTTCTGATCTTTTCTTTTAGTGCCTTTAAAACTTCCTGGGGGTCTAAATGACTCAGGGAATTAGTTCCTGTCCAGGGCATCCCATTGGGTCCAGATGGAATTGGACTTGCAGTGCTGCTATCCAATGCTTGTTCTAGGGACCATGGAGCTCACAGGCCCCTTGGTTTCACCCTTATCCCAGACTCACTGCTCTTAGGAGCAGTTTTATCAGAGAGCCCAGAGGAGCATCTCCCAGGTTTCCCTTTCCATCCCAGATTCGGAAACTTGTGCTGTTCCTTTCAGTCCAACACCTTTCAGATTTATTTGTTCTACTTCTTTCTTCCCATCAGCCCTTGTGACTCTCACCCATTTCTTTTCCTTAGGATTGTAATCATGAGCCTCAAAGGAAAAGTGACAGAAAAAAACAATGTTTGCTCTCTGAAATTCCATGGTAGACCATCCCTGTATAAGCAAGGCATGCACCCTATTCCAAATCCTCACCCTGGCTCATCTTCCAATAGGAAATGCACCCATGCTGTATGTGTTAATGGTTAGCTATGTCAATAAACCCATTTCCTAATAGAAATGTCTAAAGGCTGGAACATGTTCTTCCGACTCGTCTCCATGACAATGCAATGCATTTTCTGCCTCTGGTTGTCCTGTTAACTCAGACCACACCGAGGATTGACTGCTTTCTTTCCACAACTGCCCACCATACTTTTCCAGTTTCACAGTGAGTGTTGACATTGTCTCACTTGTCCTTAAAAAAAAGAGGAAGAAAAAAATTCTATGGGTGATTTGAAACAGCCTAAAGTATGTTGAAATCACTCTGAGAAAAGGAGTTAATTTGACAGTAATGTGGAAATAACATGATTTGAGCAGTAATGGTAACAAGGTGATGGGTTCCCAGCCACCACTGCCTGCTGGAAGGAAACTGGATTCAAGTCTGAAGCCTTTCACCCAGATGGTCATTAACAGGCAGGAAGTAGCTTGAACTGAAGGTCATTACTGCTGCTGCAGCCTCTTAAAGCAGCAGACCCATAAAAAGTGTAAGAGAAACAAAATGACCTCTGGGAAAGTTTTTTTTTAAATTATTATTATTATTTAACAATTTACAGTGTTGCTAGGTTTCATCTCTTTTGCTAACTTTATATTCAAAAAGTCCAATGTAACAACTGGCAAGGGGGTAGGAGAAGATGGGTAAGGGAAATGAGGGTTTAGTTGATCATGGTTTTGAACAATAATAGTAGTAGTCATAAGATACAAGCATACATACACACACATACACATAATGCTTGACATTTGAAAGCATTTGACATGCATTTTTTTAATCTGACTCTCACAAGAACATTGCTAGGCAAGTTCTTCAGTAATCATTGTGTCTGTTTCACAGATGAGAAAACTGAGTCTGGGAGCAGTTAGATGACTTGCCCACAGCCATACAGATAGAAAATATTTGAGTCAGGATTCAAACCTGAGGCCCTCAATGCCAAGTCCAGCACTTTATTCACGATTGAAAGCTGCCTCTTAGAGAGATAGTGACATCAACAGCTGCTGTATTTGAAGAAATAGTTAACTAAATTCTCAATTAAACAGAATCTAGCTAATTGGAACATTCAATTCCTGATTCCCTTTCCACCCACATCTCCTCAGTCCCAGGCATTCCATGCATAGGACAAAGACTATAAAATAAGCTGAAATCAGGGTGATTGTTCAAAATGTTCCATTCCAGGCTATGTCCTGGGCTCAATACAATCCCATCCAATCTTCCCAAACTTTTCACATCTTTGGGGATGGACAATGAGACACTGAACACAGTCTTCAGAATACTGACCCGGAGATGCTGAAGTCAGCAGAGAAAAATGATTCTCCTTTTCTGTTCTAACCCAGGCAAGTAGATGAGTGAAGCTTTAGAAGGACTTCCAACAGCAAGAGCTTGAACAAAGAATATCTGGTTTGCCCCTCCTTGATCAGAAAATGAAGTTAAAGTAGAATGCTTTGCTGTCATCCACCCCAGTGCATTTCTCTGGGTGTTTTTATGACTGTTAGCATCACGGCTCTCCCTTAGGATTGGAAGGCACCTCATGACTACCCAAACCAACTCAGTCCTGAACGGCCACCTGCCTCTCAAACATCTCCTACACGCTGGCTGGCCACTTGTCCAGCGTAGAGATTGACTACATTCTTTTGAAGTGGTGAGTTCCCCACCCTTCCAAGTATTCAAGTAGAAGCTGGCTGGATAGTCATATGTCAGGTCTGTTACAGTGGGAATTAGTGTTCACTATGGGTTTTACAAATGTCATGTGTGCCTTAGGTAGCCTATTTCATATATTGACAACGTGAGTCATTAGGACATCTTCCCTTATATCAAGCTGAAATCTGCATCTCCAAAACTTACACCTTTGCTTCTATTTCTATCACTGATGCAAAGAAAAACATATATGTATAATATTCACCCATATTCTTGATATACAAGTCCAGAAATATGTATAGTGTATATATTTCTTGACATCAGTGGTATAAATACATAGATATGTATATATAGATACATATGTGTATCTGTGTATGCATGTAAACATAGATACTACACATCTATATTTATAAATATTTATATATCTATCACTGATGTCAAGAAATATATATACACATACATACATATATACATATTTCTGGAACACACTGGACATTAAGAATATCTGATTGTATGTGTCTGCATATGTGTACATATATGTATTCTCGAAATCCAGACTCATATATATGTATATGTATATATACACACGTGTATATATTTCTTGACATCAGTGATAGAAATATATATACATATATGAATTTATCTATGTGTCTGTGTGTGCGTCTATTTGTTTTTCTTTCACATGACAACCCTTTAAATTCTAGAAGACAGACATTATGCCTCCTCCTCTTCCACCTCCTTTCGGTCTCCTCTTTTCCAAGCTAAGTATTCTCAGTCTTTGCCATTCTATATGTCCTCTAGAAAAGATATTTTTGATAGTGTGTACCCAAAAGATAGGCACAGAAATTCAGGTAGCGATTCTGTTTCTTTATTACTTAAAGTCAGTTCATTCAGTCTCGAGCTAGCTTGGGAGGTTTGCCTGCTAAAATCTAGTTCTTGCCTGTTCTGGATTTTAGCCAGACTTAAAGGGTTAGGACATGCATGTGCACATTTCTGCCCACTCCTCCTAGTCTTGGCAATGCCAAGAAACTGTCCTTTGTTATTACTTTACTAAAAGCTTATTCTTTGCATTTACAAATGCCATTTGTTAATGGACCTTCAAGCATTAAAAAAACTCAAAAAACTTTACCTCATTAGATTTCTCAATAACCCCTGGGAGGATGGTGAGGCAAGGGCTCATTGTTGTTTTTTGTACAAGAAAATTAAAGCACTTAGGGATTCTAGGAGTTAATGGAGAGGCAGGATGGGAGAGCAAACAGAGAGATAACCTTGGACCCAGGAAGATGTAGACTCAGGTTCTTACTCTGATATAGGAGAAGCTTTATTACCTTGGGCAAGTCACTTAATACCTCATTGCTGAGTCTATGCAATCCATGAAGATGACAAATTTAAAGGAAGTTGCCAACGTACATTGAAGGAGGAAATTTCCTCGTATATCAATGGAATCTCAGGTCTGGTCTTCATCCCTATGGCAGTATCTAATGAAGGGACAGGGAGAATTGGATCAAGTGTTGGGTTTGGCATCCCCCTGACAGAAGTTCAATCCTGTCACTAACACTAACTGTGTGATCTTCCACAAATCCCTTTCTCTCTGGGCCTCAGTTTTTGTTTCTGTAAAATTGGGGAGGGATCAGACTGGATAGCCCCTAAGGTCCCCTCCAGCTCCAAGGAAACAGTCTGTGTTTCAGAGATGGGCTGCCATTTGGACTGAGAGAAGGGATGCCCAGAGTGGGAGTCGACAAAATCATAGATTACAATTAGCGACTTGTTTCAAATGATTTGAATCGCTTATCAGTTTGGAAAGGAAGCCCATTTATAGTCAGTCCTCCAAATGATTGATTCAATTTGGGTTCATTTGGAGGGGGCAGAAATACTAAATAGCCCAGGATATATATCTGCCTAAAAGGTGGTGAGCTCAAAGAAACCATCTGGGCCATTGGTTTGAGATGCTTCATTCTACAGTTGAGGAAACCAAGGCCTAGACTGACTAGGTGATTTTCTAGGGGTGTCCTAGGAAATTAAGCCAGAGGCCAGATTTGAAGGCACCTTTCTGATGCCTCAGCTGGTCTTCCCTACTTTACAGTGTCAGAATGGGCAACTTTTGGATAGTGCTGTTTGAGGTGGGCTCTGAGTTCCCACTTCTCTCTTCTCTGCCTCTGTTTCAGCAGTCCCAGACTCTCAGATACTTTAAAGTGGGTTTTCTAGGAGATTAAACACTAAATCAGAACTCTGGGTTAGTCAGGAGGTCTAATAGCTCAGATGAATCAGTCAGAAGCAATGACAGTCAGCCTGCTTGGTGGGTGGCTGGGTGTGGGGAGATTGTCCTCATCTTTTCATTTGTCTTTGTTGCATGCAGTGAATGCATCTCCACTGAACAACATCCTTCCTGGGTCTATGGTTTTCCCCTCATGATGTTTTCTTTCTTTTCCATTTATCCTTGCACTCCCTCTGATATATATATATATATATATATATATATATATATACATATATATATATATATATATATATATATATATATATATATATATAACCTTGGGCAATACCTCATTGCTGAGTCTATGCAATCCATGAAGATGACAAATTTAAAGGAAGTTGCCAACGTACATTGGAGGAGGAAATTTCCTCCTATATCAATGGAATATATATATATATATATATATATATTTAATATACCCTTTGCTGTTCTGCCATCATAATGATACTAATAATTCACATTTTCAAAGCACATTAAGCACATTGATGAGGTGCTTTCTTTGAAGCATTCTTGTCTTATTAGCCCTATTTTTTTTTCAGATAGGGCAATGGAAGATCTGAGAAATGAAATGAGACTGGCAATGGAAAGGTCATTGAAACTGGAGTCAAGGAATCACAGGTTTAAGGCTGGTAGGATACTTAGGGGGCAACTAGGTCAGTTCTACCATTAAGTTCAGATCTTGAGAGATTAGGTGACTTGCCTAGGATCACATTATAGGTAAGATGAAGGTCTTCTTACTCATTTAATCACATTTAGGGTTAAACTGAATTAAAATCTCCACCTTGCACCTTACTACCTACTTGATCTTAAACAAGTCACTTGTTTAAACAAGTCCTGGGCCTCAGCTTCCTCATCTGTGAAACGAAAAGGTTAGACTAAAGGTCCCTTCTGCTCTGCTCTGATGTCTGTTTTTCCAAGACTTGTCCAGGCTCACACAGCTCAGGATTCAGCCCCAGGTGCTGACTCCCAGTCCAACAGCTTTGTCCCTATGCTATGCTCTGATGTGCCATTGTGTTCTTCCCTCCTTCACCTCCTCCTGCCTTCCACTGGTCCCCTGGGGCTCTTCTCCTTATTTCTTTCACCACCGTTAACACTTCTTTGAAATCATGCCAACTCTGCAGTTCAGAAGATCCATCTTAGGGGGCAGAGGCAAGAGTGACCCAAGCCCATTCTCCTTTTACAACAGAGAAGGAAACTGAGGCTTAGAGAGGGAAAGTGACTGCTTGTGGTCACATGACTGTCCTATGATCCAAGAATTATAACTAGAGGGGAATTTGAACATCCCTGATTCTGACTCTTGAGAAAACTGAGTCCCACAAAGAGTAAGTAATGTATTCAAGGCAGTAAGTAGCTAGCCTAGTATTTGAATCCAGGGTCTCAGCTCAGAAATTTATTGCTTTGTGAACAAAAGTGCAGATGCAGTTTCATCTGGTTATTTTCCTTAACAGTAAAATAAAAATCCCTGATACATAATTTGGGTTTTATCTTGCTTGCTTGCTATTTATTTGGCTTCTTCTTTTTCTATTACTCCTTTTCCTCAGTTAGCATGCTCTCATCCTACTCCACAGCCTGGGGGCGGGCAGGAGCTCTGCCCTAATGCAACTGCCTAGTGGGAGGAGAGGAGACTCAGGTTAGCTCCCAGTACTTCAATGGTATAGTGTTGTCTTAGTTTGAAAGAGGGATTGGGCAACAGGGACATTGCCCACAACACAGCTGTTTGTTGGCTTCAGATCTTGAGAGGGGCACGTGGGCTTTTTAAGAGACAAGAGTCAGAGTTCAGGAGCTCTTATTGGCATCCTCCCCCGTGTGTGTGTGCGCGCGTGTGCGTGTGTGTGTTTTCACTTTGTCGCAGAACATGGCTTGATTTTCTGTTTGACTGTTATCCTTCCCTGATGAGACATAGATACACACACACATTTTGGAATATAGAACCACCTTTATATATCTCTAGTCTTTCAATGCTACTGTAGAGCTATGAGCGGGTGCTGTGTTCTTTGAGCAAAGCAGAATTAACACAGTACAAAATAAACACAGTATGCACAAATTTGGGATATCTACCCCAAATATTCACACAAACTATCTGTGCCCAACCTGTGGTAGAGCATTCTGAGCTCGTGTTGGTCTGATCAGCCACAGTCGGACACACTGAAATTTCACTTTATCGTAGTGACGTCATTTTGGTCCTCTTCGAAGACGAAGGACAACAACCAGAGCTTGTGAGTCATGCAGGACTCCAGGCTCCAAAGAGCAGAAGTTAGAAGTCACCCACAGCGCAATGAGGAGGCATGCAGTGTGGGCAAGAGCAGGTTGCAACACCTTACCAGGGAAGGACTATGCTAGAAAAATGGTGGAAAGAATTTTATCGGAGCAATATGTGGCCAGAAAATGTCCTAAGATCATAGATTTTGGGAGGGGATCTTAGATGCCTAACTTCACAAGGAAAGCAAGGCAAAATGATTTGCCCAAGGTCATACATGTCAGAGACAGGATTCAAAGCCTAATCTTCCTGAATCCAAGTCTGGTACTCTCTTCACCCCATGCTCTCATCTACCAAGAGCAGGGAATGATAACCAATAGGAAATAGTGTATGGTCTGCTGGTCCCCAGACACTGTCCAAAGAGCCACAGATGGCCAGGTTGGGTGAACACAGACAAGAGTCACGAAGATTGGAAATGCGTGGTACTTGTGGATGTGAGACCACAGACCTAGAAGTATTGAACAATATGTGTGTCTGTGTAGTATCCCTGTTGATCCTCCTGTGGCTCAGTTCTTGGAGATGTGCTGACTTCTCTCCATCGAGGAGGAAAACAGAGGTTCCCTCTTTCCTACTATGCTCAGGGATTCTGTGCTCTTCTTATAGCTCTATATCTTCTCCCAGTGAATGAATTCTGGTTAATTCAGTCTTTCTGGATGTCCTATGAGATGTGGTCAGCCCTCCCTCACTCAAAACAAAGTCAAGTGCAAGTCATATCATCATTTCTCTGATGGCATGGTCTTCTTAGGCAATGAAGGACAAACACACATTTGAGATGTGGACCATTTGAAGGTGGCTTACCAAGAATACTTGCCTAATAAGTAGCCTCAGTCACTTCATTCTGCTGTCAATTATGCACTAAGGGCTTCCAATCCAAATATGAGCCCTTTGAAGGAAAGGCTCCACCTTATTCTTCTTTGGGGGCCTCCAATCAAAATGCTAGACCAGTAGCACCCTCTGTGAATAATGAGTATCTCCAGCTTAGAAGTGGTAGAGATCTCAGAGTATATCTAGCGTAATTATTCTTATATCCAGAAGAGTATATAAATACTCTTATATTCCAGAAGCACAGAGAAGTGGAATGATTTGTCTGAGGTCAGACAAGGAATAAGTAGCATAACTGGAACTTGAACCTGAATCCTTGGACTTGAAAGCCAGCTACCATTTTGCTGATAAATACCTAAAAGAATAGCACTATGGGAATATGGGTTCAGCCTGGCTCTTCTTGCCATATTGGAAATAGATGAATTTTTCTGAAAATGTAGAAATGGAAGAAATTTGAGAGCCTCTCTTTCTCTCTCTCTTCCTGTTTGACCTAAGGTAGTACCAGACTCTACACATGGGGCCAAGGGAAGGGTGGCTGAGAGATTGTAGGATAAGTTATCAGCTTCAGTGCTTATCCCTGCCACTTAGAATGATGGTTGGCACCAATAGGTGCTTAGTAAATGTTTATCAACGATTGGTTCCAATCAGTTTATACTGATATATATATATATCAGTATATACAAATAATACTTGTCCCATTGAAAGAAAATTATCAGAAGAGGTTAATTAGATAAACAACTTGTAAATGATCATTTCCTTAAAGGCCAAAGCTCTTTTGTTCTTTCCTTTCTGATTCAAGCACCGAGCACAGTCCTGGCACATAGTAGGTGCTTACTTAATCAATGCTTATTAATTAAACTGAATGGATGTTCTACTTGAGTATAATTGTCCTTCCCATTCCAGTCTGATATTTTTGTTTCTCTCTCATCCGTCAGCCTTCTGTGTCATCAGTTCTCTCCCTGACAAAACCATATCAGGGATTTAAACAAAAGACTTGAATACATTAAGGATTCCTTTTCATAATTTTCTCCAGTCTGGTAAGACATAATGAGACAAGTGTGTGCACAAGATAAGAGACATTGAACTCCCCACTGTGTGGTTTGAGTTGAAACTGACTAATGACTAATATCACCAGGTGAGGAGGTTATCTCTATTTCCAGAGAGAGAGAGTGGTCTCCATGGATGGGGATTCTGGCCTGGGCAAATTTATCATCATTACCATGGGAGACAGAAATCAATATGTCTGCCCTTGGGAATACAGAGTCAGGAACGGGCAACAGACAGACTTACACTTCATTTAGAATACTTTTGTCCCTCTGTGGATTTCCTTGGATCCTTGCAAAACCCACTTGGGGAGGAGGTAAGTGGTAGCCTGGGTCCTTCATGTGAGAACTCTGACTCTCAGTGTACCCCGAGGAAAAGGTTCCAAGTGGCATAGTTTGTCCTTATAAGGGACAAAAAAAGAAGGGATCTGTCTGATTATCTCTCCCACATCACTGGATGCCTGATTTGTGAGAGCAGGGGACTGAATGAGAGCTTGGATAATGCCCAGCTCTTTGGCTGGGCTTTGGCTTCTTACTCTCTAGAATTCCAAAGACAACCTCTGTTCTATGAGGTCAGAGAGTGTCAAGGTCAAAAGTGGCCACACTGACCTGGGAAGTGTGGGAATACACGTACAGAAAAGGCAGGTGGAAAGGGAAAACTCATTTTCTCCTGGTTCAAATCAACCCAAAGGCAAAAAAAAAAATTGGGAATGGAATTTGTAGAATTCTTTTGACCAAAAGACAGTAGTCAGTAATTCAAGAAAATGGTTGACTCAGCTGGAAAAGTTTTATCTTGCTTATTAATTAAATTAAATAAAGCAGGAGCTTTCTGATGACAGATGGAATGGTTGACTTCTCCTGGAATAGAATAGGGATGTGAGAAAAAGAAAAACCCTACAGGGAGGAATGATATAATTACTGCCAAGTCATTTTCTCAGAGGTCATCAGAAGAGGCATCTCTGGGAGGAATTTGACTAAGTCTCCATGCTTTTATTGGCCGAAATACTCCTTCAAGGGTGACTGGATTGAAACAGGGACCCTCAATCCCATTGCCAAAAAAGCCTCAGGTTCACAAAAGATTTGGAAAACCACCAATGCTTGAAGTGTGAACTCCAAGGAACCAAATATCATTTTGCAAAGGCCATGTCTCATTATTGCCTCCCTCTCCACCCATATACCTCCAAATGTGCCTTGTGTGGATCCCTTCTTTCCTGGGTACTTAAGCAAATAGGGCAGCTGTGGAAATGTTAACTTCTGAAGAGAATGACTCAATCCTCCTCATTCTACCATAAACCAGCCATTTATTAATGAAGTTAGTGTGCTCTCTCTAGCCTCACTCTCCCAAAGCAACGCTGGCTCCATCTCCACCCTTCAGGATTCTAGGGGTACCCTGAGGGCTTTAGGGGGTCTCCATTACTTGGTCTCACCAGTTTGCTTCCTTCTACTGTTGGATGCCAGTGATTGACTGGCAATCCATTCCATTTAACCACCTAACATCAATTAATTTTACAAATAGATATTTACTTCTAACATGAACACGAGTACAAACATTTCTTTTCAATAACTTGGGGACATCTTCTTCCCTACATTCAGGTCTTCCTGTGGGCCAAGCACTACACTAGATTTGGGGGCACAAAAACAAAAGAATCTGTGTCCTCAATGAAGGGACACTCTACTGGGAGACACAACATTGATTAACCACCACTGTGTGCTAGAAACCAGGAAGACAAAGACAAAATGAGACCATCGCAGTCCTCCAGAAGTTTATATTCCAACAGGGACAACATCATGTACATCTACACATCTGTACAAAAGTGAATAATTGTGTGTGTGTGTGTATGTGGGTGGGTGTGTGTGTAGTGGGGGAGGGACTAGAAGCCTGAAAGATCAAGAAAGGTCTCATGTAGAAGATAGCTCTTAAGCTAAACTTTGAAGGAAACTGGGGCTTCTTCAAGGTGGTGGTGAGGAGGGAATATATTCTAGGAATGAGGATCATCCTGCACAAAGGCACTGAGGCAGAAGATAATTTATCACAATTGAGGATGAGGAGATGTGGGTTCAAATCCTGCTTCTGACACTTACATATTGTGAGGTTTAATATTCAACGATCCCCTGAATTACACCATGTCAGTCAATAAGAATTTATTAAAAGACTTATGTTGACATGATAAGTAAATTAGGGGAACATGGAAAAAAGGACCTGTCAGATCTATGGATAAGGAAAGAGTTTATGCTCAAACGAGAGACAGAGAAGATTATGGAAAATTAAATAATTTGATTACTTGAAATTAAAAAAGTTTTTGCACAAACAAAACTAATGTAGCCAAAGTTATAAGGAAAACAGGAAACTGGGAAAATTTTACAGCAAGTGTCTCTGATAAAAACCTTGTTTTACAAATACATAGGGAGGGGCAGAGCCAAGATGGCGGAGTAGAAGGATGCACGTTTACGAGCTCCGAAACCACAGCCCATAGAATTCATGTAAAAAGAGTCCCCCATAACTTCTGGACCACTGAAAAGGGTATAGAAACGGAGTGGAAGAGATTTCCGTTCCAGGGAGCCCTGGAGACCCGTCCCCAGGGTCCGTCGCCCCCTGGAAAGTGGACACCACCCCAGCGCTGCCCTGGCGGCAGCCCCAGAGAAGCTGACCGGAGCAGGCTTCAGGGGTGGAAGCTCCGGCAGCCGGGAAAGTCCCTCCCCCCACAGAAGCTACAGGTCAGTGAGAGAGAAGGCTGGGCTGGACGAGAGGGGGAGCGGAGTGTCTCCGTGACTCGGGCCCCCTCGGGAGGAAGCAGCTGCGGCAGAGACAGGGGCAGGAAGCGGCGGAGGCAGAGGCGTGGGCGGCAGCGGCTGCGGCTGCGGCTGGTCCAGGACTCCCCCCAGCAGCAGGCAGGATACTCATTAAGGAAGATCTCTGCATAAACAACCTGAGGGAGCTGAGCCTGGGAGGCGGCCCCCCCCCACCCGCTCCATTCCTGAAGGCCTCTGCATAAAGCCCCTGAGGAGGCCGAGCCTGGGAGGCGGCCCTGCCCCCACCCCAGCACCAGAACTAAAGCTTGCTGCGGAAAGCCCATTTGAACCTCAGACCCCAAGCACTAGCTGGGCGGATCTAGGTGGGGGTGGACAGGAATCTCAGAAGTCAAGTAACCGGCTGGGAAAATGCCTAGAAAAGGGAAGAAAAATAAGACTATAGAGAGTTTTTTCCAACAAATGCAAATGATCCCGACATTCGGATCTGACGAGGACGAGGAAATATTCTTGCCATCAGGGAAAGACGTGGAGAGTGGGGCCTCAGCACCCCAGACACCCCAGGGAGATGTCGGGTGGGCTCAGGCCTTGGAAGAGCTCAAAAAGGATTTTGAAAAGCAAATTAGACAGGTGGAGGAAAAACTGGGAAGAGAAATGAGAGAGATGCAAGGAAAGTATGAAAAACGGGTCAATACCTTGGTTAAGGAGATCCAAAAAAATGCTGAAGAAAATAATACCTTGAAGAATAGGCTCACTCAATTGGCAAAAGAGGTTCAAAAAGCCAATGAGGAAAAGAATGCTTTCAAAAGAAGAATTAGCCAAATGGAAAAAGAGGTTCAAAAGCGCACTGAATTTAATAGTTCTCTCAAAATTAGAATAAAACAGATGGAGTCTAATGACTTTACGAGAAACCAAGAAATCACCAAACAAAACCAAAAGAATGAAAAAATGGAAGAGAATGTGAAATATCTCATGGGAAAAACAACTGACCTGGAAAATAGATCCAGGAGAGACAATTTAAAAATTATGGGACTACCTGAAAGCCATGATCAAAAAAAGATCCTAGATATCATCTTCCATGAAATTATCAAGGAAAACTGCCCTGACATTCTAGAACCAGAGGGCAAAATAAGTATTGAAAGAATCCATCGATCACCACCTGAAAGAGATCCAAAAAGAGAAACTCCTAGGAACATTGTGGCCAAATTCCAGAACTCCCAGCTCAAGGAGAAAATCTTGCAAGCAGCTAGAAAGAAACAATTCCAGTACTGTGGAAATACAATCAGGATAACTCAAGATCTAGCAGCTTCTACATTAAGGGATCGAAGGGAATGGAATAGGATATTCCAGAAGGCAAAGGAACTAGGACTCAAACCAAGAATCACCTACCCAGCTAAACTGAGTATGATACTTCAAGGGAAAATATGGTCTTTCAATGAAACAGAGGACTTTCAATCATTCTTGATGAAAAGACCAGAGCTGAAAAGAAAATTTGACTTTCAAACACAAGAATGAGAAGAAGCATGAAAAAGTAAACAGCAAAGAGAAGTCTTAAGGGACTTACCAGAAGTGAACTGTTTACATTCCTACATGGAAAGACAATATCTGTAACTCTTAAAACTTTTCAGTATCTGGGTAGTTGGTGGGACCACACACACACATGTACATGCATGCACACACACATACATACACACATGCACACACATACAGAGACAGAGAGCACAGAGTGAATTGAATAGGATGGGACCATATCTTAAAAGAAATTAAGGTAAATGGTGAGAGAGAAATGTACTGGGAGGAAAGAGGGTGAAATGGAATGGGGTAATTATATGTCATTTAAGAGGCAAGTAGGAGACTTCTTAGTGGAGGGAAAAAGAGGAGAGCTGAGAAAAAAAAAACAATTAGTTTACCCTCATCACATTTGACTAAAGGAAGGAATAAAATGCACACTCATTTTGGTATGAAAACCTATCTTACAGTGTAGGAAAGTGGGGGAGAAGGAGATAAGCAAGGGGGGGGGGGATGATGGAAGGGAGGGCAAAGGGAGGAGGGAGCAATTTGAAGTCAACACTTGGGGAGGGACAGGATCAAAAGCCAGAAGAGAAACAATGAGGGGCAGGGTAGGATGGAGGGTAATTCAGTTAGTCTTATACAACATGACTATCAGGGAAGACATTTGCAAAATTACACAGATATGGCCTATATTGAGTTGCCTGCGTTCCCAAAGGGAATGGGTGGGGAGGGAGGGATGGGGAGAATTTGGACCTCATAGTTTTAGGAACAACTGTTTAGTATTGTTGTTGCTACTAGGAAAGAAGACATACAGTTAAGGAGGAATAGAAAGTCATCTGGCCCTACAGGAGAAAAGAGAAGATGGAGACAAGAGAAGGGAGGGATGACAGAAGAAAGGGCAGATTGGAGATAGGGAAAATTAGATTGCTTGGGGTACTGGGGTGGGGGGAGGGGCTAAAAGGGGAGAAAATTTGGAACCCAAAATTTTGTGAAAATAATTGTAAAAAGTTAAATAAATAAATAACAAATACATAGGGAACTGAGCTAAATATGTTGTTAAAAAACCATTTGCCAGTTGATAAATGGCCAAAGGATATGAACAGACAGTGTTCAGAAAAAGAGATAAAAGCAATCAATAGTCACATGAAAAATGCTCTAAATCACTACTGATTAGAGAAAAGCAAATTAAAATAACTCTGAAATATCACCTCATACTTACCAGACTAGATAACATGACAGAAAACAAAAATGACAAATGCTGTAGCAAATGTGGAAAAATTGAGACACAAATGTACTGTTGGTGGAGTTGTGAACTAAGCTAGCCATTCTGGAGAACAATTTAAAACTATGTCTAAGGGCTATAAAACTGTGTATACTCATTGACCCAGCAATACCACTACTAGGTTTGTATCCCAAAGAGATCAAAGAAATATTCACAGCAGCTTCTTCCGTAGTGGTAAAGAAATGGAAATTCAAGGGATGCGCATCAATTGGGGAATGACTAAACAAAGTGTGGTGCATGGTTGTTGAGCTATAAAAATGACAGATTGATTTCAGAAAATTCTGGGGAGACATTTGAACTCATGCAAACTGAAGTGAGCACAACCAAGAGAACTTTGTACATAACACCAGTCATATTGTAAAGATGATCAACTGTATAAAACTTGGGTACTCAGATCAACAATGATCCAAGACAAGTCCAAATGACCCATGATAAGAAATGCTATCCATTCCCAGAGAGAGAACTAATGAACTCTGAATGCAGATTGAAGTATGCTTTTGAAAAGCTTTCTTTATTTTTATAGTTTTATTTTATTTGTGTTTTCTTTTGCAACATAGCTAATATGAAAATGTGTTTTGCGTGACTTCACATGTATAAATGTTATCAAATTACTTGCCTTCTCAAATAGGAGTGAGAGGGGAGAGACAGGAGGAAGGAAGAGAATTTGGAACTCAATTTTTTAAAAAGGTTGTTAAATTTTTGCATGTAAATTTTACAAGAAATTACATGTAATTTACAAGTAAATGTTAAAATTTTACGTGTAATTGGAAAATATTAAATGAAGTAAATATTTTCTTTTTAGAAAAAGAAACTACTACTGTGTGTCAGGCACTGTGCTAAGCATCAGGGATACAGAAAGAGGCAAGACAGTCTGCTCTCAAGGAGCTGAGTCTGATGGGGAAGACAACATGCAAATAAGTTATGTACAAACAAGGTATGCACGGAATGAATTGGAGGTAATCAACAGAGGGAAGGCAGCAGAACTAAGAGGGATTAGGAGAGCTTTCATGTAGATAGAAGATGCCATTTTAGCTGGGACTTGAAGGAAGTCAGGAAATCTAGGAGGCTGAGAAAAGGAAGGAGAGCATTCCAGGGATGGGGGACAGCCAGTGAGAATGCTCAGAGCCAGGAGGATGGAGTATCTTGTGTGAAGGGCATCAAGGAGGTCATTGTCACCAAATCAAAGAGTAAGGGAAGAGTAAGAAGACTGGAAAGGTAGAAAGAGGGGGCAGATTGTGAAGAGCTTAGAAAGCCACAGAGGGGATTTTACGTTTAATCCTAGAGTTGATAGAGAGCCACTGGAATTGACTGAATAGGGAGAGAGAGGTGACATGGTTGGACCCGCACTTTAGGAAAATCACTTTTACAGTTGAGTGGAGGTTGGACAGGAGTGGTGAGAGGCTTGTGGCAGGGAGACAAACCAGCAGGCTATTTCAATAGTCCAGGAGTGAGGTAATGAGAGCCTGAACACACACACAGATACAGACACACACAAACACAGACACACACACATACACACTCTCTCTCTCACACACACATAAAATGTATATTGTTTTCTTGGCTCTGTTCACTCCACTATCCATCAATTCCTACACATTTTTCAATGCTTCTCTGTATTTATCAAATTTATTATTTCTTATAACAACAATATTCCATTGCATTCATGTACCATGATGAGTTTAGTCATTCCCCAATTTATGGGCACCTATTTTGTTTCCAATTCTTTGCTATTACAAAAAGTACTACTATAAACATTTTGATGTGTAAAGGGATTTTCTTCTTATTAATCATCCCCTTGGGGTATAAGCCTAGTAGTGGAATCTGGCTCAAAACATACGGATATTTTAGTTACATTGCTTGCATAATTCCATTTTGCTTTCTAAAATGGTTCTATAAATCCACAGCTCCACTAACAATGTACTAGTGTGCCTATCTTCCCATAACCCCTCCAATATTGACTATCTTTTGTCATCTTTGTCAATTTTCAGAATGTGAGGTGAAACTTCAGGGTTGTTTTGAGTTTCATTTTTCTTATTATTAGCTTTTAGGAACATGTTTTTCATATGGTTGTTAATAATTTGAAATTTTTTGGGGAACTATTTCTTCACATCATTTGAACTCATTGATTGGTGATACATTTTTGTTTTTATATATATTTATTATTTTAACATGTCTTAGATACCAAATCCTTATCAGAGAAATCTGATATGAAGATTTTTTCCCCCTTTGACTGCTTCCTTTCTTATGTTAAATGCATTGTATTTGTTTGTGTGGAAGCTTTTCATTTTTACATAATCAAAATTATCTATTTTTTCTTTTGTAACGCATCTATCTCATTTGGTTAAGAAGATACCTCCCACCCATAGCTATGCGAGGTCTATGATCTGTTTCTTTTCTCATTTTTAATGGTATAATCTTTAGTAATAAGGTCACATATCCTTTAGAATGTACTGTGAAATATGGTGTATAGTGTCAATTTAAGCCTAATTTCTACAAGATTACTTTCCAATTTTCCCAGATTAAAAAAAAAAAAAACCCAATTGAGATATTTTTTTCATATATCTTTCCTGGCTGCCCCGCAGGTCTGGACCCCTTTTCCTTTCCTTCATCTAAATCCTGCCTTCTGCAAGAAGCCACCAACAGCTGCCATTAATGTTCATGCTTTCCCTTTGAGATTATCTCCAGTATGCACTGTCTATATCTTGTATGCATTGAGCTATTTCTTTGTTGTTTCCCCCATTGGAATTTAAGCTTTTCGAGGCTAGGAACTGGTTTTGCCTTTCTTTGTATCTCTAGTTCTTAGCACACTGACTGACACATAGTAAGCCCTAAACAAAATTAAATTTAAAATTACCACACTGACTGACACATAGTAAGCCCTAAACAAAATTAAAATTAAATTAAAATTAAATTCTTACCAATTGAATGAATGGCTGGGCAGAGAAATGAAGTGCCATGAGTGAGGAATGAGGCTTAGATCATCAGACTTCATTTTCTTGTCAGTAGGTTCTTCTTTCTTAAAAATAAGGGTTAATTAAGGAAGAGAGGTATATTGAACAATATGGTGTAAGAGAAAAAAGGCATTAAAAAACCTTTATTAAAAGAGTTGTAATTTGAGAGTGTAAAGTATGCCTGTGCTGTCTTCTGTATTTCCACTTCATTGTCCTTGTGTAACATCATTGCATACAGCTGAAAACAGCACCCTTGGAGGCTCTACTTTTTAGCAAAAGTATTACGTTAAAATATCATCTGCCCCAAATAGGGTAATTTAAAAAGAGAAAAAAAACTAAACACTAGGAGATGTGGGAGTCCTGGGGATCAGGGAATTTTTGCTTGGATTTCTGCACATTTTTATGTCTCTTTCAGTTGGCTTTTGGAAATGTTAGTACCATCTCTTAATAATATTAATATCACCAATAATAATTAATATTTATTATATTATAATATATTATAGCTATATATGTACTCTATATGTATGCATATGTGCATACACATATATACATATATATGACATCATTCAATTATCTTTAATTGTTCAGTTATTTCAGTTGTGTCCAGTGCTTGAGACCTCATTTAGGGTTTGCTTGGCAAAGAAACTGGAGTGGTTTGCTATTTCCTTCTCCAGCTCATTTTCCAGGTGAGGAAACTGAGGCAAGCAGAATTAAGTGACTTATCTAAGGTCACACAGCTAGTAAATGTCTGAGGCCAGATTGGAACTCAGGAAGATAACAATTCCTGATTCTGAACCTGGTGCTCTATCCATTGCACCACCTAGCAGCTGATATTATACACTCCTACACATATACATACACACATACATACATACATATGTGGTGTCAATTTTATATTACATATATGGCATCAATATTATATTGCAAAATTAATATTAACATCCTGCCAATTCTACTTTCATAATCACTTTTGCATTTCTCTGCTCTCACAACCACAGCCCTAGCTGATGAATTTAACCACCTCTTACCTGCACTATTACAACAGCTTCCTCACTGGTCTCCCTGTTTTCAGTGTCTCCCTTTTCTAATCCATCCTCTGTACAGGTGACAAAATCTTCGAAGAAGTCCTGCCATGTTGCTCCCATGCTCAAGAATCTCCATTGGCTCCCTGTTCCTTCTAGAATCAAATGTCAATTTCTCTGTTTGCCATTTACAATCCCTTGACAATTTGGCATGTAGGCTATTTGCTGAATCATTTAGCATTAATTGGAATATGTTTTTGACAAGTTAACATCACTCAATAGGGACTGTAGTTTTAATTTCTCTCTGGAAAGTAATTAAACCTAATGAAGTGGAACAAAGGAGAACTAAATATATACTAAAATAGTTACTTACATACTCAAACAAAATGTCACTGTCATTAAATATACGTGCAATTTTGCAAGGGATAACAATACATTCTCTCTCCAGATTTGAAATTTCCTTTAGCTCATCTCTATTAATATAAACCCATGTGTAGAGTGGATCAGGAAGACTTGAATTCAAATCTTGTATTTAATACTTACTAGCTTTGCATCTCTGGACAAGTCACTGAACCTGTTTTTTCGGTTTCCTCACCCATAAAATGAGCTGGAGAAGAAAATATTTCACAAGAAAACCCCATATAGGGTCAGAAAGAGTAGGACATATTGGAAAATGACTTTCTTAAATGACTGGGTAAGTTACCTAATCTCTATGAGCCTGAGGCAATTCTCTAAAACTATAAATTGATGTTAAGATGTGACCTGCCTTAGTGGAGGGAATGTTCATACATGGAGTTCTCACACCATCCACATGGCCTCTACTTGATATCTACTAAGGTGGACTCTTACTCTCTAAGAATAAAAAAGACTGACCTCCTGGTTCTGGATTAATTCTTGCTTGTGGAAGTGTTCAAAGGGTGTTAGATCTAGAGCTGCAAGAGAACTTTTAAACCATCTAGTCCAACCTTCTCATTTTACAGATGAGGAAACAGAGGCTCAGGTTTGGGTTAAGGAACTTAATATAAAGTCACATAGGTAGGAAATAGCAAAGCTGCTCTGAAGTCTTTCTAGTCTAGGATCATAGGGTCCCAGACCTCTAGCTGGAAGGGACCCTCATTTTACAGATGAGGAAAACTGAGCACCTGAGAGGGGAAGTCACTTCTCCAAGATCACATTGCGTGTTAGTAGTAGAGCTGAATTTGAACTCAAATCCTCCAACTGCAAGGCTCTTTCCACACTGCCACTATTGTACTCCTACGATGAAGTCACATGTACCATGAGAAAGCCTAGCATCATTGAATTAGAGCTAGAAATGATCTTAGAAGCCATTCAGTTCAGGAAGTGAAAGACAGCCTAGTCTGATGATAAAAGCACTAGATTCGGAATGAATTTGAGCCCTAGACTCTCTATGTGTGACCCGGGGCAAGTCATTTCACCTCTTTAGGCCTCTGTTTCTTTAGTAAAATGAAAGATTTATCTCAGTGGTTTCTTAGACCCTTCAGACCTTAGATTCTGTGAAATCAATAATGGGCTAGCCCTTGCCAGGATGATTGGTACTAGGAAGGGTGTGTTGAGTCACTTTGCCCTGAGGTTGACTGGCAGTTTTTCTCTAAACTAGTTTTACTGTCTCACCTGGTTCTTCTTGGGCAGGTCTCTGTGGGGCAGGTGTCCAGAGACAGGTGTTTGATAGCTGGCTATAGGGCAGAGCAAGGCTCCCTGGAGACATGTGGGGAAGAAACTCAGAGCCAGGGATATGCCACCTTTCTGTCCTAAGTGACACATGTACATTTTTGTTTCCTTGCGTGTTACCATTCCTGGAGGCTCTGAACATCATCTGAAGTACACGAGACAGAAATGTCTGCCCATGGGACAGGAGAAGTCTGCCAATGTTGAAAACTGGGTTGGACTCGATGGCCTGAGGTCCTTCTCAGCTTGGAGATTCTGCTGGGTACATGGGAATTGGAGGGGGGGCATTAAAATGGGTTTTATTAAATAATAAATAAAAAATAAATGAAATTAAATGGGTTTATTTAAATCAAATTAATCAGGGCCCCTCCTTTTGAACCTCGATCTTCTCTCTCTTCCTACCAGCATACCTTTGTGGAGGCTCTCCTCAGAGAAGCAAAGTTCCCTCTCTGAGCAGCTGACACCCCTGGTCAGCCCCCCATCCAATGCCAGTTTCTCCTGCTCCTCAGCCTCTTTCCTAGTGCTTGACTGGCTATCCCTAGAGATCCTTCTTGCTTTCTTCCAAGGCCCAATGGCCCAGCCTCTAAGCACTTCTCTCATGCTCTCCATTTCTGGCAGAAGCCAGGGCCCGCCTCCCTTCCCCAGTTTCCTCCCATCCTCCCACTCACCCCTGGTGAGTATCATTTTTCCTTCCCACTCTCCAATGCTTGTTTCTCCATTGCTAAGCAGCGCCCCCATGCTGTCTGTGTACATGGCATCCATCCCTCTGTACCCAGTCAGTTCAGTTGAAGCCCATGGGGTTGAATCACAGCCTAAAAGCCTGGGGGTTTGGGGGCAGAGGCAAGGGCAACTGGGCACAGAGGAACCAATTACTTAAATAAAGTGTCTGGCATTTTACAGGATTGTTTAAAAAGTGTGATTGACACCATATATGTATATATGTATGTATGTACATATATGTGTGTATATGCATATGAGCTAGGTGGGGCAGTGGATAGAGTGCCAGGTCCAGAGTCAGGAATTCTCATCTTCCTGAGTTCCAATCTGACCTCTGACATTTACTAGCTGTGTGACCTTGGGTAAGTCACTTAATCCTATTTGCCTCAGTTTCCTCAACTGGAAAATGAGCTGGAGAAAGAAATAGCAAACTACTCCAGTTTCTTTGCCAAGCAAACCCTAAATGGGGTTACAAGTGCTGGACATAACTGAAATGACTGAACAACATTTATAGATAATTGAATGATGTCATATATATGTATATATGTGTGTATGCACATATTTATACACATAGAGTACATATATAGCTATAGACATAGAGTCATTTTCAAGTATACTGACCCCTACCCCCATAACCCACTCTTGTTAAAAAAAAATAAACAATCCCCTCCTCCTCATGTCCTGTCTGCATAGTCTTCTGTCTTTATCCTGAGAAAAATTAAGTCATCTTCATCCTCTCCTTTCCCCAGGATTGACCCTTTCATCTCATCTGAGTCCAGCTCATAGCGTTCCCTGCTATGTACTTCCTTTTTCTAAAAAAATAAATTTTCTATTTTATTATGAAATTCGTAAACATTAGCAAGAATGAACATTTTGATATATATAAAAAACAGAAAAGAGATTTCATGACCCTGTGAACTCTTATTATAAACACTTTCCTATTCAATTCATTTTCACACAGTAGTAACAAAGCTGCCTAACTTGTCTCCCTCCTCTCCATTACTTTCTTCTGTCTTCTTTGTTGAATGTTTCATTGATACTTTGTTTCCTTCTCCTCATCATCCACCAACTCTACCCATTCCACAACATCCCACTCCTTCCAAGCCTTCCCTTGTAACAAGAAATATGTTTGTTTCAAACCAAGCAAAGTGACACGTACGTCATGTCTGAAAATGTATGTCTCATTCTGCCCCTCGGTTCACCACCTCTCTGCCAAGAAGTGGGGCCAGTTATGATCTAAAATAATAATTGGTTCTTGCTTTGATCAGAATTCTAAAGTCTCTGAGGTGTTTCCCTTAACATCAGTTTAGTCATCATATAAACAGTTCTCCTGATTTTCCTTATCTCACTCCGCATCATTTCATACAGGTTGTCCCAGGTTTCTCTGTTTCCACACTTTGTGTGACTTCTTCCAGTTCTATGGATTCCATCCCACATTCTCCAGTTGATGGGCTCCCACTTTGCTCCCATTTCTTTGTTACAACCCAGTGAGTGGATCTGAATGTCTGAATGTATATGGATCCTTTCCCTCCAGTCCTGATCTGCCTGGTGCATACTTGGTAGTGGTATTACAAGGTTTAAAGGACCTATAAATTAGTGACTTTAGGGGTGACATTTTGAATTGCTTTCCCAGATGGTTGCATGACTTCAAGCTTCACCCATGGGGCATTAAGGTACCTGGTCTCCCTTAGTTCCTACAATGATTTCTAAGGCACTTTTTATACCCATATCTTCATGATATTAATTCACATATTGAGGATACTTTCAGGTTTTCAGAACACAGCAGAATAGCTGATGCAAGGCTTGTAAACCCCATTGTACAAATGAAGAAACTGAGGCCCAGAAAGATAAAAGGTCATTTCTAAGGTCATTCAGTGGGAAAGTCGTGAAGGTAGGCTCCACACCTGGGCTGTGGTTCTGACTTCAAGTGTCAAGTTCCTCCCATTCCAACTTGTTTCAACTGATGCCCTCCTCACAGTTCATAGTGTCCCCACGAGGCCATGGTCAGAGAGGGCAGATTTGATTAGTTTTGTCTCTGTTTTACAGAGAAAGAACAAAGAGGTTAAGAAGCTGACTTATAGTCACACAGCTGGCCAGTGGGGCCCAATCATTTCTTTCCACAATCTTATAGCGCTTCCTAGATGTCATAGTGAAAAGAATTCCCCAAGGACTTCCTTTGAGGGAGAAAGGCTGCTCTTCACACCACCACCTCTGTGGACCATCTGTTAGCTTTCAAAATAATTTTCTGAGTGACCCTAAACCCAATGGCTAGATTTAGCTTTCAACTGGAGAAACGGTTTGCGTGCTCAGTTCCCTCATTTTCAAAATGGATTTCACAAGACTATCTTCATTCTCCTTCATTCATTCAACAAGTTTACTAAGGGCCTTCTATGTGCCAGAAACCATGCTGTGATTGAAAAGCCAAAACAAACGTCTCTGCCCTCTTTGCAGCTTGTATTCTCCTGGGAGATACAAAATACATGCAGATAAGCTGACACCTGGGGCATCCAGGAAATCTTGGATGAATCATGAATTTTTTTTTATTTCATCCAAACACACTGGATCCTCCAACAGAAAGAGAGTTCCTTGAGTACAGGGACTGTTTTTCAATTGTGTTTCCGTATCCCCTACATCTAACACGATGACTTACACATGGCAGGCATAGAATAAATACTTATTGGATTGGATTGTTCAGTAAGAAAAAAAGATTCAGGATACCTTCTCTGACTACCCCCTCTACCTGGGATTCTTCCATATAGTGGTCACTAAGTGTCATGGTGAATAGAACACTGGACTTAGAATCAAAAAATCCTGAATTCTAATCCTGACTCAAACCCCTTACTAGCTGTGTGATCCTAGGCAAGTCATTTACCCTCTCCCAACTTCAGTCTCATTGTCTGTAAGATAAGGATGATAATAATAGAATCTTCCTGGCAGGACTGAGGATCAAATGAGATAATCTATCTAAAGCATTTTTCAGATCTTAAAGGACTATATTAATGTAAGCCATTGTTATGTTTGCTTTCTACTTTGTGCGGTTGGTATTGCCCTCTAGTGGTCATTTTGTTGTATGGCATCATTGAAGAAGAATCTTCGCTATTTCAAGGACCTCCTGACCTCTCCCATGCTGGACACAGCTCTTCTCTGCTTTAGCAGACAGCTTTTGTGAAGTTGCTGTGGCCAAGAACATTCATTTCCAGGCAGATGTCCTGCTTCTGAGCCTCTGCTGCCTTGAGCAAGCTGGTCCTGACCAGAAACAGAACATGTTGGGTCCAAAGGATTACTTTCTTTGTCCTGAAGAATTGGGCTTTTGACTCAGTTTGCTCTGGAAGCTGCTCGGAGGGCTTTCCTTGACCTTGACCTTTCCCTAGTCATGAACAAAGCAATCCCAAGACAGAAGCTCTTATTGGGTCTTCCTGTGTCCTTATACTTTTCAAGGGTCTGTGCTATTCCACAAATGTCCTGAGCTCCCAATTACACCAAGCTCTATGGGCTAAAATCTCATTGTAAACACATAAAATCCAATCCAATTCAATGAACGCTTGTTCCGAAATCAGAGTACTTGGGTTCAAATTCTGCTTTTGATACTGTCTGTGTGACCTTGGGCAAGTTTTTTAAATTGTCGGGGCCTCAGTTTCCTGATCTGAAAAATGAAGGGGTTGAACCACATGATCTATAAGCAAGGGCGTACTGGTAAATATTTAACAATCAGCTCAATAGGAAAAAATGTATACATGATACATTTTTAAGTTTAGCCCATGTTATTAACAATTTATCAGTCACTTTCTTGTCTATAAAATGAAAATATAAATAAATTAAGCCCTGATTTATAGCTTAAGCAATCTCTGAGGTGCAAATGATCGCACTGAAAATTTAACAGTGGGCTCCTGAAGGGTCCAAGCTGGTTCTTTGAACCTCAGGTTTAGATCTTATGAGTCCTATGAGTCATTTCATCTTTCTGGACCTTAGCTTCTCTCTCTCTAAAATGAGAGTATTGGATAAGATAGCTTTGGAGGTCCCTTACAGCTCAAAATCTAAGAACTATTTGAATCTAGTAGAAGCCAAGAACTCTCCAAGGTTCTGAGGATACAAAGGATAATCGATCAACAATCATTTCTTCAGTACACAGTACAATCAAGGCACTATTTGAGGTGCAGAAAGGCAAAGACCTCTGTAAAATACATCCTCGAGCTTAGAATGTCTAAGAGGGGAAAGACACGCACACAGCAAAAGAGAAATGAAGTCATTTCTTCTAACTAGAGATTCGACTAGCTTATCTTTTCTTTTAGTATCTGAGAGGGGAGTACTTAGCAATGACATAAATATAAAAATAGCATTTCTGTCGTGATTTAAAGTTTGAAAAGTACTTTACAAATACTGCATTTGGTCCTCACAACAACTAGGTAGGTGCTATTATTATCTCTATTTTACAGATGAGGAAACTGAGACAGAAGTAATGTGACTTGCCCAAGGTCACACAATAAATCTCAAAGGCAGATTCAAACCTGAGTGAAGTGTCCTGTCCACTACACCAGATTGTCTCTCTTAATGCAGTTACTATCTCAGACCCTAACAATGACTAAAGCCAAAACGGGGATGCTGGACATCTCTGTGGTCGCAGGAGTGAGTGTGCTGGAAGCTGGAAGGTCAATAGCTGGAGTGTGTTGGGATGGGTAGGCTCAATGATCAAAACGTCAGCTTCTTATTCTCTGATTTCCTGACCTCTCCTTCTTCCCCTCAGCTCCTCTCTCTCTCTCTCTCTCTCTCTCTCTCTCTCTCTCTCTCTCTCTCCCTTTCTCCCTCCCTCTCTTCTCTGTCTTGCATTATCTGTCTCTGTCTTCTCTGTGTCTCTCTGTGTCTCTCTGTGTCTCTCTGTCTCTGTCTCTCTCCCCTTCGCCTTTTCTCTTCTCTCAATATGGATTTCAGGAGTTGATTTATTTGATCAGAAATCTGTAGTTTAAAATCAGAGAGCAAAGATCCTTTACGGAAAGGTAAGGAAAAGGAAATTACAAAGATAAAAATCTCCTACATGAACGATTCAATTTCTAAGTTCATTCAGTTTGTTTTGTCTCCTTTTTAGACATGATATTCCATGGAGACTGTGGTGAAGGTGGCAGGAGCCACTGGAGGGAGAGTGGAGGAAGGGACAGGGACATGACAAAAAGAGAGGGGGATCTTGTCTACACAACACAAAGGGCATTTGGGGCCATTATCCAGTTATTATAAAAAGCATCAAGATGGCCTGGGTCCAAAGCTTATCTCTGACATTCATAAGCTATGAGATCCTGGGCACCTCCCATTTAGCCTGGTGTCCATAAATTTGTTTTTAAAACATTTCTATAGCTATATTTCAGTAAGATCATTTTTCTTTGTAATTCTATGCATTTTTTCTGTATTTAAAAACTTTATTCTTAGAAAAGACTATATGGGCATCTCTAGATTGCCAAGGGCAGGTCTAGGACACAAAAAACTTAAAGATTTCTGACTTAGGATTTATTTACCAAGTCATCAAGCAGGGTTTGAACAATTTTACTTACAAATAAAAATTATAGTTACTTCTAGCATTTGTGTATGGCTGTCCCCTGTCTGAAATGTCCCCCACTCCTGTCTCCCCTCTGCCTCTTAAAATGTCTTGTTTCCTTCAAAACTGTGCTTAGGTGGTACCTAGATGAAACATTTCCTGATAACATCACCACTCCCATTTACCTTGGATTTTTTTTTTAAATATATTTACATACTTATTTAGAGAAGCTACATGGTGCCTGGTCTACTAGATACAGTGTCAGGCCTGGAGTCAGGAAGACCTGAGTTCAAATTTGACTTCAGACACTTACTTAACTGTGTGACTCTGGGCAAGTCACTTCATACTGTCTGCCTCAGTTTTCTCATCTGTAAAATGAGTTGGAGAAGGAAAGGGCAAACCACTGCAGTATCTATGCCAAGAAAACCCCAAATGGGGTCACAGAAAGTTGAATAAGACTGAAATGACTAAGCGATAAATAACAACATACTTCCTTATGTGTGCGTTGTCTTCCTCAGTGGAATGGAAGCTCTTTGAGGGCAGGGACAGTGTCAGTGCCTTCAAACAGATAAGGCCTTAGTTTGGTGTCTGAAGTCTGATTAGTTGCATGATGTAGTGAGGGGTGGGGTGGGAGTGGGAGAAGCCTGCCTTTGGAGCCAGATTGCAAAATCACTTCACCCTCCTCCCTCCCTACAGGATTTGGGTAAGTCACTTAGATGTCCTTTTATTTGCAAGATCAGAGGGTTGGTCTAGATGTTCTCTCAAGGTCCTCTCTAGCTCTTTATGCTAGGAACCTGAGATAGCTGCTGATTATTTTCTTAGAAGGAACATGGCATTGGGCTGGGGAGGGGAGAGGAGCTGAACAAAGGGAGAGAAGTCTGAGAGGAAAGAAGTAGGGTCCCAAAGACAAAATGTGCTGACATTAGAAGCGGTGTCATATATGGGAATAAATATACGAATTGGTGGATGGATGAATGGATGAGTGGATGGATGGATGGATGCATGGATGCATGGATGAATAGATGGAAAGATGGATGAATGGGTGGATAGGTGGATAAATGAATGGATGCAAGAACATTTATTAAGTACTTATTATGTGCTAAGCGCTGTGCTTATAGAGGAGATACAGCATGAGGTTTGGATTCAGAAGACCCAGTTCTCAGTCCTGATTCTTGTCGTTTTTTAGCCTTGGAATGAGGGTCTGGCATGTATACAGACCTCAGCAACATGTTGTCCTGAGGCCACCTTCCTATATGAAAGATGCTGGGGTCCAGTTAGCTAATCAGAGTCAGTTAGAGAATGTCTACATATGCTTCACAGTCTTTTCCAGACACTTCCCTTACTTACTGTCATGATTCTACTAGAAGCCATGTCCCAGGATCCTCCACATGGAGAGGTTGCATCAGTCTAGCACAGGTACGCGCACATCTCCCTATTCTTATTGGAACTGGGACCTGGGACAAACCCCTACACTTCTCTGAAAATCTTTGCTTCTCTGCTATCAGTAAAATGGTGGCCATGATACTTGAACTACCAATCCCATATGATTATTGAAAGAAAGTACTTTATCAAGCTCACAACACAATAGAAATATTAGATATTAATATCCCAAATGTGTCCAGGACCCCTGGAAACTTGATGGTTTCTCTTGGTGTTCCATTATCATAATGAGGCTAGGGAGCTCAGTTCAACACACTACTCAAAGTTACCCAAGAAAGAAATAATCTCCACTGAACTCTCTTATAATGAGACACTAAATTCCTCTAGTCCTAGGAAAGCCTACAAAGGGGTTTCCCTGCTGAGATCTCGAAACCTTGGGCTCTAGTTCTCAGGTGGAAGAATCAGGCACTCACTGAACTATCCTCTTTGGGAGAAATGTGGTAAAGAATAGATAACGAACAAGCTCTTGTCTGAGCAGCGACTATGGCCATCCCAAGAGTGCCCTTTATTAGAAGATGCTGAATAGGAACGGTCCTAAAATGTCACCTAGTCCAACTCTTAACTCATTGAAAAATAGGTAAACTAAGGCCCCATCAGGGGAAGTGACCTTTACAAGGGGAAGCCTTGAATTTGGAAGCAAATTCCAGCTTTGTCACTTACCGCCTATGTGACCTTGGCAAAGTCCCCTTCCTTCTCTGGCCCTCCGTGTCTTCTTCTACAAAATTAGAGAGTTGGTCTAAAGGATCTCATGGTCCTTTCCAGTTTCAAACAAATGAGCCTGCGATTTCTCTGGACTGCTTCTCCCATGCCTTTCCCACACACTGCCTCCTGATTTGCAGTACAGATGAATAACACACTGCACTTTTGGTCTGCAAGACAAAACATCCCGAACTCATAACACCATGGACACAGCTTCACCTCTGTGCCTTGGTTTCCTCATCTGTAAAATGGGGGAAACTATTTTAAAGTGCCCTTTTCTTAAGGTTGTGGGAATCAAATAATATACATAAAACATTCTACAAATGTCTCTTCCTTCTCTTTC
Source organism: Bettongia penicillata ogilbyi (assembly GCA_023548195.1). NCBI lineage: Eukaryota > Metazoa > Chordata > Mammalia > Diprotodontia > Potoroidae > Bettongia > Bettongia penicillata. The sequence goes on from JAJHZJ010000453.1 coordinate 3,509,154, forward strand.
TTCTCATTCTGTGCGACTTTAGACCAGTCACTCAATATTTTCCACTGCCCCAGGTGGTCCTCCCTAAGACTATAGCCTTCGGAAACCCATAATTTCAATTTCTAAGGTTTTCAGCGGGCTGGATCCTTCCAGTTAGAGAGGCCTAGCCTAAGGGAGAGAACATTTCACCCTGCAAAGCTTTAGCATCTCCCTGTTTTCTTGAATATTTCCTCCCTTTATCAAATCCTCTAAGAGATTATACCATTAGAGCAGATGTGAGCCTTGTACTCCTGCCCTCACCAGATTGTGGTGAAGACCAAATGGTATCTGGAATGTAAAACACCTTGGAGACCTTTAGGTTCTTTGTAAATGTCCACTATGATATGGGAGTTTTCTTTTCATACAATGGGAATCTGGTGCCACCCTGTGGCATGATTAATCTTTGCGTGCAGCTGGTCCTTTTTCTCTAAAATAGTTTTTATTTCAAATTCCACCCAGATCTTATCTTTAGAGAGCCAATTCCAGGGGGAAATCTATTTTCAGTACTGTCATCAATAAAGCACTTGAAATTTATTTGTGTTAGGAATATAAAGATAATGGGATGTGATAGAAATCCAATGATGTCTCACGAAAGAATCTGGAAAGAAAGTTTTTCCTGAGTCTGTCTGGTTTGCTGGCTGAAAGTAAACTTTTCCATAATGTTCACCTACATTATCCAAGCTTCAGCTATGTCATGATCAAGGGACCAGTGGAGGAACTGTACATCTTCCTCGTTCTTTTCCCTGTTTTAGGATCTAGCTATCAAAATACAAATGTCAAAGATTGGTCATTTTCCTGGACTCTATGAAAATGAAGATAGCCCTTTGTCTCTAGATGAGTCTTGGAGAGCTGCTAATGTTCAGAGAGGTTAAGTGTTTAGTAGATGGTCACATAACTACTAAGTACCTGAAACCAAATTTGAATCCAAATCTAACATTCCCTCTTGATGCAAACATACTAGAAATTATATTACTTTATGATATTACATTTATAATATTTTTATAAAGACATCTTTCTGAGCTCAAATCTGGCTTCAGATACTTACTAGCTGTGTGACCCTTAATTCACTTAGCTCTGTTTGCCTCAGTTTTCTCATCTGTGAAATAAGGGTCTTGGAGAAGGACACGGCAAGCCACTCCAGTATCCTTGTCAAGAAAACCCCAAATGGGGTCACAAAGACTTGGACATAACTGAAAAACAACTGAACAGTATATGTAGACCTGAGTCTACCCCATCCCCTAATACCTGCTAGTTGTATGACTCTACAGAGGTCATAGATCATAGATTTTAAGACTAGAAGAGATCTTAGAGGCCATGCAGTCCAACTCCCTCATCTTACAGAGGAATTAAAAGAATTAAAATGACTTTTCCAAGGCTGCATGGATAATACTGCTGGGGGGAGGGGGAAAGGATTTTAATTTTGATACTGTCTCAAGAGACAGTTTTCTTTCTACTGAGTAAGGAGAATGGGATAGAAAAGGACCCACACTTATTAATTTTTATTAAGCATTGTGCTAGAAAAATAAAGCCTCCATTTATGTTCACGGAAGCCCAAACTCAAGTGAACTCCCCAGGACTGCACCGCATACCCTTCTCACGGGGTCTTTGTCTTCCAGTCTTTTTAGAATTCTGACACCATTTTCGTTTAAGGTATATTGAGTGGTGAATGCTTGCTTCACCCTGCCCCCTTGTGGCCAGATGGGAAATTGATGGGAATGATTCTGGAATTTGTTCCTGTACGTACCAAAGACAAAGCTAATTGTGTGCTCGGACAGCTACTCACTGAATCATGACTCAGTTAATATAAGGGAATGACATCACACATCATGAGACAAGTTAAGTTCCTGATATCACTAGGGTCTGCTTTGGACAAGAGCCTAGAATTTACAGAAGCTGGGGGAGACCTCAGAAGTCACCTAGACAAACCCCTCATTTTACATATGAGGAAACTGAGACCCAGAAAAGGGAAGAGACTTGTCCAAGGTCACACAGTTTATTTGTGACCAAGCTTGGATTGAGACTAAAATATCCTCTCGGTCCAGGTTTCTTCCTATATGATACAGATGCTAATAATGCTAATAATACAAATCAGATGCTTTCCTTTTGGTAGAGATGAGTAGATGGCTCTGGGACTCTGGAATAGGGAATAAGAAAGAAAAGAGATTCAAGGCCACTGTAGGGGAGGGATAGTGGATTCTGACTATTTTTGTTGCCTAGATAGTTGAAAGAGGGGAAGATATCAACCTCCTGGAAAGAATCATTTCCAGAAAAAGGCAAATTGGAAAACTATAACCACCAACTTATTTCCCATTGCTATAAAATCTTTAAGAAAATAACCTATATAAGCATCAATGGTCTCCTCAGTGAGATTTGAGAGGGGAACAAGAAAGTTTACCTAGCCCTGTTACATTTGTCAGAAGACCTTACCTTTATTGTCATGTAACTGACCAAAATGTATAGGAAATACAAGATTTTGTTGGGTTTATTATTTTTAAGTGGAATCTATTTCAGAAGAGCAAAATGTTGCCTGCAAGGCAGAATCACACAATAGAAATCAACAGAGATAGCTTGGATGACCCATTCATGGTACAATGAAAGGAGTCCTGGATTTGGGATCAGAGGATCTGGGTTCAAATACTGCCCCTGATATTTACAAACTCTGTGACTTTGGGCAAGGTCATTCAATGTCTCTGCTTTCTCATTTGAAAAACAAGGGGAATAAACCTGGTGACCTCTTAGGTCCCTTCCAAGTGTAGGTCTATGAACCTGATTATAGAATGAGGAATATAATTGGGAGATGTACACTCATTCAAGGTGTTTGCCAAGGTGATAGAGGGTGTACAATGCAGAGTATTTATTGGATAATATAAGAAGACCTAATGAAAGAGAGCATTCATTTAGAACTTTAGGATTGGATCCTCACAACAACCCTGTGAAGTAGATGCTATTATTATCCCGATTATATAGATAAGGAAATAAGAGAGTGGTGATGTGACTTATCCAGAGTCACAGAGCTAGTATATTTCTGAGGCAGGATTTGAATTTAGATCTTCCTGACTCCACATCAAGTGCTCTACCCTCTGCACGACCCAGCTGTCAAAAGAGTCTGTGATGTCAGATGGAAACTCATGTATAACTTAGTAGCCAGGCCTTATAGGACTGCTTGAGGCTCAGGGAGACTGGTAGTCTGCTCAAAGTTAAAGAGAGGGAAAAGATCAGAGATAGTATTTGAACCCAAGTTTTCCTGACTTACTCCAAGTCTATTCACTACACCACATCACCTCTGTTTCTTACCATCTGACATAGTTGTAGATTAGGCTGTTATCTAATCATACTCCTTTTTTGATGCCCTTATGGAATACCAGACAAAGGATCCTGTTTTTTAGTTTTAGCTTTCCTTGAGAGCAGGTATTCTTAATCTAAAGTCCATAGCTCTCCCCATGGACAGATTTTAGGGGTCCATGAATTTGGATGAGAAAAATTACATCATTATTTTCATTAACCTCTAACTGAAAATTAGAATTTCCTTCAAATATGATTTTAAAAGAAAAACATTCTGAGAAGGGACCTTTCAGTTTCACCTGACTGTCAAAAGGATCCATGACACATACAAAAAATTAAGAACCTCTACTCAGGCTTACTTCATATATAAAAATTTTGAATTCAATAGTATATTGTTTTCAGGAAACATTGCAAGAAGAGATGCACATAAAAAAAATAAAGGGCAGGATTAGAATTTAATATCTAAAAAAGAAGAGATAGTAATCATGATCTCAGATAAAGTTAAAGTTTAAATGGAAACAAAAGGAAAAAATAGAGAAACTGCATTATGTATTGCAATATTATTCAATATTGTTTTAGGCCATTTAAAATACCTAGACAATATAAAATACCTGAGTGTATACCTCCCAAAACAGATACAGATATATGAACACAAACACAAAACACTTTTTTATACAAATAAACTCAGCTCTAGATAATTGAAGTAATATTAATTGTTCATGGGTGGGTAAAATCAATGTAATTTTTTAAATGACAGTTTTACCTAATATATTTATTCAATGTCCCAATTAGTTTACTAAAAAGTATTTTACTGAGTTAGAAAAAAACCATAACAAAGTTCATTTGGAAGAACCAAAAGTCAAAAACTGCAAAGAAACTAGGGGAAAGAAATGTAAAGAAAATAGATTCAGCAGTATCCAACCTCAAACCATATTAGGAGGTAAGAGCATTGTTGAAGTACAAAAAGAATAATTCTGATTATTTTAAATAAAAATTTTCTTATATAAATAAAATTTATATAGCCAAGAATAGAAAGAATGTAGAAAATTGGGGGAAAAGTTTCACAGTCTCTCCAATAGGATGGGACTGGGTTGGAATATTGCTGTGGTGTAGGAAATGATGAGCTGGTTGATTTAGAAAAACGCAGAAACACTTGGACTTACAAAGGAAGATGCTATTCACCTTCAGAAAAGCAGAAGGCAGGGAAATAAGCATAGTATAGCCTTACATATATGCATATGAGTATATATGTTTATGTTTATAGATATCTATGTATATATATATATATATATATATATATATATATGTATATATACTTCACATATACTGTACCTCTTGTTTTACATTCCTATTGGTATGACTTATTTTCCTTCTTAAGGACAGCGGATTGTTCATTCTTATTTGACATATGGTCCACTATGACACCACCATCTTTTTCAAGTGCCCTTGGGGAACTTGGGGCCAGCCATTCCTCTATGGTTGACTAAATACTACTTCCCCATGCCTCAGTACACTAGCATTCTACTGAGGCATCTGTCCAGACATCCAAAGCATATTGCCCCGTCTCAGGCTGTGACATGCTTGTAACTTCTGCATAATAAAAGGACTATTCATGTCTCCAAATGAAACTGGAAAGGTAAATAAACAAAGTCATGAGTGCAGGTAGGTGGGACCTTTAAAGTTTCCTTTTGCAGACAGCACGAGAAAATTGGGCAAAATGCCTTTGAAAATAGAGACCTCACTGGTCTTTGATCCTGCTGAGTGTTCCTAGGACATGAGTGTACATAGGACAGTAAAGTGCAGTTGTGTTCATCGGACTTCTCCATCTAGGTAACGGCTAGACAGCTTCAAAGACTAGTAGGGACCCCTGCGTCTGACTGCTCCACAAGAAGTAAATTGTGAAGGCAAAGCCTTTAGGAGCCAAGACGAGGTAGCAGTTTGGAGGAGGGATCAGTCCAACTGACAGAGTCAAAGCTCCTCTGATCCCCTCAGCTCCCAAGAGTAAAGCATCTGGTCTGGCATGGCCCACAGACATGGCTTGGCTAGGATGGGGTCCAGTTCCAGGCATCACAATAGGCAGAGGTCTGAGGACACAGAATAGGGAGGCAGGGTTGAATAGCGGACCATAGTTCAACTCCAAGGAGATAAAGAGTTGGCATTAATTAAGGCTCACAAAGCACTTTACATGTGTTGCCTCATTTCATCCTGACAAACCTGGGAGGTAGGCACTTGATAAGTGTGTCAATTTTGCAAATGAGGAAACTGACGCAGACAGAGGTAAAGTGTGTTGCCTAGGGTCACACAGCTAGTAAATCCTGAGGCAGAATTTGAACTCAAGCCTTCTTAACTTCAAATCCAGGTCACTATCCACTGCATCACCTACCTGTTAAAGAAGGAAAGAAGGAAGGAAGGAAGGAAGGAAGGAAGGAAGGAAGGAAGGAAGGAAGGAAGGAAGGAAGGAAGGAAGGAAGGAAGGAAGGAAGGAAGGAAGGAAAGAGAGAAAAAGCTGGGACATGGGAACTCCTGAGTCCTGTCTTTTGTTAAGAGGTTTTGCGCCCCCAGTTGGAAACCCCAAATGGAGTCATAAAGTCAGACAGGAGTGAAAAACGACCAAACCACAACACTCATGAGAAAGTTTTGTTTCACACTGACCTTAACTTGTCTTCATGAGGCTTTCCTCCATTGCTCCAGTTCACTCTCTTGGGCTAAGGAGGCTAAGATTTTGTTCTTTACGTAACTCTACCTGAGTGGTTTGCTCCCTTAACCAAGCCAGTATCAGCCCCCACATACCATGTTAGAAAACAAGAAAATGACCAAAAATTTTCCATTTGATTAAATTCAATTCAACAAGCAACTCTCAGACATCTACTGTTTGTAAGGGACTGTGCTGGGTGCTGAAAATAAAGAAGTAAAAAATAAAAAACAGCCCCAGTCCTCAAGGATTATTCACCTTCCTGGTTGGTGAAATGTGGTCCTTGTTGGATTGTCAGAAAAGTCATGGTAATTTTCTTTTTCCCAACTTCAAGCCCTGGGCTTGGGATAAGATAGTCACTAGTATCGTATGTTCATGAACCATTCCATTCTGTCCAATTCAATTCTATCCAACAGATGTGTTTGTTAAGCATCTACCATAATAAGGAACTAGAGTAAGCAAAAACAAGAAAAAAAACCCAACCCAAGTACTGTCTTCAAGTTTATATTCTGGGTGTTTTACTTCCATGATGCCAGAGTGTATACTGTGAAAAATCTGGTGACTAGCTGAATTCCTCATTTCCTATTGGAGATGGAGCACATCCTTATGTTATCTATGGCCTCATGGATGCTCCTGAGATAGCGTAAAACTCAAAAGAAAGTTCCTGGACCGTTAGGTTTCTCAACCACAGAAGGAGTTTTTACTTTTTGTATGTGTATGTCTGTGTGTGTTAGGGAGTTTTGTGGTGCATGGAGCCCTGGGCATGGAGTCAGGAAGACCTGAGTTCAAATCTGACCTCAGACACTAGCCTTGGGCAAGTCACTGAAATTCTGTGTGCCTCAGTTTCTTGAGCTTTAAAATGAGGATCATAATGGGATCTACCTCCGAAGATAGTTGGAGGATCCAAAGGGATAATATATCTAAAGTGTTTCACGCAATGCCTGGCACATTGTAGGTGCTCCAAATGCTATTTGATGCTGTTGTTACCATTATTATGTCGCAGACCTCCTTGGCAGTCTGGTAAAACCTGTGGACTCTGCAGAATCATGTTTTTAAGTGAACAAAATTATAAAATTTATAGACAACAATGATATGGAATAGGATTATCAAAATACTTATTAAAACATTCATGGAAAGATTTGAATGAGTGTGCATGGATGGATGGGGGTGGAAGGTCTTAGATCTGTGCACTGATGAAATAACAAACTCTCCAGAGTCTCAGAGAAGGGCCAGAGGTGAGATGGTGGAGTACAGGCCACGACTTAATTGGGGTGGCAATGGCAGCACCGGTAGAAGCTGTTTGGCCTCAACAGTAGCAGCAAAACCAAGCGGCAGCAACAAAAACAAGAAGCGGCGGCAGCAGCCACTTTGGGAGTTCGTGGCCCAGGGATGTTAAGGGCAACCGACAATTGGTCAGAAAGAGATTAGAAGGGATTCTCTGTTAGCCTGGGTACAGCTGGCATTGATTAGCCTCCCTGAGCCTTAGCTTCCTCATCTGTAAAATGAGGGTCATTCAAGCCAATAACCTGTCCTCTGTGCTGCTGAATACTTCCCCTCTTCTCCATCTTAATAATTTGCCCTGGGGCATCCATATTTAACAACTGGTTCTCTGAAGAAAAAAAAATCCAGGCACCACACACTGTTAAATTTATCTGCATCATTAACATTTTTTCCATCACTTTGTTAAGTCTAGCGTCCAGGAGTGGGGAATCTGGTCCCCTGAGGCCACATGTAGCCTTCTAGGTTCTTGGGCAGGGCTATTTGACTAAGTCCAAGTTTTACAGAACAAATCCTTTTATTAAGGAAATTTGTTCTGTGAAGTTTGGATTCAGTCAAAGGGACGCACTTGAGGCCCGAGAAGGTCACTTGTGGCCTCAAGGCTGAAGGTTCCCCATCCCTAGAATTCTAGACAATCCACCAAGTCAAGTTCTGAGTTTCTTGCTTGCCACTTTGGGACGTGTAAATACTCCCACTGAAAAGTTATCAAGAGGTCCAAGCACACTCTTGCTCTACGAGCAATTTTAGCAAGTAACCAGGAACATTTTTTTCTTTTAAAGCAGCAACTCACATGGTCAGGTTAGCTCCATGAGGGCAGGGATCATACTTCATAAATCTCTGGCCATCTTTTGCCCTTCCCTCAGCTGCTTTCTACCCTTTTCAGGATGGCAGTTAAGTGGTACAATGGACAGAGTGCTGGTATTGAAAGCAGGAAGACCTGAGTTCAAATCCTGCATCAGACACTTAGCAGGTTTCATAATCCTCTTCAGCCTCAGTTTCCTTATCCATAAAATGAATAACCTTACAGACTTGTGAGGAGCAAATGAGATTGTATATTTAAAGAGCTTTGCAAACCTTCAAGCATTATGGAAATACTAGCTATTCTTAGACATTTCAAAAGACCAGATCTTCTAGGTGGGGAGCTAGGGGAGAGGAGAGCACTTCCATCTTACCAAATTCGATTTTTATTGATTCTTATTGCATCACATTTTTCAAACACGCAAGATTCTTTTTGCAAAAGTGTTTTAAATTTTTTAAATTACATAGCTTACTCTTTTTTTGCATTTCTCTAGTTAGGGGTTTTTTAATGTTTATTTTTTTATTTTTAGTTTTCAACTTCATTTCCACAAAATTTTGAGTTCCAAATTTTCTCCCAATCTCTCCCCTCCCATAACACTTTGCATTCTGATTGCCCCTTCCCACAATATGCCCTCCCTTCTATTACATCCCTTCCTTCCCTTCCCCCCCATCTTCTCTCTTTTCTTATAGAGCAAGATAGATTTCTATACCCCATTATCTGTATTTCTTATTTCCCAGATGTATGCAAAAACAACCCTCAACATTCATTCCTAAAACTTTAAGTTCCAACTTCTCTCCCTCCCTCCCTCTCCACCCATCTCCACCAAGAAGGCAAGCAATTCAATATAGGCTGTATAAGTATAGTTATGCAAACGACTTCCATAATAGTCATGTTGGGAAAGACTAACTATATTCCCCTCCATCCTATCCTGCCCCCCATTTATTCTGTTCCCTCCTTTGACCTTGTCCCTCCCAAAAGTGTTTACTTCTGATTACTCCCTCCTCCCATTTTCCCTCCCTTCTATCATTCCTTCCCACCCCACTTATCCCCTTCTCCCCTACTTTCCTGTAGTGTAAGATAGATTTTCATACCCAATAGAGTAAGCATGTTATTCCCTCCTTAAGCCAAATGTCAAGAGAATAAGCATCAAAAAGTGTTTTAAATTTTAGCAGTCATTTTTTTGAGGCCATCTGCCCCTTCCATCCCTGGATGAGATGCTAGTATTCAGAGGGTTGGTATGCAGGGTTGTGTTCCACAAAGGCATTCACTTTGCTTGGCCCTGTGGGACTTGTCTATTAAAGTCAATGCCTTAGGCCAACACCCCCAGGATCCGGGTCAGGCTGATGTAGTATGCTGGGCCATGCGAGGGATGTGCACAGCTGAAGTCACCCTCGGGCCACACCCAAGACACAGAAGGCCCTAGCAAACAAAGCAGTCATTGTTTGGATATACGTTTTCTCAGGGGCTATGATTTAAATTTTGACTGTGTTGTTTCTTGGTTTGCTTCCTGGAAAAAAAATGCAGGACCCAAGGGATGAAAGGAATCAAGTCTAGCATCTGTCTAGTTCACAAGGGGCAGATTTACAAATGTTTACTCCCTCTAGCATTGCTGGGAGCAGAGGGTCTCTCTCCTGGAGTCAGACACTTGGAGCAGAAATGGCTCAGTCATATTTTTATGAGAATTTTCCAGCAGATCCCCCAATGGACTGTGAGTTCTAGTCAAAATTTACTTCACTGGGTAAATTACTCCTACACATCCTAAGCCTTAGGACAGAGATAAAGCTTGGTGTTGGCACCTATGACTGTTCAAAAACATTTCTGACTGTTCTAATTTTTCAAAAACAAAAGTTAAGCTCTTACTGCAGGTACCTAAGAGAAGGTGTATACAACCCCTTTGGAGTACCCTCGGTCTTAGCAAGAGAAGAGGCAGAGAAGGCATGGTTTCTTTCTTGGGTGGGAAAGCAGAAAGACAAAATAAAAAGGAAGGGGAAAAAATGTCTTGGGGAAAACAGCTATCGGCATATATTTCTCACAATGAAAGGAAAAGGAATGGATGACCATCCAAAGGGCACAGGGAGCCCAGAAACATGGTCCTGGAATCATTAATAGTTTTGAGCTCAAGTTCAGGCATTTGGAACATCTTTTTGCAATGAGATAGGGGATCAGCTCAGTAAATAAATAATGTTAGCAGTTTGGGTAGCTTAGTAATACAAACTTTGGGTGCTGGCCAACATGACAGAAAAGCTTTCTATATAAACACACACACACACACAACTTGTGGGTGGAGCAGTTTATACATCTCAAGTCTTCAATTGGAGCTATTGGAAGGAAGATTGATTCGGTGAGTTGGTACATTCATACCATCTGGCTTTCTCACATCACATTTTTCCAGCAGGCCTGTGGCACAGGAGACACAAAGGCTTATGAGACATTTAAATCACTGGCCGCCACAGTTTTCCTCCTCCTGGCCCTGAACTCCAGAGAGGCCCACAGTTTGGGCTTCAGTTGATAAAAGACAGATCCTGAGAATTATTTATTTTGCCCTCTCTCCTTCTAGGGTTTCTATTTAATGGGATGGATTCATTTGGTGCCATTTTCTGCTCCACTTGGAGTTTGGTCCCCTGAAAAATCAGATCATAACGGGTAATGCCTCACCCAGTTTGTGAGTAATGGTAGGATGCTTTATGGGACTGACCTTTTCAGGGTTCTCACTTTGGATTGGCCAAGCCTTTCTTCTCCTCTCTCACAGTTTACTTATAACAGTTATTAATGAGGAAGGGAGAGATGACTAGTCCAGTCCAGGGGCAGAAAACAGAGAAAGAAAAATTGTCCCTGTCGAACATCTAACATTTTGCCCCCAAAATACTATATTTATTAAGCTTTCCAACAATATCCGAGTTTTTAAAGTTCCTTGTTAGAATAAGAAAGGACACATCATAAATCCACTCTTGTGGGAAAAAAACTGGTATGAGAAATTGAAATGGGTCCAGCCAACAGTCACTGACTCCTTTTTCCCACCTTCTCAATCCCCGCTTAGGTCTTAATCTTACCCACTTTATATGCAAGAAATTCTAGAAACCTTGGCATGCAAAGGAAGTGCATAAAATGCTTAATGACCAGCTCAGTACAATCCCACAAAATCACATCTGGGTCAGAGAATGGTTTTTGGAGGAGCGATATCGGTGGGCTCAGATGGGACAGCTGGGCTCTGGTACCAAGTGCCACAAGCCAACTGTGTTACCTTGAGTAACCCTGGTGCAGTGGAGGGAGGTCTGGGTGTGGAGTCAGAGGACCTGCATTTAGATACATCATTTACTAACTATGTGACTTAGGGCAAATCTCATCAGCCTTTCTGGACCCCTATCCTCACTGGTAAAAATGAAAGGGTTAGGTTAGGTAACCCCTGGGATCCCCTTTGGGTCTATGGTCTGGTGCACTAGTGTACTCAGTAGACAGCCTGAGTTGGAAAGATCTCTGCTCAAACTGAGTCTAGAACATGACTAACTCTGACTCTGTGCTAGTGGCTTCTCTCATCTCTAGCTTCCATATCTATAAAATGATGAAGGTGGGAAATGCCACTACTGCTAACCTCACAGGGTCATTCAGAAGGTCAGATGATTACAGGATCACTTAATGTTAGAAAGGCATTTTAGAAGTCATAGCGTCCAACTCTTATTTTACAGGGGAGGAGACTGAGGTCCAGAGGGAAGAAGTGATATAACCAAGGCCACCTAAGTCTCTTGTGCCAGAGCTGGAATGTAAACGCAGGTCTTCCATCTCCAAATCCAGTGTTCTTTTGATCAAATCTTTTAATGACTATCCCTTCCAACTTTGACATCCCATGTATCAGAATGGCCTTGATTTATGACCATGTGTGTTTGATCTTGGCCAAGAGGGTTGAATGGATGATTGGGTCAAATTTCTGCATTTGGCAAATAAGTGAGAGATTAAGTGATTTTCTTTTTTCCTTTCAATTTTTTTTCTTATATAAATAGACAGGGACTCGGGGAAGTAATAGAGTCAGATGCCCAATGATGACATAGAAATATGGTGTTATGATTTTCATTTTGTTTGCAAATTTGGGGGACTATGGATGTGGAACACTACATATTGTTGGACTTGGTTAATTTTGCTGAGTTGATTTTTTATTCTTTTTTTAAAATAATAGATGACTGGGTTGGGAGAGAAGAAAATATTGGGAAATGAAGGTGATAGAAAAAGGTATAAATTTTAAAAAAAGAAATATAGGAATGTGTTAGATATAAGTGTTCTCACTTTGGATTGGCCAAGCTTTTCTTTGTCTTTTTCCCAGATGATCCTAATGATTGTGAATGAAAAAGGAAAGAGGTAACTGGTCCTGTCTAGGGGCAGAAGATACTGAGAACATAGGCAGTGTCTGCCCTGCTAATTTTATTGCACTTGGAGGAATCTGCCTAATATTCCCTATAAAATTATAAGAATGTAATATAATGGATAGTGTGCTAGGTAAAGAATGATAATGATAATGATGATAATATCTAATATATAATACTTTGAGATTTTTAAAGCATTTTCCAAGCCTTATTTCACTTGATCCTCGCAAAACTTTTGTGAGCCAGGTGCTAAAACTTTCTCCATTTTTTGGACAAAGAAAGTGAGGCTAAGTGGCCAAGTATTGAGCCAGCATTTCCTTCCTTGGACACCTGATGAAGCACAGCGAGAGTTATTTTTAGACTAAAAAAGTTCCAGTTCCTTTCCTGGCCCAGACACTTGTATTTGTAACCATCACTTGATCTCCCTCAGCCTCAGTTTCCTCATTCTAAATTGATACTTGTACCAGCTCCCTCAGGAGGACATGAGGGAAAAAAGAGGTTTTGAAATGGCAAAATGCTATGTGTCATCTATGGAATGGTCTTGAAACAGACCACTGCTGAGAGCCCTCAACTCCTCACTGGAGTGCACTAGAACCCTGTCTTTGGGACCAGTGTCTCATTTGAATCAGATCTGACTGATTTAGGTAAATAGTTCAACATTCCATGGAGTTGTCCCAATGTTACAGATTGTAATCCATCTATGACTACCCATCTAGTGCAAATCTCTTCAATGTTTGTCCTTGAATTTGCTGCAGGACTCTACCCAACATGTTGGGACCTTCCTTTCTTTCTCTTGACCTCATGTTACTGGATCACACAGGCTGCGGGATGGTTGTTCTCGTGCTCACCATGTTCCCACCATATCTACTCTTCTGTGACTACTTTTCTTTGTGGTTCTTTACTGCACTGAGCATAAGGACCTAAATCCAGAGGTGGAGGGAATCTTTGAGACCCCCAAGTCCAAACCCTCCCTTTTACACATGGGAAAACTGATGGTCTTAGGGTCATCGATTTAGAACTGAAAGTGATTTTAGAGGTCCGTTAAGCCAATTCCCTTATTGGATTTTTGTTTGTTTTATAATTTAAGAAATTTAGATTCAGTTAAGTTAAATCAATAAGCATTTTTAAAGAACCTAGCATATACGAAGTACTACACATATAAAGACAAAACAGAAACAATCCCCACCTTCAAGGAATTTATATTCTGATGGGGAAAACAACAAGTACACAGAAAACAGATGTGCATTTGTGTAGACATGACAGACACAATATGATCTTGACAGGGTGAGGGAGATGGCACTCTCCCAGTGGGCGAGTGAGACAGAAAAAATGTTTTACAGAAGGCAGCAGTAGAGCTGGATCTCAGAGGAAACCAGGGATCACAAAGGATGTTGGGAATCTCAATCCAAATTTTCCTTTCCCCAAGTCCCACTCTCTGGCCACCACCCCAAGCTGCTGTGTTGAAGGCTGATCAGGTTCACCACACGCTTCTCCATTGGGTAGTTCTAAATTTCAGTTTTTCAGAGAAGCATTTGCAAGATCACTGGAAGAATCTTGGTGTTCAAAAGATGGGTCTTTGTTTCAAAGGAAGGATTAGGGAAAGTCATTGAACTATGTAGTTTTCCAAAGGTCATCCATCCCATTGTTCTCTTGCTTAATTCTGGGCTTAGCTCTTTATGCTTTTGTCTGTCCAAGATATCTGAACTAGTGGCATAATTCAGTTATTGAACTCATCTCTTCTGGAGTCCCTTCCTATCCAAAGTCTGTGATCTCACAATGAAATATCTGGGAAATGGAATACATGACTTGGCCTATTTTTTGGGCTAGGATCTGTATCAGATAAAGTGATCAAATACTGCTTAGCCCAGGGCTTGGCAGGTAGTAGGTACTAAATAAATATTTGCTGATTGACTGACATCAATAGGGGTACAGTACATAATCTGAAACTCAGACACTGATTGGAAATGATCATTTGGTCATTTTAGGCCCACTTTCTATCTCAAATTAAAACTGTTCACGGCCTTCTAAATTGGAGGCTCTTAACTGCTTTCATGCATGTCATGGACCCCCACTGGCAGTCTGGTGAAGGCAAGAGACCCCTTCTCACAATCAGATTCATTAAATGCCTAAAATGAAAATATATGATTACAAAAGAAGCCAATTATGTTGAAATACAGTTATGAAAATATTTTTAAAAAACCAAGTTCAGGCCCCTGATGAAGAGTTCCTGCCCTAGAAGCAAGCCCTATCAGTAGAAGATCTTCCAGGTAAGAGATCTTGAGGAATGTGCTCATCCTTGTAAATGCATCAGGACCTTCAAGGGAAGCAATAAATGAATCCTAATAGGAATAGCCCAGTTTGAGGATTGCGCTCCTCATGCTTTGAATTCTTCATTAGACTGTCTCTTTCATTGGTAAACTTTGTTTCTATACCCAATCCCCCAATGCTTTAGATTAGCTGAGAATTGATATATCCCCAGCCTCTTCCCTTTCCTATTTTTATTCATGAAATGTTGAGAAAGTTGAATATCATCCCTATCTGGGGGACATTGAATCTATTCTCCCTAAAACCTTGACTCCACCCAAAGAGTTGAGAATGCTCAGTTTAGGAACAAGGGCAAACCTTCTCCCCAGTTGGAGAGGAATGAGAATCATGGCAGCTTGGGGAAGAAAAATGAATCCTGGGAGACTTTTTAAAATGCTGAAGTGAAAGAAGAGGTAAAGCATCCAAGGGAAAAACCATAGCAATCCTAAATTAACCGTGAGCCGAGGGACTGAGCAAGACTGAAAGCCTGAAGAAACTGATGTCAGCAACTGATGCAGGGGAAAGCACACACACACGCACACACACATACACAGACACACACACACAGACACACACACACACACACGCACACAGACACACACACACAGACACACGCACACAGACACACACACCAGCACATGCTCTATGGATCGACTGTGTTTATGTTTCCTCCCTTGAAAGCTGTAAAACTTCCCAAGGGGCCTTTTTTGGACAGATGTGTGACACACCCAGAGGAAGCTGGGGTGGGGTGCAGCAATGCAACATCACACTTAATCTCAGGAGCCTCCCGGTGGGGCTGCTTGTGAATTTTACACTTACACAGAGTTTGTCTATGCACTTATCTCTCTACTCCAGGAAAAACAAAACAAAACAGGGAAGGACGGAGAAACATCTATATTTCAAGGCCCATCATGCAGAGCTAGCCCCCTCAGTGGCTTGACATTCTTCTCCCTCTCTCTCTCTCTCCCTCTCTCTCTCTCTTCCTCTCTCCCTCTCTCTCTCTTTCCCTCTCTCCCTCTCTCCCTCTCTCTCTCTCTCTCTCCTTCTCTCCCTCTCCTCTCTCTCTCTCTCTCTCTCTCATCTCCTCTCTCTCTCTCTCTCTCTCTCTCTCTCTCCCCCTCTCTCTCTTCCTTCCTTTCTTTTTCTTTCTTCTTCTCCTTTGTCTCCTCTTCCTCCTCCTCCTCTTTCTTTTAGTATTTTACTGATTTTAAAAGAAAATTAAGGTCACTTCCCAATGTCCTCAACCCCAACAGAGTCATTGCTTATTTTTAAAAAAAGATAGAAAATTAGGTAAAGCAACCAATACTCTGGTCGTGTCTGACAATGTAAGCCCCTTTACACATCCATTGTCCTGGATCTCTCTGCCAAAGACAGCAGCATTCATAGATTCAGAGAAGGGCAGGATATCATCTAGTAAAAACTAATCTTTATAGGCAATGGGGTCCCAGAGAGGTTGAGTCATCTGCCCAAAGTCACATGGGTACTATGTAGCAGGGATCCACTTATATTTAGATTCAGGTCATCGGAGCCAGTGTTCTTCCCCTTGTATCATATAACTCCATCATTCCTCTGCAGTTCAGATTGATCTCTTCATTTATCCAAGTTCTGGGGTCTGTCATTGTTTTACTTTACACTATGGAGCCCAATTTTGGAAAGTATTCTCTTGGGTCTGTCCATTCACTTCCCTCTGTATCAGTTCATCCATGTCTTCCCAGTGTTCTCTGAATTTTTCATAGCCATCATTTCTTACAGTGCAATAATATTCCATTGAATTCACATCCTGCAATTTCTTCAAATATTTCAAAATCAACAGCTACCTACTTTGCTTCCCAGTCATTACAACACTGGACTTGGAGTCAGGACCTGGGTTCAAATTCTGACTTATTAGGTTTGTAAGAATCACTTAGTCTCCCTCAGCCTCAGTTACCTCATTATTAATGTGACTCACTGACCTTTAAGGACCCTTTCAACCCTAAAGATACTCTTCTGTGATCATTACTACACAAAAGTGCTATGATGAGCATATGTGCATATATATGTCTATGCATCTGTATCTAGCTACCTAGATATGGATATATTGACAGAGATATCTATGTCTCCACCTATCTATCTAGCTATCTGTCACTAGATAGATAGACATGTCTAGA
The DNA here is from genome assembly GCA_023548195.1 of Bettongia penicillata ogilbyi. Classification (NCBI taxonomy): domain Eukaryota; kingdom Metazoa; phylum Chordata; class Mammalia; order Diprotodontia; family Potoroidae; genus Bettongia; species Bettongia penicillata. The sequence goes on from JAJHZJ010000453.1 coordinate 3,526,026, forward strand.
TAGATGGGTAGATATCTAGATATAGATATATCTAGATACAGACAGATAGAGATATAGATACAAGCAAAAATCTCTCTGTCTTTGACCTCCTTGGTCAAAGTTTTATGTATCCTGTTTTTTGTGACCTTTGATGCCCTTGGCTACAGAAGTCAAAGTGGGTTAAAGAGTCCCTCACCAACAGTGTTCCTTAATTCCTAGATGGGGGGTCCTTGTGGGCTGTTACACCAGCAATATTCAGAGACCCTAACATGGAAGAGGTTAGCAACATGGCGTAGGTATGCAGTCCAAGTTTCCACTGTGAGTGTGAGGGCCCCATTGATCTCCAGATGTGCCCAGGTTTCCATGTAAACTGTGCCATTACAATCTTCCCTTCTTCCTGGAAAAATCCCACTGTTCACTTTGGGTACAAAGATTTTTTTAGAAGGACTTCGGCCAGGTGCCTCTGGCACTGGATCGACTGGCCGCAGCAGATCTTAATTATAAGTTGGCAAGGAGCTGGGCTGACTGTCCAGGAATGAGGGTACAAGTCTTTCCAACAACAGCCTTCTTTTTCTTTCTCTGGGAAGTCTATAGTCGGGACCCACGCACACCTTAGAGCTACGTGTTGTGCAACTGCCCAGCTGAGGGTGTTCAGAAGTTTGCTTTTCCAAAAGCATAATTGGTAAAATGGTAAAATATTAATTTTAAACATGAAAAGGTTGGCAGAAGTGGGGGTGGGCTTCCTTTTTACGGGAAGAGTCCAAAATAGGACTCTAAACTTACTGGCCTTATGGAAAAAGAATGTTGGTCTTGGAGTTAGGAAGACCTAGGCTCAAATACCACCTCTGACATTTAATAGTTATGTGACTATGTTCCCATTCCCTTAACCTCTATGAACCTCAGTATTCATGTCTGTAAAAGAGGGAGGATAAGGCCTGTAGTATAAATCTCATAGGGATGCTGCTATAAGGTCCAAACAGATAACGTCTATGAAGTGAAGACTTTGGGGGTGGTTTGGAGCTGGAAACAACAAGGTGCCCATCAGGGAATAACTAAGTAAACCATCGTCCATTAATGCATGCAATGTTATTGCACAGTCAGGAGGTGAAGTAGGAAGAATGTTGGACATAGAGTTAGGAAAATCCAAGTTTGGATCTTGCCTCAGACTCTTACTACGTGACGCATACAAGTCAATCACCTTCCCTCAGCCTCAGTCATCGGTAACATAAGAGTGTTGGCTGCCATGTTTTCTAAGGTCCCTTGTCGGTGCTACTCTCTGATTCGATGAACAATATATTCCATGATTACAACCATGTGAATGAAAATACTCTGAGTAAGTCAAAAACCAATAATGGTAACTCAGAATGAAGAATGAAATGTTAGAGAGGTGGGGGGGCAGGGTAGCAGAGCAGAGTGTTGCATATATTGTCAGGAAACTGCATGATGTTTTTTCTTGACTGTTTTCCTTTGTTCCAAGGGAAGTCTTGGCAGGAGGTGGAAGGTGAGGTGAGTGCTACTCAGAAATAATTGGGGTATATAAATGAAGGGTATCAACAAAACTTGTTAAAATTAGCTATTACTGTCAGTAGATCTGAGAGCTACATTTTACTGGAGGCATATGATGTGTACATAGGGATGTCTTGGTCAGTGTTTAACAACTGGCTCCCCACCCCAAAATACCCATGACATACATTTAATTTTAAAGTGCATTGTTATTCTTTTATCCAATCAAGAAAACAATAAATCAAGCCCAGATTTGTAGTGTTTGTCAGTTTCTGAAGTGTAAATGCTAACATTGAAAATTTAACAACCAGTTCTCAAGAGCCAGCACACGTCTACCAGTAAATACAAAAAAAAATATGATCAGAGAGATAGATGAGAAGCTAGATGAAACAGACCAATTTGTGTCCTCTTGGAACTTACCATATAGTAGGTATATTTTGTTCAGCATGTTAATGAAATGGAATGGTAAAGATTCAATTCCGCATTTATTAAGCAGACAACAAACTTCCTGAAGACAAAAACTGTTTGGTTTTTATCTGTGTTTTTTCAGTGCCTAGCCCAGTTTGTGACACATAGTAAGTGTGTAACAAATCTTTTAGCTAAGCTTTTTATGGGCAAGTATGAAATTCCATTCATAAATCTGACTTTCCAACATGAAGCAAGACATGTAAAATTGTTGTCTTATAGGAGTCGATTTCTACAGAGTCCAAATAAACAGTGGAAGGAGTCAGTGGCATGGTTCATAAGTATTTATTCAACTTTCACTGGACAGAAAATGCTGAAGACATTTGTATTATTTATACAACATGAGTTATAAAGTGTGTGGCCCATTGAGAGTAACTGAGTTTATGGCAGAATCTCAGCGATACCCCTGGGAAAACTTCCAGGTCATCCCTTCACCTTGTCTGAGCTTGATAAACACCGTGTTCAGTGTAAATAAAACTGAAGAGACCTAGAGACATGTTGGCCTCCTAGCTTACTCAGTCCAAGAGGCATATTTTTACTTTGATAGCATGGGGAGGGGTGATTTAGTCTGCTAAATCTGATCCTTTGCTCTCTCAAAGACAAAAAAGAAAAGAATAATTTTCCTCTTCTCCTGGACACCTCAACAAAAGAAATATCGTTATCTTTTTTTAGTGGGGGAGAGAAAGAAAAGTAAAATGTCTCAGTCTTGCTAACTTGTTTAGAGTACTATTTTGGACTCTTTCCATAAGGAAGTGATCTTTGTAATCAGGAGAAAGTATGAAATATTGTTAAATTCAATTTAGTAAATACTTATTTTTGTTTAAGATCTAATCATTAGAACTCTCAGTCAATCAGTCTACCTCTACTGCAGTCTTCAAAGGCCCCTTGATCTTCATATCCTTGGAAGTATTAAACAATTCAGTAGATCCTTATTAGGTGCTGTCTTTTTCAACTGGGTTGGGGATATAAAGCTTTCATGGAAGAGGCAGACAGTCCATGATGCCTAAAGCAATAGGGCTTGTTGATACAGAGAAGGCATAACGGTTAGCTTGAGATATCCAAGAATGGGAAAAATGGAGCAAAGAAAGAGAATTTCAGGGGCAGCGTTACATCCACATAGCAACCACTGAAGACTCATAATGAGAGGTACCAGCAGGTATAAGCTCTGTCCATGGCTTAGCCAGGGGAAAGATGTGACTGTTCTAAGGTGAGATGGGCTTTGGCATATAAGAGAAGGAATGGGAATAAATCATTCTGTAGGGCCAGGCTCTCCTCAGTCCTAGCTCAGCATAAGAATATGCCTGAGGCCATCTTCATTCTGTTCTAAAGCACAACTACAACCCCACCCCCACCCCAAATCCTCAGTGTACTTTAGGCATCGTATTGCCTTGTGCTCTTATCTAGTACTTGCTGGAAATTTACTCGGACAATCTAACCATGGAAATAGAGATTAGATCATTGGGAGAAGGAATTTCTAGGCAAGGAAAGTTATCCTACAAATGTTGGTCAGCATATTCTATTTAACATATAATTAAATGACTTGTCCAAGATCAATTAAAAACATTTTTTTTTCAAAAATATGTGGTTTGCCTCAATAGTATAAACTACTTTGGACTGGGGTTAAGCCAAAAGGTTGGCATTAAAATAATGAAATAAAAATTACAAAGTTTTTTTTTAAGACTGAACATACTGTCAAAACACAGAGTAATGACACATTTTAAGAATTACAGTTTTAAATTATCATTTTTAATTTGTTACGGTAACATTCACATAAGATCATGTTTTATAGGTTACAAAAAACACTTTCCAGACACAAAACTTTATTTTATATGAGACTACTTCAGTATAACAAAAGTAAATTAGCAACAAATTGTGTTAATGGAATGAAAAAAATTTTTAGTCAAAATGCTTTGGAGTAATTATCTGTAATTACGTGAAGGTCCTGGCTTTAAGGCAGGGTCTGCCTTTCACCACAGATTTAGGAGTGATCCACATAGTACATGATCAGAAAAGGTGTGAGGCTGATCTGTGCATCAGTTTCATCAGGACGGTAGATGGACATGCTGAGAATGACACTGGGGTGTAGTCTCCAGGTGTTAAAAGAGGTAAAAGAAAGCCTTCGGCATGTGGGGTAGATCTTCAGTGAAGAATTTATGAGAAGGCATGGGCAAGAATCATTGAGGAGAAGAGGTGTGGATGACTTGGGATCTGTACCACCACCACCACCATGATGATAACACAAAGCCACTGAATGAAAAGTTCACAAGGCACTTTTCACGCCTACTTGCCGCCTAGGCTGGCAGTGATGATTGATCCATCAATGAGTGAAAAGTATTGATGAAATGCTTGCCATTTTTCAGGTACTGTGCTCAGCACTGGGCAGTATCTACCCTCAGTAGGCTTGCTTTTTAGTGAAAGTCACAATACACAAGGGAAGTGATGGCTATGGAGGGATGTTTTGGTCTGAAACTTCACAGAAATGGTCAGTTGATCCAGGAAAGTCAATTGGCAAATCCTTTTCAGAAGTAATGGTGCCACTGACTTGATTTCTGGAAGGTGGAAAGGAAGGCACAGTAGACACAGTGAAGAGAATATGTGAGTTATGTTAACCGAGCAACTGTAGACAGATGGCAGATGGACCTGGTAGATAGCTGAGATGCCAAGGTCAAGCATGATCACATGGAATTTAGGAAGGAAAAGTCTTTTTCAAGGTAAGGACTATGTAAATGTTCCCTTTTTTGTAGGTGAAGAAACTGAGTCACCTTTCCAGTAAGTGGTAGAGCCAAGACTCAGCCCCATATCTTCTGCCTCCAAGTTCAGGGCTTTTCCCACCACACAGTTACTTTTCACCCAATTTTAAGCCAATATATCTAAGAAAAAGTGATTTAGATGTCACGGTGTCTATGACACTGACTCAGCATGATTTAACAGGGAGAAATAAGAAATAAAATCACTGCCAATTCCTGGAATCCCCAGTAGCTCCAATGTTCTCCTTAACATTATCCCTGCTGCTAAATTCAGCCAATAGAAATTTCTTTTGATTGGCCACTCAGCAGTTTGGGCAATACCAGTGACAAAAATGGGCATTTGCAAAGTGCTTTGTGGGTATGCTCATATGTGTTCCTGATAACAATCCCATTGGGGAGACACTGAAGGAATAATTATTCATGTTTAACAGATGATACTCAGAAGCCCTGGGTCCCACCACTAGTAATAAAGGTGGGATTTGAACCCAGGGCTTCTTGACTCAAGGTCCAGTAAGCTAAGTGAAAGCATTTTCCAGACTTTTGGAGGAAGTGTGTGTGGGGGGGGCATTTTAAGGTTTGTTTATTTGTATGCATGTATAAGATATGTTTGAGAGTCTTCCAGTCTAGTGGAAAAATCAGAGGAATCTGGTCTAGACCTTGGCTTTGTTCCTTGCTATCTGTGTGGCCTTGGTCACATGTTTTACCCTCTCACATTCTCAGTTTTTTCGTTTATAAATGAAGAGTTGGACTAGATGATCACCAAGGTCTCTTTCGGTTCTGAATCTATGACCCTTTCTCTTTGTTTATTGGAGAATTTCATTGAGAAAGACTAAGCAGGTAACCCCAATATCTTCAGTGTCTTCTTACTGGGTCTTGATGTCTCTGGAGGTGGGAGTGGGGCTGATGACTTGGCTTAGCTCTGCCTCCCTTCCATTCAGTCCTTGTGATATCATTGATCCTCTTTCAGAACCAAGGACGAACAACCGTAGAGCCCCCACTGAAAGCCTCCCACCTAAGAGCCAAGTGTCTCCAGGTTACAGCCAGAGACAACTGGCACCTCCTCACAAGATGAAGCCATTTGTGTTGCTGGCACTTAGCGACCATCTTGTCCTCTTTAAATGGACAGTTTATAGAGATGGCCAACATCAGAGGTAAACGGTGGCCCCTAGAGCCGCTCAGGAAATGATTCAAGCTCAGGGGGTAAAATGTGGACTACATTTCACTAGATTCAGAAAATGACCTGGTTCACAGGGCTGGCTCACTCTCTCCCTCCACTAGGCAGACGCACAAAGAAAGCATTAGCATTGGGAGAGGCGATTTGCTTTCTTCACTTCCAGTAAAAGATAAGAAACACTTCATTTCTCTGAAAGAATTTGGAGTATGTCTTCCCATGGAACATACCCAATGGAGAATACTCACAAAAGTTCTCTCCATTCTCATTAAGCCAACCTAGGAGCTATTCCAAGGACATGGCATCTCCCACTTCCACACCAGGTCATATCCGATGTTTTCAGTACTCTCCTCTCCCTTACCCACTATGGGGAAATACTGAAAAAATGCCACATTTTCTTCAGTTACTAAAGATTGTCTCTCACCTCTGCCTTTCTCTATGGATAAGCATCGACTCATTGTAAAAGTCTGTGGGTTTGTGGAATAACACAATCTGAATCGAGCCCCCATCCACTGAGCAGCCCTGCCTCCTTCTTTGCAGCTGACTAGATTTCAGTGAGCACTAGGTATGTGTGGCTATTATTTTATATAGAGACAGATACACTTGCTCAGCTGCTTACGCAGTGTTTATTCATCATAAAAGGAATAAACAAGTAGAGAATGATGGTCCATAATAAAACAAAAAAGGGTGTGCCAAGTGCACTGCCAGACTTCTTCTTGGCAGAAGATTGCTCTGGAGGCAGGAGTCCTGGCATGGATACCCTGAATTTACCATCCTTCAAGTGGGCAAATGATTGTCCACTCTCTGTTCAGGTCATTATCTGAAAAGGCCCAGATTCTGGAGGAGCTCAGCCTGGCACAATGCCTGGATTATAGTAGGCAATTCCTTACTCCTTCATTCAACGAGCATTTATCAAGCACCTACTTTGGGTCTGGGGTTACAAAGACAAAACCTAAACAGTCCTACTCTCCATGGAAATAATGGTAATAAAAGGGATTTTATTCTCCCTCCTCAAAATATTTGGATTTCTTTATTTTCCCTATCTTTGAAGTGAATATGCCTTTGTTAAAGCCGATTGATTTTAATTGATCAGAAGGAACTGGGATGCTTGGTCAGAAGGAACACTGATGGTTAACAGTATAAAATGAAGGCTCAAAAGAATAGTATTAGAAAAGAAACCCCTGAGGCCCTCAAGGACACTCCCAGAATCCTGAGGAGATAAGGCCTTTTCTCCTTGTAGGATTGACTCCCACTGGAATGCTGCCATATTGAAAAAAAAAATCAACCCAAGAGAAAGGAAGAGGCTGACCAAAGCCTTTTGAATGCCTCCCAGTTCCTGCTACACCTTTGCCACCAATCAAAGCGACAATTAATTACTCATGGGTCTAACAGATTTGAATCAGATACCAAACGTTTATACATGCAGACTCTCAGAGACACTCCTACTACATGTCATCATGACTCTCCATGTCATTGTGACAGAAGCAGACTCTGTCTTTTACAGGGCATGTAGGATCAGTGGCCCTCTCGGCATGCTTAGAAAAACTGGAATCAGTGACAAGTCCCTCATTGCATTCTATTAAAGTGAAAAAGCAGATACACAGATAGGAAAACACAAAATAGGCACCATATAGATATAAAGTTATTTCAGAGGAAGATCACTAAGTTAGTAAATGTTTGTTGAATTTAAAAAAAAAAAGTTCTCTCCAGAGGAGAGTCAAAGGGTTAGAATGATAATGAAGAACCAGAGTTCTATGACAACATTACAGAACTTTAAGGAACCCTTGGTGCTGGCTTTCCGAATTATCTTCACATTTGTTCTTTTTAGGAAATGCACAAGAAGAGACTTGTCTTCCGCCATCTGTTTTGCTATAAACATTCAAGGCCACAATCTGAATTTTTTTGGAACTGGAATGAAAGGACAGAGGGGAGAGAAGGAGATATTAAATTTTCCCATCTCTATTTCCTCTTTCCAATGCACATAATTAAAAAAAAAGGCTAAAAGAGAATAAATAAACACTCAAAGCCTTTCCTCAAATAAAATTTATGGAGAGATACTTTGCAATGTGCCCCTTATCCACTTATGGCAGAGATTCCACTTTCTCAGCCAAGGAAGGAAAATGAATTCTCTTTTCCATAGTGATTCAGAACTTTCTGTGTCATTACTGTTAATAATCCTACTTGGTTGGAACTGAAAAGAACAAAAATATCCACGCATTCTAACGATTTTATCTGTAACATTCCACCAACAAGTGTTTTCTTTTCAAAGCCTGTAGCCTAGGTATCACTACATGACGTCATGCACCACCAGAGGTGTGTTAATTCCTGTCACACTCCACTGACTATGTTTTGTCAACTACAGCCCCTATTTACATAATAATGGGATTGATTGCTGGGGTCAGAGGGAGAAGTTATGCCAGGTAAAACCGAGGCACAGAGAGGAATCCCAAGGGTTGTGTCTATCAGAAAGAGTGAGACTTCTAGCCACGAAGAAAGCACATTCCACCATCACATCAAATATTGTAAATTTAATAACCGTGCAAACACAAGCATTGTAATGGAGAACCACTTATGGGGGCTGTTTTAGGGAATTTTCTTTCATGTGTGGGTTGGATGAGACAGCTGCTGAAGTCCCTGACATCTTCACATTCTCTGATTCTGTAAATATATAAAGGACAGAAAGGATGATTAAACATTTAAGGACAGCTTATATTAAATTTTAAAAAGTAGTAACAAAATTGTCCTCTTTGTCTCCTTTGCTTTTTTTCCTCCCCTCTTGTCATAATGTGTGTGTGTGTGTGTGTGTGTGTGTGTGTGTGTGATATACAAGTTGCTGTAGAGACCAGGAAGGGTCTTCTGTGAGTGGCATTGACAGATTGACCTTGAAGACTTCAAGGCAAGTCTCATATGATTCCAGTAATCCTCAAAGGCACTGTTGAGAGTATGGAACCCTGAGTTAGGAATCAGAAGACCCGAGTTTGAATTCTGTTTTTGGCATTTACTCTTTGATGTTAAAACATCATTTGTCTGGGCCTCAGTTTCCTCATCCGCAGTATGGGGGGGTTTTGAGGTCCTTTTCAGTTCTAATGATAGAACTGTATTCTATGATTTCTAGGCTTGCTTTCCACCCTAAATGCCATCACTCTCTAAGAATCTATGAGGCTATAAAAGACTCTCTCTTCTTGAAATTCCTTTATAGGGACAAAGTCTTTCATTGGTAAATAGTTCTGTCTATGTGGGTACAGTCCCATAATGTAATGCTTATTACTCCATAATGCTTGGTACTGAGAGGGAACCTTGGTCACTGAAGGAAATTAGGCTACAGATCCCAGAAGGCTATGTGTCAGTTCTGCATCCCGTGATGTCCCCTAGGGCTGTCCTCCAGGTGTGAGTAGCCAGTAGGTGTGGACAGAGCTGAAGAGGATGTAGAAGAAAAAGAAGAGAGAGATGGCAGCTCCATCCTGAGCTGGAGTATATCTTCTCTGCCATCTATTTCTGGGTTTGTTTGTTTTTTAATGTTATCATATTTTATGAATGTCTTGCTTATTGTGTATCATTTATTTCCAGATATGTAACTCATTCTCCCCTACCCAGTGAGGCATTCCTTGTAATAAAGCTTAAAAAAAGAAAATGTAAAAAAGTCGTCTGCCAGCATCTTCCCCACCCATAGACACACTTTCCCTCTCACTCTCAACCCCCAATGAGGAGAGGGAAGATCATTTTCTCAACTTTTCTCTGGAACAACCATGGTCATCATAATAGCAGTGTTCAGCTGAGATCTTTTTGTTTACTTGGTTGTGGTCAGTGTTGAACATCTAATGTAAAATGAGGAAACTGAGGTCCACAGTCCAAGTAATGGATGGCCTGGCTGGGACCCATATCCTTCCTCGATGATCATTCTCATTTGTAAATGGTTCATGGGGGAGATGCAGCTGTGAGTGCACTCAGCCCTTCCTCACTTCCCCATTTCTCTATGCTCTAAAATCAGGCACATATTCATAGCCCTGTCTCGGTCCCTCACTATCTGCCCTCCTCCCCTCTCCTTTCTTCCCCATCCATGGTCTGTTTTCGATTTAGTCTCCATCTCTGGAAGATATAGGAGAGGTTTTAAAAATATCTCTTAAATGGTTGCAAGACCATGCAAATAAACAGACATTAAATCATTTTGTCACAAAATAACACTTTTTGAATTTCCCAGGCTGCTTCAAGCTGGGCTACTCCCCCAGTGGGAGGGGCTATGCTGCCTTGTCTTCAAGGATGGAAGAATGAAAGGGCTCATTTGTTAGAATGTGGGGAAATATAAGCCATGAGTCAGATCTGGGGGTCTGCCCAAATTCAGTAATCTAGTTTCTTCCCCACTATTGAAGACATCCTTCACTTAACTGCATGTGACAGAGATGATGCCTTATATTACTAGAAAAAAAAATTGAAAGGCATGAGAGGAGTGCTGGATTTGGAGGCAGGGGTGCTGGGTTTGAATCCTAGGTCTGTCACTTCTGGGTCTCAGTTTCTAAATCTGTAAAATGGGAAGATTATGCAGGATGGCCTCAAAGGTTCTTTCCAGCTCAAGATCGATGGTCCAATGATTTGAGTAGCTCTTCTATTTGAAATCAAAAAGCCTTCAGGGTTTACTGGACATGGGAAAAAGGTAGTTGTGAACAATGCAATGGGTAGAGGGTTGGGCTTGAGTGAAGTAAGGAAGACCCAGCCTTGGACACTTGCTCTGTGACCTGGGGCAAATCACTTCGGATTTGGTTGCCTTGATTTCCTTACTGAAAAAGGAATTACCCTCAATGAATGTCAATGTGTCTGCTGGCTCTGAAACACATGTTCTCACAAATATTTCTACCTTGTATCACCTGAAGGAGAGGAATCAGTGTAGCCAAAGGCACCGGTGGCTGCTAGGCTTGATTCTGGGTGATCTGGGCTATAAAAGTGTGGGGGATAGAAATAAACAAAAGAAAAACATAACTGGGGCTTTGTGTTCCTAAGTGCCACTGACCAACCTCAGCTGCTTCCTGCCATGCCTGGGAAATGGGATTCATGTTTGCATTTCTTCTAAGAGGATATCATTAATCTCCAGAAACATAAAACAATATGCAGCTCTATAGGAGCTTGCTTCTAACAAATGTAACTGATTATTTCCAAGGGGCGGTGAGGAGGATTGTGGCAATGATTTTGGTGTGGGAATGAATACATCTCTTCTCCGTTGTTATTGTCTTACTATGGTAAACACCCTGTTAAAATAAACTGAGCTAGGGGCTTCAGCCAAGTGTCTGCTATTATCGGGGAAAGGAATAGCAATAAGCTCCCTCTTAAACTTGGGCCAGAAGGAATGGGCGCTGTCCATTCATCCTTCTAGCATTCTTACTGGAGGCTGTTGAACTGCAAATGTAAGATCTGGCCCCAAATACCTGCTGATGATAGCTGAGGGAGGTTAAGAAAGTGTGATAGGTTGTGCCCACCTCATTCTTTCTGGTGGCTTTCTTTGAGAGGTCTTACCTAGGAAGCTGTCCATGCCCACATGCCCACTTCAAGGAACTAGCTCAGTGGCGGTTTGTGCTTAGGCTGATTTTCCTGCAGATATCTTGTGCCCATACATTATTTTGTATTATAGTTTTTAAATGCAACATGAGGATTGTATTTAAATAGGAACATATTGAATTTTCAACTTGGCTAATAAGAATCCAATGCTTCAAGTACTGAAGTACTAAATATTGTCTCACCAGCCCATAAGTTACATGAGATCAGAGATTATGTTTTGTTTAAATGTTATGGCTCCCTTAGTCCCCAGCACAGTGTTCTGCACACAGTAGGTGCTTAATTAAGTTTTGCTCATGTTCCCCAAGGGTAATTGCTATCTTTTATTTTTAAACATATCTTTGAAGGATGAGGAATCTTTAATTTTGATTAAACATTATATTGATCGGGGGGCAGAGTCAAGATGGTGAAGTAGAAAGATTCACATACTCTAGCTCTTCCCCCACAGCCCATAAAATACCTGTAAAGAATGACTCAACAAATTCTAGAGCAGCAGGAGCCACAGAACGACAGAGTGGAAGAGGTTTCCAGCCCAAGGTAGCCTGGAAGGCCAAGAGGAAAGGTCTTTCACACAGGGCGGGAGGGGAGCGGAGCCCGGCCCTGGCCATGAGGCACCTGGAGGAACAGGCCTCCAGGGAAGAATCCCCAGCAGCAGCGGAGGGCCTCAGATCCCTCGACCCACAACCACCGTACATACATACATACACATGTACATACATACACACATACATACATACACACATACATACATACACCCATACATACACACATACATACACACATACATACACCCATACATACACACATGCATACACCCATACATACACACATACATACATACACACATACATACATACACACATACATACACCCATACATACATACACCCATACATACATACATACATATATATGTATATATAGACAGAGGGTACAGAGTGAGTTGAATAGAAAGGGATGATATCTAAAAAAATAAAATTAAGGGGCGAGAGAGGATTATATGATTATATTGGGAGGAGAAAGGGAGAAATGGAATGGGGCAAATTATCTCTCATAAAAGAGGCAAGACAAAATTTTTTCAATGGAGGAGAAAAGGGAGGAGGTGAGAGGGGAAAAGTGAAGCTTACTCTCTTCACATTTGGCTTAAGGAGGGAATAACATGCTCATTCCATTGGGTATGAAAATCTATCTTACACTACAGGAAAGTAGGGGAGAAGGGGACAAGTGGGGTGAGGGGATTGATAGAAGGGAGGGCAAATGGGAGAAGGGAATAACTAGAAGCAAACACTTTTGGGAGGGACAAGGTCAAATGAGAGAATAGAACAAAGCAGGGACAGGGTAAGATGGAGGGCAATATAGCTAGTCTTACACAACATGACTATTATGGAAGTCTTGTGCAAAATGACACACATATATAACCTGTACTGAATCGCTTACCTTCTTAGTGGGGAGGGGTGGAGAGGGAGGAAGGGAAAGAAGTTGAAATTCAGAGTATTAGAAACAAATGTTGAGAATTGTTATTGTATATAACTGGGAAATAATAAATACAGGTAATGGGGTATAGAAATCTATCTTACCCTACAAGAAAAGAGAGAAAATGGGGATAAGGAAAGGGTGGGTTGTGATAAAAGGGAGGGCACATTGAGGAAAAGGGTAATCAGAATGCAAAGTGTTATGGGGTGAGAGGAGGGAGAGATGGGGAGAAAAATTGGAATTCAAAATTTTGTGGAACGAATGTTGAAATCTAAAAATAAATAAATATTTTTAAAAATCTGTATGAAAGACAAAAAATGATATTGATCAAAAATCAATTCAGGACATTTGTCCACCCAGCAATATAAACATCTGTCTGTCTGTCTGTCACCAGGTTGACTGCAGAGTGATGAATATTTTATTATATTATTTATTTATTATATTAGTATTCCACTGTGTGCCTTTCTCTAGTTGTTGGGCATCCCTCAATTTCTAATTCTTTGCCACTGCAGAAAGAACTACTATAAATATTTTTGCACATGTGGGTCCTTTTCCTTTTTCTTATATCTCTTTGGGATACACACTTAACAGTGGTATTACTAGGTCAAAGGGTATACATAGTTTTGTAGCCCTTTGGGCATAGTTCCAGATTGCTCTCTTGAATGGTTGGACAAGTTCATAACTCCACTGACAATGTTTCAGTGTCCTAATTTCACCACATCCCCTCCAACATCTCTTCTTTTCATATTAGCCACGTTGTACCTCAGAATTGTTATGATTTGCATTTCTCTAATCAATAGGTTGACATTGATTCTTGAGTGGTTTTCTATTAGATCTCACTTCCCTTGATAACCATATGTCTCTCACATTCCTGCACCTCCTAATTTGGATTCAAGCTCTGATTCGTTTGTCCATCAGACTAACTAGTTGATCACTGTGTTCTCACAGTGATCCTGGATCTTAAAACCTCTTGTGGGTGGATCATCTGAGGATCAATCTAGCTAAGCTCACTCATGGGTGACAGGGCAATGCATTTGGACCCCCTAGCAATTCCCATGGACCACCTCCATGTCATCCGGGGGCTGTCATCTGCAGTGCTGAAGAGACCACCAAATGAGCTAATAGATCCTTGAAACATTGAAATAATTGATGTAACAGATGTGATCAGTTACTGGAGACTTGGAAAAGGAGGTAAGACTATCAAAGTCCTTGGTCATGTCAAATGCTTCAACATCAGAAACTGAAATGACTTTATCCCTGGGTATAATATTAAAGATGATCCATGGCTGTCTACCCCCTAAAGACCATGGGAACCTTTCCTCCAGACTTGCAGCTCCAGGTGTCATCTCCCCTTTTAGAACATGGGCCTCTTGAGAGTAGAAGCTGGGTTACTTTTCTATCTGTATTTCTAATGCTTAGCCTATGTTTGCACATAGTAAGTGCTTAATAAATGCTTTTATGTTCATTCAGGGCAACACCCTATCTGCTGGCCTGAGGCACTTCCCATGGAGCTGGCCATGCCCTCTGGCCCCATTCTATGAGATAGGTGCTCCAGCCTCTTGCTGCAAAACATGTATTTTGTTGAGATGACATAGCAACTCCTAGTTGGTTACCAGAGTCAGGGGTTGCGTCAAAGATAATTGGAGACTGAGTCAGGAGGAGCCACCCTCTTTGTGGTCTGTGAGAAGAACAAAGATGGCCTTTAGGCCTCTGTTGAACCCTGCTCTCTTGGGTTGGATCCAATGGTTTCTCTCTCTTGGACTTCCAGCCATGAGAAGGAGAAGACTGATCTCTTCCTCTTTCCTCTCCCCTTGACCTCCACAATGGCAGACACAAATATTTGATAGTGAGAATACGTGCTTGCCCAGGGAAGCCTGAGTATCTTGCCATTGGATGGACCAGCAGCTGGTGATGCTAAGAAATGGACATCTCCAGCCCCAGTGCTGACCTGGTCAATGTGAGACATTCTGAGTTGGGGGTTCTTGACTTGTGTGGTAGAAGAGTTCTATAAAAGCTCTATTTTCTGGAAGAGAAAGTGACTTCCTCTGGGAAAATTCTGACTGAGAGCCCATTCCCTTCTCAGTTGATAGATTTAGACTCACTGAGGCAGCTGGATAGGACAAGTCCAAGTTAAAGATGAAATATCCTCTCTGTTCTGCAGGCTTGCAGAGTTGTCTCTACCTCATGGAAGAGAACAATGAATGCCTGAGATCAGTTATTGATTTGTTTCTGCATTTGCTAATATGTGTTTATGAGTGACATAGATCTTAAGCCTTTATCTGATCAAGGAAACAAACCTCTGCCCCATGCTCTGTACACTGAACTGAGCTGCCCACTTTGGGGTGAGACCCTCGCTGAAGCCATGACAGAACTTTGGTCTAGTAATTTCCCTGAGGGTGCAGGAATGGGAAAGATACAAAGCTTGCCAGCACTCTGTGGGGTTGAACCCTTCAAGATGAGCCTGGTCCTTGTGAGCCCAGAGGGAAGCCTCTTGTGGGAGGGGCTTACGTAGACCAGGCAGCAGGGAACAGTTATATAGTCTTTACACCCACATATACATACAATATTGTATTTTATGCCTATTATGTATTCATATTTAAAATTCATACATATACACTTTTAAAAAGTTGGATCTATGATGTTATCCACTTAAGGAAACCCCAGTGAAGAAACTCCCTCTGGTCAATGTAGATTGACCCTGATCTGATTAGAATACCGGCAAGTTAGGTGACCTGCCCTGAGTCTCACAGACAGCAAAGGTGAGGCTGGCTCTCTATCCTCTAGGGCACATTGCTTTTATACATACATATACACACAAAGAGTACATGTCCACATACACAAGGCATACCCAAAACATAAATTATATATGTATATGTACACACATGTATATGTATAGAGAGCACAACATGAATGCACACATGGCTTCATTGGCCGAACATGTGAGAACTTCATCCTTCTCTTACTTAGGGATATGAGAATAATGAGGGCCAAATTTATTCAGTAATACAATGATGACAGGGTAGAGAGCTGCCCAGTGAATGCTGGGATATTGTGCTCAGTTATGGGCTCTATGCAGATGGATATTGTTGAGCTGGAGATGGCATGGAGGAGGACAGCCAAGTGGGTGAAGGCTTTGACATCTTGCTGTGGAAGCATCCGTGGAAGGATCTGGACATGTTAGCCTGGGGAAGGGAGGACTCAGGAGATATGGTAACAGTTTCAAGTATTTATAGGATTAATGAGAGAAAGAAGGATTAGACTTCTGCTTGGCCCTAAAGGGTAGAACATGGAGAAATGAATGGAAGCTCCAAAGACAGACAATCATTATTCCGGAGTAGACACCTTGTGAGCTCTAACAGCCAGAATGGATGCTGTGGGAATTTTTTCTCTCTCAATATCTATGCTTGTAAGCAGTTTAACCTAGGGTGCATGACCTTGTGTTTTTTTTTTTTTTAATATTAAAATAACTGTTCTTCAATATAATTTTTGCTGTTGTTGTAATTCTATGGATTTCATTTTATGCACTGAAAAACATCACTTTGTGAAGAGGTTCGAAGGTTTCACCAGACTGCCAAAGGGACCCATGACACACTATGTTAAGAACTTTTAGTTTAGATGCCTGAGCTAGTATCCCCCTACCCTCTGGGATTAATCTATTTTATCCCTCACATGGTTTTTCTATGGCATGTTGCATCATTATTTCCACACCCTTTTTATCCATTTAGTTAAACACCTGAATTCCATGGCCAGAACACATTAATTAAACACCAGAGGTCCATGGCCAGAACACATTATGGCACTCCTCAGTCTTTCCCATGCAGTGGGCCAATGACTTGGGATTTTGCAGCTTGTGAGAGATTCTTGTTTGGCATTCACTATTTAGACAAATGGAAGACTCCACAATCCACCTCTGAATCATTTTTAGAAAGAAAACTGTCTTTGAGAATGACAATGGGACCACGCACCTTGGGAAGGCGGGCACAGACAAAGGTGCCAGTTACATTCAAGCCCTTAGTTATCCTGAGAACTCTTCTTAGCAGTACACCTAATGATATACTGAAGAGTGAACCGAGTCAGTGCTGGCCCAGTTCCAAGGCTAACAGTGGCAGAGTCCTTTATTTCTGCTTCTAACTATGGCTCTCTGGGTCACTCAGACCTCCACACATCAGAATTAGATTCAGTTAGGTTCATATCCTGGCCACTATGGGAGCATGGCCCCCAGTTATGAACTTACAGGATTTGAGTTTGGAAGGGATAGTTGGAGTCAGTTAGTCCAACCTGCACTTGAAGAGTAAACCATCTACAAAGGTTCCAAACCTACTCTTGAAAACCCTCAATGAGGAGAAGGCTATTAGTAGCAGCTCACTTTTACAGATAGAGAAACTGAGGCAAACAGGGTGAAGTGACTTTTCCAGGGTCAGCACCCAGTGAGTATCTGAGACTGGGTTTGAACTCAGGAAGGTAAGTCTTCCTGACTCAAGGTCCAGTGCTCTGTGCACTATAGTGCCACTTAGGTGCCCCATCAAAAATTTTTGCCCCCTCTGTAAATAAAGCTCCACTCAAGACCTGTCCAATCCCCTCATTTTACAGGTAGATGTAGTGAATTGCCAGAGGTCACATCGCTACCAATAAGAAGGGTCAGTATGAGATCTGAAGTCTACAGGTCCAGTTCTTTTCACACACCCCTCCTCTAGACCTTGGGCATCCCATCTGATGCTAAAATTCTTTACCTGAACAAACAGGGGCAATGACCCCTGAAAGCTGAGCAACCTTCAGTGTTTCCTAGAGGGCAGTCCTGCTGCCCAAAGAGCCTGGTGGAAAATGCCAGAAACACTGCCATATACTTGGAAAAAACCAGCATGGAGAAGAAACCCAGGTGTGGACTTTTCTTCCAGCCCCTAATTAAAGGCAAGGGACAGGAAGGGAAGAAAAGGGAAGGGAACATCCTTGAGTGGGGCTGTATATTTTAGCACCACATTAATCTGGGAAGAGCGAGCTGGGAGAAAAGGAGAAAGAAAGTAATCCAGCAACAGGCGGGAGCAGAGGGGAGGGGCAGGTGCTAAGAACAGCAGTTGAAAGGCGTTAAGGAGGGTGTGGTGGGCAAATAGTGGGTCTGGGCTATTAGTAACCCTCTGGCAACGTCTCAGCCAAGGAGGTTACAGCAAGTTTCAGCAAATGAATTAAAAAAAAAAAAAAAAAAAAAAAACAAATGAGAGGTCTGTATTAACGGCTCAACCCAGGGCCAGGGAACCACCATTAAAATAGGGCTTGATGTCACATGTATAATAGCATATCACACTGGCCAGGGGCATGGAGCGGTGCCGTTTCCCACAAAGGGGCCTCCTTTTCCGGCCTCTGCCCTTGCTGAAGCTGACCTCTAAAGACAGGGGTCATGATTTTTCATGCTGTGTCTGGCTTTTTACATTCCTACCTGAGAACCCGAAGGAAAATCACTTAAGGCTTAGGTTTGGCTCATGCCTGAGATCTTTCAGAAAGGGAATACTCAGAAGAGACTCAGTGAAGATTGCATATCAGGTATAGGATAGCTATTTATTTCTTCCACACAAAATACTATGTGTGTATTGACAAAGACTCCAAGCATAATACATTATTGTATTTATTGTATTATATTATACTATATTATGTTATACTACATTATATTATATTTATTATATTATATTACATCATATCACATCACATCATATATTATACTATATTATATAATTTTTTCAATTCATAATTCATTACTCTTATTATACTCTTCTGGAAGTTGATACTTAAAACATTATTAATATATGAAAAATTTAGTGATGCATCTGTTCTTCAATATTTGTACAACTCATTCAAAATAAACAGCTTTTGATAAGACAAGGCATGGGCAGTCCATGGTCCCCTGTTTCTCTGAGAAGCATTATGGTAACAATAGAGAGATACTTGCCATAGGGCAACTGGCATGGACAGAGAAGTCCTGGAAAATTCAGGTGAGGATTCACTTGAAATCCATCTCTTATCAATGACTTTTGGTCACCTACCCTTAGCTATAGAAACACAAAGCAGATAGAAGCATTCTTAAATAGAACTGAAATCCAACCTCAGGCTCAGTGAAGTCAACACCTGGACTCAGGCTGCCATGTTCAAGTAGCAGACAGAGCTAGATGTTCAGTAGATGGAGGTGGGGGAGAAGGGGAGGGGGGGGGGCGTTGCCTAAGAGGTAATTTAGTTAAACTAGGTAAGTTTTGACAGGTGAGAGGGTGGGGCTGAGGTAGGGAGAGAAGAAGACAGGTATGAGAGCTTGAGAATGGGGGGAAAGACAAGTTATTAGGGAAAAGAGAATTTTCAATTCAATTCAACAGACACTTATTAAACATGCATTGCATACAAGGCACCTTCTGGCATTGGAAATATAAAAACACATCCCATTCAAACAGTCCCTGCTCTCAAGCCTCCCTCCTTCACAGTCTTGCCCAGGCCCTGTGGCCTCAGGGGGTCTCAGTGTGTCCTCACACTTCAGTCAGCGCCATTTTGGATGGAGGCTACTTTGTTTGTGTAGTTTGTCTGAATTCTTTTTCTTTCAGGGGATGTTCTATCACCATGAGATCCCATGTCACAATTTCTACCTTCATTGAGCTTATCTAGCACCCTATATTTAAACCTGGAAGGGACCTCAGATACCATATGTACAACTCCCTTATTTTTCAGAAGAGGAAACTAAGGCCCCAGGGAGCTTAAATGACTCCCTCATAGGCACAGAGGAAGTAAACATTAGACTGATTCATAGTCAATGACAACAAGGTCAGTGGGGTGCAGTAGAAAGAATATTGTATTTGGAGTCAGGGCACCAAGTTCGAATCTAGCAGCTGCATGACCTTGGGCAAGACACTTGACATCTCTAGGACTCATTTTCCTCATCTTTAAAATAAGAGGGTTGGACTAAATGATTTCTAAGGCTTCTTCCAGCTCTAAATCTATGCTCCCACACTTCCATTCGAATTGTTTTAGGAAGATTCTGAAGATCATCTGGCAGGAAAAGGTACCAGACACTGATGTCCTTTTCTGAATTAAACTGTCAAGCATTCAAACTCTACTGCAGAGATTCCAATGGGCTGGTCACATTGTTCCAATGCTAAACATACCCTTGCCTAAAAGACTATTTTATGGAGAATTCACACAGGGCAAACACTCACATGGTGGTCAGAAGAAGCCACACAAGGAGACTTTCAAGGTCTCTCTTAAGAACTTTAGAACTGATTGTGTGACATGGGAGATGCTGTCTTGTGTACAGGTACAGGACTGTTCAGCATGGCATGCCCTCATCAGAGAAGGTACTGTGCTCCATGTGCAAGACAACTCATTGAATTGAAGTAGCTCAAAAGAAACTCGAGATGCACAAATTTAGAGAATTCTCCCCAAATATTCACAGGGACTTTGTGTCCGACCTGTAGTAGAGCATTCTAAGCTTGTATTAGTCTTATCAGTCATAGTTGGACACACTGTAACTTGACTCTAGCATAGTGATGTCATTTTGGTCCTGTTCAAGAGTGAAGGCCAACAACCAAATAACCAAACAACCAACTACGCTCCCAAGATGATGTCACACCTCGGCCATCCACCCATCTATCCATCCATCCATCCATCCATCCATCCATCCATCCATCCACCCATCTATCCATCCATCTATCTATCCATCTATCCATCCATCCATCCATCCACCCATCTATCCATCCATCCATCCATCCATCCATCCATCCACCCATCTATCCACCCATCTATCCATCCATCCATCCATCCACCCATCTATCCATCCATCCATTCATCCATCCATCCACCCATCCATCCACCCATCTATCCATCCATCCATCCATCCATCCATCCACCCATCTATCCATCCATCTATCCATCCATCCATCCATCCATCCATCCATCCATCCATCCATCCACCCATCTATCCATCCATCCATCCATCCATCCATCCATCCATCCATCCATCCACCCATCTATCCACCCATCTATCCATCCATCTATCCATCCATCCATCCATCCATCCATCCATCCATCCACCCATCTATCCATCCATCCATCCATCCATCCATCCATCCATCCATCCATCCATCTATCCATCCATCCACTCATCTATCCATCCATCTATCCATCCATCCATCCATCTATCCACTCATCTATCCATCCATCTATCCATCCATCCATCCATCCATCCATCCATCCATCTATCCACTCATCTATCCACCCATCTATCCATCCATCCATCCATCCATCCACCCATCCATCCACCCATCTATCCATCCATCCATCCATCCATCCATCCATCCATCTATCCACTCATCTATCCATCCATCTATCCATCCATCTATCCACTCATCTATCCATCCATACATACATACATCCGTCCACTCATCTATCCATCCATACATACATACATCTATGTGCACACACACACACGTGCGCGCGCACACACACACACACACACACACACACACACACACACACCAAGCCATCCAGACAGCACAGCATAAAGGTGAATGACTCAGGAGGTTTGGCAATAGGATTAATGAGCCTTTTACCTTCAGTGGTGATAGATTAAAAGCCCTTAAGGCAAAACCTGAGTTGTCTGCCTCCCCTCTTTTTTGTCTTCTTCCTCCTCCTCCTTCTCCTAGATATTTGCATAGCTTCAAGCATGATACCAGTTTCCAGCAAACCATTCATTAAACAACTCTTTCCCATCCAGGTTGGAATAATCCAGAATTGTCAGTTAGTGCTGTGGTGTGTATGAGGAGCTTGTGGGAGAAACACCACCACACTGTTGGCTTCACAGCCCACCACCATCATCAGTATTTTCTCACTTTCGCCCACCTCCAAGGGGCCACAAGCTACCAGGAATGACACTGTTCTTCAAAGAAGGCTTCAAAGACTTGGTATGTCCTGAAAACGGCTGCTCTATTCTTGGAATTCTACCCCCACCCCTTGCCAATTTCTGGCCAGGGAGTTGGAGGGGAGACGTTTAAGTTGACACTATTAAGGCAGCATTGGGAACTACTAGGGAGGAACTACAAGCCCCATCCCTGCTGGCCTGGGGTGGTAGAAAGGACCTGGGAGTTGGGTTACTTGATGGTAGCCCAAGCCCAGGAACTATTAAACTTTGTGGCCTTAGGCAAACCAAAGCCTCTCAGAGCCTCAGTTTCCTCATCTGTAAAGTGTTGAACTCAATGACCTCAAAAGTCTTGTATAGGTCTTATTCCAAAGATCTCTGGACTCCAAACTAATTCTAGTGTAGTGCCTTCTCTGGAATTATTTTCCAGAACACCACTCACATTGATAGGTCAGGACCCCAAAGTGAGGCTGCTGCATCTGCTCTCAGGGTCCCAGTCCTGAGGGGTTGGGGTGGTTGATTTTCTAATACTATTGCTTATGAGTCCCTCACTGGTCCACTTCCCTCCCCTTCTACCCCTCACCCCATGATTACTGGTTGGTAGCAATCAGCCAGATTAAGTTAACTTCGAAAAATGGGTATTTACTAAGTAGCATTGATACAAAACATCCCCCAAACCAGGACAAACTTTCCCCCAGATATGAGTAGAATCCACAGGAAAATAGGTTTATGATGTGCTCAAGAGGTTAATGTCTATTTCCTGGAAGTCTCTTTGCTGGAGTCCTCTTTGCCCCTACATAAGTTCTTTGCAGAATCTTGAAACAACCTTTCCTGAGTGTGTCTAGTTTGTCCTGGGCTCCTGGTACAGACAGTGCCACCAGCCTCTGCTATCCTGGGACACTTCTAGGATGCCGTGGAAAATGTCCAAATCCTCCAGCCCTCTGAAGCTCCCAAGATTCTTTTCTGAGCAAGGGACACCTTTTTCCCTCCAAGGTGATTCCCTCTCAGGATCTTGGCTGGAAAGTTACTATGAGATGCTCAAACCTTGTGGGTCCTGAACTGGTCTGTTATTTTGTAAAAGACCCCACAGGTATGTGACTAAGAACTTAAACTCATCCTCGGGTTTTCTGTCCCACTTAGTTGAAATAGATTTTGATTAATGTCTAGGCTTTGTTCACACTTCTGCTGGACTGAGTCGATAAAATATGTTCTCACCCAATGAAAGTATAGGAGCCTAACATCTTATCATTGACTTTACACAGAGTTGGGTTGGATTAGCACACCCTTACTTTTACCCTAGGAACTGAGATGTGCTGGTTTGTGACGAGGACAAATGGACAGGAAGGAGAACCTGGAACTGGGGTCTTAACCTGTTTTTGTGTCATGGACTCCTCTTGTAATCTAGACAAGCCAACCTATAAATCCCATCTCAGAATAATGTTTTAAAATGCAGAAAATAAATGTGAGATTACAAAGGAAATGAAAGGTTAGTGAAAATAAAGATGTAGCCTTTCCATTCAAGTTTATGAACACCCATAGATCTCAGGTTGAGAATTGCTGATGGAGTCCTGGTGATTAACAGATGAGGGGATCGTAGATTCAGAGCTCAGTGGCACCTCAGAGGCCATTAGTCTGACCTACCATTTGTTGAGATGAGGAAACTGAGGCTCAGATCAACTGACTTGGCCAAGGCAGGGTCTGCCAGAACTATAGGTGCATTTACACCTCAGAAACAGGCTACAAACTAGGGCTGCATTTATTGCTTTGCTGATTATCTAAACTTCAGAAAGTGATGGAGAAAATGTTAAGAATCAATCAGGAAATGTTTATTAAGCACTTATGAGGTGCCAGGCACCTGGCTAAGGGCTGCGAATCCACTGCCCCTCTCACTTTGGCAGACCCTTGACTTTTGGGGCTGGGAGGCCTCTGAAGGCTTCTCAGGGAGGGCAGGAGAGGGCCATCGGGAGCCTGGCTTCTCTTCAGGCCAGGGCTGTCTGAGGAGACAGAGCTGAAAGAATCACTTTCTCCTCTCCTCCACAGACAGCCACAAACCCCGGCTCCGGACATTGGCCGCTCCCTGGCCATTGGCCGTCATCACCCCTTTCTCAGCCCACGCCTTGCCACACACTTGGCCCGCATTGCTCTTTTAAGCCGCCAGAGGGAGACCGCCCCTTCGGAAACCGTCCAGGTGCGGGGGACCCGCGGAGCAGGCAGGACTGGCTGCGGGGGCTGCGGATGCCCAGGCGCCCTTTTCTGGGATCTCCTACAGTGTTCACCACTCTTTCTGCCCACGCGCACCAAGAACGCAGGCAGAGAAAGAGGACATGGACGGAGGTCACAGAGGTCCGTAGGAGTCCAAGGGCATGAAGATGCTAAGGACAGTGCTTGGTCCGCTCGACAAGTCCCTCCCCCTCAGAGACCTCCCTCAGCACTCTCAGCGCTGAGTGCCATTGCCCAGTTGCCCAGAAGAGGTCTGTGTCCTGTTAGCGTCTCGGCATAGAGAAGACACCTTCGAGGTCACGGTCTGTGACATGGACTTCAAGCTGGGAGGGACCTCAGAAAACATCTAGTTCAACCCCTTTCGATTTACAGATGTGGAAACTGAGGCCCAGGAAGCTTAAGGGACTTCATAGGATCATGGATTCAAAACATATGCCCCCAACCTCAGAGGCTGTCTAGTTCAATCCCCCTCATTTTACAAATGAGGAAACTGAGGTTCAGTAACAACCAGTGTTCTTTCCACTGCATTGCTTTAAGATCATAGAACCATAGACTGACATATAGAGAGGACCTCAATCCATCTTAATTGAACTACATTTTACAGAAAAGAAACTGAGACCTACAGAAGCTAATGACTTGCCCTAGGTCACACAGGTAGGAAAGAGCAGAGGACATCCTTCACCCCAGTAAGTGCTCATGGAAGTAGGATGGATAATGTTATCTTTTCCTAATGTAATGATTTCCTCTCTTCAGTCCTCATATGATGCCACAAGGGTCACAAATGGGACAAGAAGTGGGTATGATCTCCACTCTTTCTTGACTGCTGCTGGTGTAGGGGGTGGAGAACCAAAGGGATATCTATTGAAACGTGACCACTCATTTCACTGGCATCCTCTTCCCTCTCTCATCCCTTCCCCTATGCAGAGCCTTAATGAAATACTTTTAAAAGCAGTATGGATTTTGAGACAGAGAAATCTATAGAACAAGTTAGTCATTCAGGATCTCTAGGTCATTGAAGTCAGGGATCGACTCTTGCAGTTTTGTTCAGTAGAAAAGGAGATGAATTCTAAAAAAATCCATGAAGGGAAGATGAAATACAAAAGCTTTTGGAGAGTTCTCACCATTGACTGGCTAAGAACAGCTCAAACTCCACAAGAATCAATCAGCCTTCGTAATGTAACAGAGTAGATAGATACTTGTGGACTCATGTCTTTTGCTTTCCACTTCTGGGTCTTAGTAGGGTCATGACTAGATTTCATGAAAGTTTTGGAAAACACTGAGATAGTGGAGGACAGAAGGTCTTGGGATGCTTGGGGTGCTCCTGGAGTCCGAGAAAGGCAGAAGGAATAATGACTGATCAGCATCAGTAACAAAGATACTAGTCAGTTTGCTCATCTGTAAAAATGGGCAGGGGCTGAAATGGGACTAGATCACAAAAAAGGATTTAGAGCTGTAAAGAACCTTGGAACAGAATCTGTACTACAGATGAAGAAACTGTCTTCTATGGTGATCTCTGGGATTCATCCAGGTTTTAATCTATATTTCTCTGATGCTTCAGTCATCAAGAATATTCTTATAGTCCCTAAAGAAACTCAAGATTCATCAAGTCATGTCATGAGTCAGAGAGAATTAACTTGTCTTTTTTTTTTTAAGCAGGCAAACTAAGCTAGAAACTTAAATATGGAAAAAAGAAAAAAATCCTACCATGGAAAAAGTCTGCAGAATTTTTTGGGAAATGGGCAATAATGTCATGTTTAAACATCCTCAGATGAGAAAAAATTGAGATTTTGTTTTTTTTAATAACCCAAATGATTTTCAATGGGTTATTTCCCAGACCTCCTCTAATGGATTTCAATTAAATCCAGTCACTGATCTTGTTGAGGCGTTTGGGCAAATATTTATATATTGCTGAAAGTTGGGAGCTGCTTTGAAAGAGATTGCTGTGCACATTTCAGGAAGGATCAATCCCAGAATCCCATCCTGGGGGCACTGGAGTTTCAGGCTAAAGTTTACAATGCTCACGTACCCCCATCCCTTTACATTGTAATAAGTTAAATGTTATGTTATTCCTTTTATTTACAACCAGTATGTTGTAGTTAACAAAGGACTTTCTTTTTGCTGAAAGCATATTGTCATGAAATACAGTTAATCTTTGCAAAAGGAAAAAAAAAGATTGCTTATATGAACTCTTGCTGTATAAGACATAGAATACAGGCTGCAAATGTTGATTCAAGGAGTCACATAAGGTAAGTCAGTATTGGACCCCATAACACATTATGGAGTAATGTTTATTGGGTTTTCCCTTCAGGTAAAATGGACTTCTATTAAGATTCTGTAAGAGCCTGTATACCTAACCAGACTTCTTTTTCATAGTTAGAACTGTGTACATAATATCTCCCTTTTTTATTTGTTCGGTCAAAGGCTGCTAGAATGAATGACCTTAATTGGCATCCAGGGGTTTAGAAAATATAAAACCTCCCTTGGTAGAAAACTCTCAGGTGAGCAGACTTCTCATAGGCGACTTTCAAACAATATCTCTGTATTCAGCAATGGGCGGCCAGCTGGCTCCCCAGCCAGGTGAGGCTTTCAACTGTGCAAATGTGGACTCCTAATGAAAGAGTTGGTCTATTTCAGAGGTCTATGGATGTCTTTTAAATAATCAAAAGGAAAAGCTGACCTGTTTGATAAGTAGAATTGTCTTCATAGGCAACGAGGCTTGAGGGGTTGAATTATTAGGTGTGGAAAGGTTCAGTCTAGAGAACCAAACCCATGTCTTTCAGAAAGTCCAAGAGGTGGGACATGTTGGACATGCATCAGTTGGTGGTCTGCTATTCAGTGATGTCAGAGACTTACCCTTTTCCTCCCCATTAAGAAAAAATTGCCTTGAATTCCCTTCTCTGTTAAAATAACACAAAACCTTCTTTCACTTGGAGAACCATCAGATAAGATATAACAGATAAAGCTGTAATGGGGAGGGGAGAAAAGGGATAGATCTTTGTTCCACTTGCCTTTATTTCTCAGTCCAAGCAGAAGTGCATTTTCAAATTCTTTCTTTACCTATACCACTAAGAGAGAGAGAAAAAGAGTGAGGGGTGAGGATGTGGGGGGGGGAGAGAAAGAGAGAGAGACAGAGACAGAGAGAGAGAGAGAGAGAGAGAGAGAGAGAGAGAGAGAGAGAGAATGATTCTAAAAGTCATGAGAACAAGAGGAGAGATTTAAGAGGTAGAAGATGCAAAGAGAACTGGCTTTAGAGACAGATGATCTGAGCTCAAATCCTGCCTATTTTTGTGACTTTAAACAAGTCTCTTAGACTTTAGAGTCTCAGTTTTCTCATCTGTAAAATGGGGGTGGGGGTTAGATAAGATGGCTTCTGAGATTCCTTCTAGCTTTGACTCTAGAGTCCCATGAAGCCAAAGGAAGTTATTGGCAGCTTGGTGTTACAGTATAGAGCTCCAGGCCTGAGTCAGGAAGATCAGAGTTTAAATCTAATCTTTGTATGACCCTGGATAAGTCACTTCTATTTGTTTCAGGTTCTCCAACTATGAAATGGGGATAATAGTAGCTTGTAAGAATCAAATGAGATAATGATCATAAAGTGCTTAGCATTGTCTGGAATAAAGTAAGTTCTATAAAGATGTTGGCTGTTCTTCTTGTATTATTAAGTCCCATCTTCTTTTTCTTATCCAAATGATGGAAATGTGGGAGCATTAAGTCTGAGAGCAGTGAGTGAGTCAGCCTTTCATCTGAACGAGCAGAGGTTAGCTTCCACTAATTCACTGTCCTCTTGGTGCCCCCTCGGAAGTCAGTCTGCTGATTCCATCCCCATTTCACTACCTTGGTTCCACTTGATGCAATACACACCATAAGCCTGTCTCCTGCTTAGAATCTCCAGTTTCCTTGAGGCTTAGCTCAGGAGCCTTTTCCAGGCTCCCCATCCCTTGTTGTTAGTACTTTCTTCTGCTTCCTCACATAATCATGAAGTTGCTTATCTCCCTTCATCCTCCCTTCCACCATGTAAACTCCTTGGGGGCCGGAGAGTTTCAGAAAATTTTCTCTTTGTATTCCTAGCACATTGGACAGTACCTTTCATACACTAGGTGCTTGATAAATGCTTGTGGAATTATGTTGGATTGGATTCATCCCAACCCTTTCATTTCATTTCTTTTAAGTCCCATATTACAGCATAATCTGAGAGTGGGGAGGAGAACTTTGGGTTAGGGACATCATAGGTTTCTCTTTAGTAGCATATAGCAAGGAGGGGACACTCCTATTTGAGGAAAATTGGGCATTCTGGAAAGATGGTGGAGTAGGTCGGAAATTTCCAGGCTCTCCAGATTTCCTTCACAAATGGACTGAAAATCACCATGAAATGAATGCAGAGCAGAAAAAATAAAAAGGTAAAGCAGTTGTCCCCTTAAGACAACTTGAGAGGACCTCCGAAAAGTCAAGACCTTCAGGGGTTAATATTTCAACTTAATTTTGAGGTCACAGTTTTAGGATTCATCATCTTTTTCTATTCCATTATTGTCCTCTTCATATTTTTATTCTGGGGCTCAGTCTATGTGTTCATTACGCATAGTCTTTTCTGAAATAAGTTGAGGGTTGGGTCCTTCAAGAGGATGCCTAGGGACAAAAGAAATCTTTCTAGGCTCCCTTCCCTTCCTGCCCCCATCTCTCCACAGCTGAAAATCATCACTCTTTGCTGATGATGAAAATCTGAATAGTATCTTTCTCTACTGTCTCACAATGTTCTTTGTCTGACAAATTGATACCTCTAGATAATGAGTATAATTCAGTGAGAAGAGCAAACAATGACCCTAATGATTGGCCTGGGTATGAGGAGGATATTATACTTCGCAGGGAGGGGGAAGACAGTTCAAGCTAAGATGTTCTGAGTAGGCTTTGGCAAAAGGGGAAAATGTCAGAGGTTTTCAAAACCCATCAGAGATAGATCCAAAAACAAATTGTGAAAAAGATGAAAATTGTCAGAGGGAGGAATGTGTGTGACTGAGCTTGATGGTCAAGTTTAACATCATAGGAAGGACCTTCAGAAACAGATGAACTGTGGGGAGACCACTGGGGATTAGTGAGAACTCTCCTCCAGGACTTTTCTCAAAAAAAGTATATGTCCAAAGTCACTACCTTTGTGTAGAGAATGGTTCAGTGAAAAGAATACTCAACTGGGAGACTGAGACCCAGATCTTAATTACAATTGATGTTTACATGGCATATTAAAAAGCATGTAAAGCTTAAATTCATGATATTGTCTGAGCCTTCTGAAAACCTTAGGAAAAAGGTACTACAGTTATCATTATCTCCATTTTGTAGATGAGGAAACCGAGACATAGAGAGATGGAGTCACTCACGGTCACATAGCTACTAAGTAGCTAAAGTGAGATTTGAACTCAGTTCCTCATACCACTAGATCTAACACTCTATCCACTATGGCACTCTGTGTCGAATATGCCATTTATTCGATTTTTTTTACTTGGTATAAGCCATTTGACATCTTAGGACCTCAGTTTTCTCATCTGTAAAATAGAGAGACTCGAATGAGATAACATATGTCCAAGCACTTTGTAAACAATAAAAAGTTTACGTGAATGCAGAGCATTATTATCAAATTTGAGACAAAGATTACAGCGGCATTGCTTCTACCTGGGTCTGTTTTAATGAATAGATTAGGCAAATTTCTTGCATGCTAAAGATTTTTAAGTGACTAAGGACTTGGGGATTTCTTCTGTGCCTTCTTAGGAGCTCAGATCACAGAGATTGGGCTATAATGAAATGACTCTTGTGTTCTGTCTTTTCCCACAATAGCATCTCTAGTCTTTCTTCCCCCCAAAAGAACTTGTTTTCTATACCACGAAATGTGGTCCATAGAAGACCCTGTTACTTGTAGTTTCATTTTTTGCCTCTGGCTCAGGATTCAGGCCCTTTAAGGAACATAATGAAGTCAGAAATGTCATGACACAGGGAAAAGAATATTGGATCAGGAATCAGCAGAGATCTGGGTTCAAATCCAGACTGTGTGTCTTTGGATAAGTTACTTAACTGCACTAACCTGTGTCCTCATCTATAAAATGGGGATAATCACACATGTACGACCTACACACCTCACAAGGTAGTTGTGAAGAAACTATTAAATCTGAAAATGTTGTAAAAATTGATACATATTCATGTATCGATCAATCAGAAAACATTTGTTACTATGTTACTATGCCTAGTATGTTTCAGGGGCTGGGTTAGGTGTTGGCAACATAAAGATAGAAACAAAGTTATCTTTGCCTGCAAGGAGGGAACATTCTATTTGAGCAAAAAACACGTAAATACAGGAAAATATGTACAAATATATAAATGAATTTACAAAATGGGCACAAATATATAAATATATGCAATATGTACATATATAAATATATACAAATTGTACATATAAGAATATTTACAAAACATATAGAGGTCTGTCTCTGGGGTGGGGGGAAGCTCTGACCTTGAAGTCATAGGAACTGAGTTTGAACTCCTGCTCTGCTGTGAACTCTCCACATTGCCTTGGACAAGTCATTTGCTTCTCTGAGCCTCAGGTTTTTCAATTGTAAAATGAAGGTGATGCACTAGATGAACTACAAGCCTCCTTTCCCCTCTGGACCCCTGATCTTGTGTTCTGAAATATGTCCTCTGAATGAGAAGAGAGCCTAGAAGACCAGGCAACAGCTCTCACTGGAGTAGGGACCCTACCATCATTGAGAGGTCCTGGGGAGATCTGAGTGGCTCTCTTGTTAATCTTGGGTCAAGGACAACCTAGATTCAAGCATCTTGATTGAACTATCTGGATTTCTCTTGGTGTTTCTACCCCAGGGCTGGGCTGAATCCCAACCCTAGGCCCTTGGCCAGAATCAGGCTGTCATCCTAGGGTGGGGTGGGGTGGGATGGGAGGCCTACTGGCTGTTTGCCTTCTGCTTTCAGATCCCAGTTAGCACACATCGCCAATCTGCTTGGTTTGCAAAGTTCCCCTTGGCTGCCTGTCTTAAGGGGGTTCCATGACCTTGGCTAGATGCTGGTTCCAAGAGATCTTCCTCTGTCATTCAGAGCCTGATGCTTCCCTACTGTCTTTCGAAGACAGTTGAGGTATGGAACCTTCCAGGAACAGCTAATGAGTAACTCTTGGGATGCTCACTCATGATAGTCAATAAGGTGCAGGGTGGGAAGGGAGGGCTCAGCTGCAATCTTGGCTAAAACCTTAGAAGGGACCCCACCTAACAGTTTACAGAACACAAAGTCTGAATCTAAGCCTCTACAGCTGCCTCCAAGCTCCACCCAGAGCCTCCAATCTATTTAGAATGGTGGCTTTGAGGGAGGCAGTGCCCTCAACTTTAACTTGAATTGCAGCCTGAAATATTGATGATCATCCTGTTTTTAGTTTCTCATGGGTAGGGATTGGACCATTTCATTGATAGAGAGGAAACCCCTTTGATCAGTACTGGTTGATACCTTCTCTGTAAAGTGTAGATACCCTAGATAGCTGTCTGCAGCAGGATAAATAACTCATTCAGGGTTTCAAAGACAAGACTTCAAGGTGTTCCTGCCTTCAAGGCTGGTTCTGTCTTCTTCACCATGATAGCTTTGCTACTAAACAAACATACTGCTATAAACATTCTGAGGTCCATGGAACCTCTATTCCTATCTTTGATCTTCATGGGGTAGGAGTTTAGCTGTGGGGTTTCAAGGTCAAGGGGACATTTTTGCCACTTTCTGAAGTCATTCCAAATTGCTTTCCAGGCTAGTTGGATTCATCCATAGATCTATCACCAGTATTTCTGGGGGCTAGTCTTTTCCCAGTACTGGGCTGTGGATTTTCAGGTATGGGTCAGACTGGACAACCTCAGAGTTCCCATTCAACAGTAAAATGCTGTAATTGGTCACTTTAGACCTCAGATACCTTATGTCAAAGATGAAAGAAAGAAGACATCAAAAGTCCTCTAAGGTCCTTCCTAGCTCTAATTCCAACAATCCTTAAGAACCCTCATTCCTGCCATTTTATGCAAGACATAAGCAGTAATGGTTCTACAGAAATAAATATAATCTTAGGATTGAGAGGGACATCAGAATGAAAATCCTCTCCATAACAGCCCAGAAGTGGAGTTGTCCAACTTCACTTGAGGACCTCATGACTTCTACTGGCAGCCCATTCCACTTCTAGTCATTAGGAGACTTTTCCTGACAGCAAACTGAAATTTTTCCCTTTTGCTCCTTCCCTCCATAGCTCCTAGCTGTGTTCATTAGGACCAAGAAGAATAAAGGCTCTAACCCTCTTCCAAGTACTACTTTTTCAAATACTTCAAGAAAGCCATCATGGGCCCCATAGAATCTTCTCTTCTCTAGGCTGGACACCACCCCATTCCTTCTGTGGATCCTCACATGATGTGCCCTCAAGGCCCTTTGCTGTCCTGGCTGCCTTTCTTCTACACTTATGACTGGTCTCCTTAAACCTTGGTAAACACAGCATGCTGACCTGCATCTTGGAAAACATGCCAACTCACCAGATCATCAATTACTCAGAAAGGACAAAGGCTCCACTTTGCTGCTCCTCAGGTGGCTGTATGGCCAGCACTTTCCACTTGGGGCTATTCTATTTAGTTCCTAGAGGTAAAAAGTGTTGATATTTGAGGAACTTCCATACCCAAACCTTGAGTAAACTTGGAACTAGGAGATGCAAAGAGTCACTGGAGAAAACCTTCTGCTGCTTGAAGGGAAGTCTGAAAGACTGAAACTTGCCTTGTTCCTGGCAGGCCCAGATCCTTCACCTCCCCCAAATCCAGTAGGGTAATTGCTGTGAGCAGGACCCCCGCAGGGCTGCATAGATGGAACTGGGGCTGCAGGAAGTCAGAGCCAATGTTTGGGGGCAGAGCTATTTATTATTCTGCTGAATTGCCGCTGAGTGACAAGGGGCTCCAAGCATCCCAGTAGGCTGGCATCCATGGAACATATTTTTAACATGAGCAGAGCCCAAAAGGAATGAAAAAATAAGTTAATGGCTAATTAGACAGCCATTTATTTCACAAAGATGCTGCTTGATGACAAGGTTTTTGGTTTGCTGTTTTCCAAGGAGAATGAGGTCAGTTGTACTGAAGGCCCAAAGTCAGGTTGGAGAGCAGGAGGGGGCAGGGGAGAAAGAAAGAATGAATGCAACCATATGGTCGAATCTCATTTAATGTTCCCATGAATCAGTCATATTGTATGAGTTAACGTTGAGTCTGTGGGACCGTTCCTGAATTTGATGGAAAAGGGGGCCATACTGAAGGACTTGGGATTAATTCATTATTGCCCCTGCCCCTGTGTCAGCTCCTGCTTCTGCCTCTTCTCCAAACTTCCCTGTGTTTGTTGAGGGCATCACTAATCTTCTAATAACCCAAGCTCACAACTCCACCATCATTCTTGACTCTTTCCCTTTTTTGAAAACCCACTTCCCAACAATTGGTCAGTCTTACCCACACTCCACAATGTCTCTCACTGTCATACCCTTCTGTCCACTCCCAAAGCTTCTACCTGACATCAGGCCCTCATTACTTTTCATTTGGTTTCTTACGGTAGCCCCCAAATTTCTCTCCTTGTCTCTAGTCCCCCCACCCTGCATCTTTCTCTGTGTCTCTCTTTCCCTCTGTCTCTGTCTCCCTCTCTCTGTCTTTCTTTCTTTTCTTTCTGTTTCTTCTCTCCTCTCTCTTTTCTTTTGAGGGGAGGAGCCAAGATGACGGAGTAGAAAGATTTACATACACTAGTTCCGGACCCACAGCCCATAAATTACCTATAAGGAGGAACTCCCAACAAATTCTGGAGCAGTGAAAGCTGTGCAGCAATGGAGCAGAGGAGATTTCTGTTCCAGAGAGCCCTGAAGGGCCAACACCAAGGGTCCATCATGCACTGGACCCAGAGCAGAGCCCAGCCCTGCCTTGGCCAAGTGCCCTGAGAGCAGCAGATCTGAGCAGGCTTCAGGGACGGAATCTCTGGTGGCCGTGAGAGTCCCTCAACCCACAGGCGCTGCAGGTCAGTGAGAGAGCCTTCTGGACTGGCTGAGAGGGGAGCGGGGTGTCTCCATGGCTCAGGCCCCCTTGGGAGGCAGCAGTGGGGGAAGCGGACAGGAGCTCCCAAAGCAAACAGGAGCTCTGATCCATTATTGGTCTCCACATAAACCCCCTCAGAGAACTGAGCCCTGAGTGGTGGCCCTGCCCCCATCTGAGAACCTGAACTTATACTGAATAGCAGCCCTGCCCACACCTGAGCACTTGAATTTAATCTTACATTGATTAGCAGCCCCGCCCCCCCACTGAAAGCCCTGAGGCTGGGAAGCAGCATTTGAATCTCAGACCCCAAGCACTACCTGGGCAGATCTGTAGGTGAGGTGGGTAGGGAAAGGAATCTCAGAAGTCAAGTAACTGGCTGGGAAAATGCCCAGAAAAGGGAAAAAAAAATAAGACTATAGAACGTTACTTTCTTGGTGAACAGATGTTTCCTCCTTTCCTTTCTGATGAGGAAGAGCAATGCTTACCATCAGGGAAAGACATAGAAATCAAGGCCTCTGTATCCCAAACATCCAAAATAAATATTCAATGGGCTCAGGCCATGGAAGAGCTCAAAAAGGATTTTGAAAATCAAGTTAGACAGGTGGAGGAAAAACTGGGAAGAGAAATGAGAGTGATGCAAGAAAAGCATGAAAAATGGGTCAATACCTTGCTAAAGGAGACCCAAAAAAATGCTGAAGAAAATAACACCTTGAAAAATAGGCTCACTCAATTGGCAAAAGAGGTTCAAAAAGCCAATGAGGAGAAGAATGCTTTCAAAAGCAGAATTAGCCAAATGGAAAAGGAGGTTCAAAAGCTCACTGAAAAAAATAATTCTCTCAAAATTAGAATGCAACAGATGGAGGCTAATGACTTTCTGAGAAACCAAGAAATCACAAAACAAAACCAAAAGAATGAAAAAATGGAAGAGAATGTGAAATATCTCATGGGAAAAACAGCTGACCTGGAAAATAGATCCAGGAGAGACAATTTAAAAATTATGGGACTACCTGAAAGCCATGATCAAAAAAAAAGAGCCTAGACATCATCTTTCATGAAATTATCAAGGAAAACTGCCCTGATATTCTAGAACCAGAGGGAAAAATAAATATTCAAGGAATCCACCAATCACCGTCTGAAAGAGATCCAAAAAGAGAAATTCCTAGGAACGTTGTGGCCAAATTCCAGAATTCCCAGGTCAAGGAGAAAATATTGCAAGCAGCTAGAAAGAAATAATTCCAGTATTGTGGAAACACAATCAGGATAACACAAGATCTAGCAGGTTCTACATTAAGGGATCGAAGGGCTTGGAATAGGATATTCCAGAAGGCAAAGGAACTAGGACTCAAACCAAGAATCACCTACCCAGCAAAACTGAGTATAATACTTTAGGGGAAAATATGGTCTTTCAATGAAATAGAGGACTTTCAAGCATTCTTTTCCATGAGATATTTCACATTCTCTTCCATTTTTTCATTCTTTTGGTTTTGTTTGGTGATTTCTTGGTTTCTCGTAAAGTCATTAGACTCCATCTCTTCCATTCTAATTTTGAGAGAACTATTAAATTCAGTGAGCTTTTGAACCTCTTTTTCCATTTGGCTAATTCTGCTTTTGAAAGCATTCTTCTCCTCATTGGCTTTTTGAACCTCTTTTGCCAATTGAGTGAGCCTATTCTTCAAGGTGTTATTTTCTTCAGCATTTTTTTGGGTCTCCTTTACCAAGGTATTGACCCGCTTTTCATACTTTTCTTGCATCTCTCTCATTTCTCTTCCCAGTTTTTCCTCCACCTGTCCAACTTGCCTTTCAAAATCCTTTCTGAGCTCCTCCAAGGCCTGAGCCCACCCAACATCCCCCTGGGATGTCTGGGGTACCGAGGCCCCGCCCTCCATGTCTTTCCCTGATGGCAAGAATATGTCCCCCTCCTCGTCAGATCCGAAAGTTGGGATCATTTGCATTTGTTGGAAAAAACTCTCTATAGTCTTATTTTTCTTCCCTTTTCTAGGCATTTTCCCAGCCAGTTACTTGACTTCTGAGATTCCTGTCCACCCCCGCCTAGATCTGCCCAGCTAGTGCTTGGGGTCTGAGATTCAAATGTGCTCTCTGCGCTAATCAATGTGAGCTTTAGTTCTGGTGCTGGGGTGGGGGCAGGGCTGCCTCCCAGGCTCAGCTCCCTCAGGGGCTTTATGCAGAGGCCTTCAGTAATGGAGCCTTCAGTAATGGAGCGTCTCCCAGGCTCAGCTCCCTCAGGTTGTTTACGCAGAGACTTTCAGTAATGAAGATCCTGCCTGCTGCTGGGGGAGTCCCGGGCTGCAGCCACCGCTGCCTCTGCCTGCTGCCTCCGCAGCCATCCCTGCCTCTGCCTCTGCCGCCGCCCCCGCCTCTGCCACCACCGCTTCCTCCCGAGGGGGCCCGAGTCACGGAGACACTCCGCTCCCCCTCTTGTCCAGCCCAGCCTTCTCTCTCATTGACCTGTAGCTTCTGTGGGGGGAGGGACTTTCCCGGCTGCCAGAGCTTCAGTCCCTGAAGCCTGCTCGGGTCAGCTTCTCTGGGGCCGTGGCCAGGGCAGCGCTGGGGTGGGGTCCGCTTTTCGGAGTGCGACGGACCCTGGGGACGACTCTCCAGGGCTCTCTGGAATGGAAATCTCTTCCACTCCGTTTCTGTACACTTTTCAGTGATCCAGAAGTTATGGGGGTCTCTTTTTACATTAATTCTATGGGCTGTGGTTTCAGAGCTCGTAAACCTGCATGCTTCTACTCCGCCATCTTGGCTCCACCTCAGACTTTCAAGCATTCTTGATGAAAAGACCAGAGCTGAAAAGAAAATTTGACTTTCTCTCTTTTCTTTCTCTTTCTCCTTTTCTCTCCTCTTTCTCTTTCCTTCTCTCCCTCTCTCTATATGTATATATTCCTGAATAAAATCTCCCCTGCCCCACTCCTAAAAGGCTCACTTGACTGTTGCTCACTCCTCAGAACTCTTCAGTGGTTCCCTGTGGTTCTAGGATAAGATATGTATCCCTTAGCCTGTCATTTAAAGCCTTCTCAAATCTGTCTCTAACTCAACCTGCCAGTCTTAGTTCACATTCCTTTCTTTTCCACCAGCCACCCTGGCCTGCTAAACCCAGATACTACAATCTGATTCCCATCTCTTTGGCTTTGCACAAATATTTCCCAGCACCTGGAATGTCCTCATTCCATAATGCTCCCTCCTAAAATCTCTTTCTTCCTTCTTCACAGTGCAGGTTCAGGTGATGTGTCCCGCATGAGGACTTTGCAAACCCAAACGGTTCTGCCTCAGTCTCTTGAAACTATTTGTAAAGCATCTCTCAAATGTAAAAACACCCTATAAATATCATCATTCATCAATGAACTCCCTAGGAATAAATCTCCAGGGCCAAATGGATTTACAAAAGAATCTTATCAAACATTTAAAGAACAATTGATTCCAAAACCATAAAGACTATTTGGGAAGATAGGTAAAGAAGGAGTCTTACCAAATTCTTTTTATGACACAAATATGGCACTGATAACTAAACTGAGAAGAGCCAGAACAGAGAAAGTTTCCGTGATGCATATAGATGCAAACATTTTAAATAAGATATTAGTAAAAGCATTACAACAAATTATCTTGAGAATGATAGACGTTGATCAGGTAGGATTTATACCATGAATGCAGAGTTGGTTCAGTATTAGGAAAATTATCAGCATAATTGATCATATCAACAACAAAACAGAAACAGAAACCATATGCCTATCTCAATAGACGCAAAAAAAAAAAACTTTTGACAAAATGCAACACCTGTTCCTATTGAAAACATTGGAGAGTTTAGGAATAAATGGAACTTTCCTTAAAATGATAGTACTATCTACCTAAAACCATCAGCAAGCATTATATGTAATGTGGATAAGCTAGATGCATTTCCAGTAAGATCAGATATGAAACAAGGATGTCCATTATCACCACAGTTATTCAATATGGTGCTAGAAATGTTAGCTTTAGCAATAAGAGAAGAAAAAGAAATTGAAGGAATTAGAATAGGCAAAGAAGAAACTAAGTTATCACTCTTTGCAGATGACATGATGATATACTTAAAGAATCCTAGAGAATCAAGTTAAAAAAAACTATTTTAGATAATTAACAACTTTAGCAAAGTTGAGGGATATAAAATAAACCTACAGAAATCATCTGCATTTCTATATTTCACTAATAAACCTCAACAGCAAGAGATAGAAGGAGAAATTCCATTTAAAATTACTGTAGACATTATAAAATATTTGGGAGTCTGCTTG
The DNA here is from genome assembly GCA_023548195.1 of Bettongia penicillata ogilbyi. Classification (NCBI taxonomy): domain Eukaryota; kingdom Metazoa; phylum Chordata; class Mammalia; order Diprotodontia; family Potoroidae; genus Bettongia; species Bettongia penicillata. Next base: position 3,564,343 of record JAJHZJ010000453.1, read on the forward strand.
CCAAAACAAACACAGAGATTATATGAGCACAATTACAAAATACTTTTTGCACAAATAAAGTCAGATCTAAATACTTGGAAAAACATCACTTGCTCATGGGTAGCCTGAGCTAATATAATAAAAATGACAGTTCTATCTAAATTAATTTACTTATTCTGTGCCATACCAATCAAACTACCAAAAAATTATTTTCCGGAGCTAGAAAAAATACTATCAGAACTCATTTGGAAGAACAAATTGTCCAGAATATCAAGGGAATTAATGAAAAGAAATGCTAGGGAAAGTGGCCTAGCCATACCAGATCTAAATTGTATTACAAAGCAGTTATCATCAAAACCACTTCGTACAGGCTAAGCAATAGAAGGGTAGATCATTGGAATAAGTTAGGTACACAAGACACAGTAATCAATGATAAAAGCAGTCTACTGTTTGATAAACCAAAGGATCCCAGCTTTTGGGATAAGAACTTACGATCTGACAAAAACTGCTGGGAAAACTGGAAAATAGTATGGAAGAAACTGGACATAGACCAACATCTGACAGTATATACCAGAATAAAGTCCAAATGGATATGTGACCTAGGTATAAAGGCTGATTATAAACAAATTAGGGGAGCAAGGAATAGTGTATTTGTCAGGTTTATGGGGAATGGAGGAATTTGTGACCAAACAAGAGATAGAGAACATTATGAAATGCAAAATGAATAATCTTGATTGCATTAAATTGTTAAGTTTTTGCGTAAACAAAGCCAATGCAACTAAGATTAGGAGGGAAGCAGAAAACCAGGAAAAAATTTTTACAACTAGTATTTGTGATAAAGGCCTCACTTCTAAAATATATTAGAGAACTGATTCAAATTAACAAGAATACAAGTCATTCCTCAGTTGATTAATGGTCAAGGGATATGAATAGGCAGTTTTCAGAGGAAGAAATTAAAGATATCTATAGTCATATGAAGAAATGCTCTAAATCACTATTGATTAGAGAGATGCAAATCAGAATAACTCTGAGGTACCACATCACACCTATCAGACTGACAAACATGACAGAACAGGAAGATGATAAATGTTGGAGAGGATGTGAGAGAGTTGGAACACTAATTCATTGTTGGTGGAGCTGTGAGCTGATCCAACCATTCTGGAGAGCAAGTGGGAACTATGCCCAAAGGGCTACAAAAATATGCATACCCTTTGACCCAGCAATATCACTGTTAGGGCTGTATCCCAGAGAAATCATTAAGTTGTGAAAAGGACCCACATGTACAAAAATATTTATAGCAGCTTTTTTTGTGGTGGCCAAGAACTGGAAATCAAGGGAATACCCATCAATGGGGGAATGGCTGAACAAGTTGTGGTATATGAATATAATGGAATACTATTGTGCTATAAGAAATGATGAGCAAGTAGATTTTGGGAAAACCTGAAAAGACTTATATGAAATGATGCTGAGTGAAGTGAGTAGAACCAGGAGAACATTATACACAGTAACAGCCTCAGTGTGTGAGGACTGGTTTTGATAGACTTAGCCCTTCTCAGTAAAAACCTAAAGACCAAAGACCTTTTCTCTGCAAAGACCTAAAACATTTCCAAAAAGACTCATGATGTAAAATGCCATTCACATCCAGAGATGGAGTCAGAACACAGAATAAAGCAGACCATTTTCTTTTTTGCTGTTTCATTGTATTTGTTTCATTTTTCTCATGGTTTCTCCCATTCGTTGTAATCCTTCTATGAAATATGACTGGTACATAAGTGTATGTATTAAGAATGTGTGTGTAGAGACCAAAAAAGATTTCATGTCATCTTGGGGAAGGAAGGGGGAGGGAGGAGAAAATTGAAAACTTATGGAAGTGAATGTTGAAAACTGAAAGCAAATAAATTAATAAATTTTGGGGAAAATAAATATCATCATCATCATTATTATTACTTCTTTATTTATAATTTGAATTTCCTGATCTGTGTACATACCAAATCTACCCCTTCTTATCTTCTATAAACTATAAATTCCTTGAGGACAGGAATTGTTTCATTTTAGCATTTGTATCCCAATGCCTAGCACTGTGGCCGGGGACTTGGCACATAGCAGGCTCTTCATTAATGTTTGTGAGACAGTAATGGGAAGTTGAAGCTGGTGGCTCCCTTGAACTGCAGTGCATCAAGCTGGTTGGGGTCCTCTTGAAGTCTCCCACTACTATAGTGAGAGCCCGGGAGAGGAGTGGAGTGGGCAACAGGTTGTCAAAGGTGGACAAAGCTCTAGTGCCCCTCAGTACTGGTATAGGGCCCATGGGCAGTCCCTGAATTTCAAACATGGGCAAGATAGAGAAATGCAGATCTAAAAAAAAAAATGGAAAAGTTTGTTTAATGAATCAATGAATTGTTAGTTTTCTTTCCTGCCTCAAAGTAAATCTATATTGCATTGATTTATCTGTGTACATGTTTGCTTTTCTGATGTTGTATCCCAGTGTCTAGCAAAATGCCCTGTGCAGAGTTGGGGGTTTAATAACTATTTGTTGAATTTAACTGGAGTAGAAAAATGAGAGACTCTATTCCGGGAGTGGGAAACTTGAGGCCACAGATTCCCCATCCCTGCTCTAGTCCATTCTTTCTAAGGCTACATCTTTTTCTTGTTTAAGTTAAACCCAAAGTCATGGGCAAGGCCAAAGCCCCTCCTATTCCCCAACATGGTTAGCAAACATCTGTTGGCTAGTTCTTTCACCATGCAACAGTAGCAGATATTCAGGTAATGGGAAAGAGAACATTTGGCCTTGTTTTCTGGGAGATTTATTTTTTACACTTCTGGACAAGGTAATTGGCCAAATGAAATCAGATGAGTGATAAGGCCCTCAATCTGTATTAATTTGTACCTGAGTATGCCTTTGCAGGTTATGAAGGGATGAAAGAGGCCATATCTCTAGAAATGTCTTCCCTGGGGAAGGACCCATCATTAGCTTACTGAATACTGAAACCATTTCTCCCTTAAAGGAAAGACTATAGAGAAGGCAACACCCTTGTAGTTTCCACAAAAGATCTCTTGAAAAATCTTTTTGGGGGGTGTCAAATGAATTCATAAATTACCCACTTGCCACCTATGTGAAGGGTGGCATATTTAGAAGCAAAATAGAGCTGAAGACCAGAGACTGAAGTAAATGGAATGAGTGTCTAGATTGGAATTATTTCAAGAAGTAGGGTTGGCTGAGCTACAAAACTTTGAAATTCTCCTTCCCTGCTCCCTCCACATTTAGTCTTACTTATTTACTTTCCAGAACAATTGAATTCTCTAGCCTCAGTTACTTCCTACTTGGGTGACTTTGAGCAAATGAACTTGCCTGAGTTTTAGTTTTCTGTGAAATGGGGAAAATAAAATCACAATTAGGGTTGTTTTGAGGTTCAGAATAGAGAACAATCATAGATTTAGAGGTACCTCAGAGGTCATAGAATCCAAATCTGATTTTATAGATGAATAAAGTGAGTGAAGTCCAGAGGGTAACTTGCCCAGGTCACATGGTAGTAAGTGGCAGAATTGGGATTTGAATTCAAATCTAGCATTCTATGTCCTAGGCTGCCCTGCCTGTCAACGTATTTAAAGTGCTTTGCAAAGCTTAAATCTATATAAGTAGGAGCTAACATTATTACTCAACCCACATTATCTTTTCTGTTGGGGTTCAGAGGGGGACCATCCCAGATGGTACAGTCATCCTTCACTATTCTACCATCTTTCTTTTTACATTCAATTTCTACAAATTATTGCAGCAATGGATGAAGTAACTGCTTTTTATAGCTGAATAAAAGCAATAGTTTGTGAGCTCATCCTCCCTAGGCTCACTAAAAGCATCCTGGGTACATCTCCAGGAGCAGGCGGGCTGACGGGGATGATGCACTAATCCTGATACAACATGGTTCTGATCTCTTCTGCTAAGTTTGTACATGTTGAAAGCTTTTCATTCCATGTAGTTTAGAGATGGTGACTATCTATTACATTCATTGTTCTCAAGTTTATATGGATCAATGCTATGTCTGAGTAATTATGGGCAACAGTTCATTCCATTGCCATATAATGCATTGGTTCAGTTTCCCAAGTTATTATGAAGCCTGTATTTGTAGTATGGGGATTTGTCTCCTATCAGCCTATGAAAGGCATACAATCCTAGCTACCAGGTCTTGTTAGGTACTAAAATTTTGCAGTCTAGAGGGATGCAAATAATTTATAATTTCTCCTGGTTCCTTGCATGATCTATATTGATGACAAAGTCAGGCATCCTTAAGGATAACCTTTATGTCATTTTGTGTGGCAGTGACCTAGCCCTGAATTACCGCCATGAACCCCTCTATATCTATAAACAAATACCCATGACACAGGCATTTGGCCCATTTATCTTTGGTGACATTATTGACTAAATTCATGGGGATGTTGCCCATGGACGGCTCTTTGATTCCACCCTTGGATCTTGGCACTTTCCTAGGCCCCATCTGGAGATAAACCATTTTAGGTTAGATTAGATTTGGCAAAATCAAATGCAAGGCATGTGCCTGTCATCAGTCTTTACTACTATTCAATGAAGAGGGAAGGGGAAGGAGAAGGGTTAAGCATTTATATAGCACCTACATTATCAGAGCAAAAAGTGGTTCATATCAGCAGAGAACAAGTGGAAATTCTTTTGGTGGACCTCTTAATAAGGAAGGTGACCAGTGGTCCAATTAACAGCACACACAAAAAAGCATCCAGAAGTTTTTGGAAGAGCTATCCCCAGGATCTAGGGAGAAAAATCTGTGTGTAGGGTACAATACCATGAAGGACAACTAAATGAGAGATAAGGTTTCTAAATCCAGAGCACTGAACTTGGAAAAAAGAAGACTTGGGATTGAATCCTAGCCCCGACACTAACAAGCTGTGTGACCCTGGGCAATTCACTAAACCTCTCTGGGCCTCAGTTTCCTTATTTGTAAAATGAGAATGATGGAGTCACTAGAAGATCTCTCAGCCCTCTGTCCTTTCCTTTACACTGAAGGGGGAAGGAGCTATTTTAAGTTGTTCCTGATTCTCCCATCCCTACCCCTATTTCAGAAGGCACAAATTTTCTAAAATATTCTCATTTCAATAGAGATAACCCACAGAAACAAAAGTTTCTGGGAAGGGTCTTCAGTCATTTTTAAGAGCATAGAGGGGTCCTGAGACCAAAAGTTTGGAGAACTTCTGTTTTAGCCTTTGGGATCTTTTTTTGCCCAGTTCTGATGACTGTTGTGTCTGATGTCTTTCTGCTCTCTCCTCCAGCTTCACATCGTCAACAGATGTGAGCAAGTGCTTTTATCCAAGTCACTGATAAATGTCCCAACAAGTTCAACAGGGCAGGGCTGAGGAGAGATCCCTGGAGCATCCCTCTGGACGTTTCTCTGCAAGTTGACCTCTCTCACTGCTGTCAGGGCTCGGGTCTGCTGCTTTCAACAATAGGAGTTTTCCAGAGACAAATATTTAGAGAAGAAGATAATTTCACGTTTCCCTTCCAGATGTTAAGTAGTGAAAAAAATTGGGAAAACATCAGCCAGGAAGCAGTAGGAACCTAAGGTACAGTATAGGGAAATCAGGAAAGGCTATTAAGTGTTTATCTAGTACCTACTATGTGCCAGGAGCTGTACTAAGCACTTGATAATTATTATTTCATTTGATTCTCACAACCCTGGGAGGTAGGTGCTATTATCCTCACTTTGCAGAAGAGGAAATTGGGGCAAATTGAGATTAAATAACTTTTCCAGGGTCACACAGCTAGGAAGTGTCTGAGACTGAATTTGAACACAGCTCTTTCTCACTCTAGCCCCGGCACACTACCTGCTGTCTTGGTTTTATTTCTGTAATTATTAAGATCTTGAACAGGAAAACTCACTTATCAGGAGCAGACTACCATTGAGACAAGCCTGGCAATGATGTGATTTGCATGTCTGCCCTCTTGACGTAAGCAAACTTCCAGTAGCCATTGTCTAGAATGATCAGAAGTGACCTTCAGGGGTTGCAGAAAACCCTGGAAGGCTTAGTCAAACACTTTAAGTGGCTTCCCAAGTAGAAACTTATTGGAATTTCTTGTCACTTGATTCTTTAGGGTCAACAAACTCTTCATATGGGCTTAGGAGAACCATGAATTTCAGAAAACAATAACATCCTTGGGATCTTAGTCGGAACAGGGATTGTTTATATCATATGAAATTCTTTGGAAATTCATCTTTTTCTAGAATCTTCAGAGTGGGAATTCAGCCCTTAATCTTTTTTGAGTCCAAGGACCCCTTTGTTAGCCTATGAACCCCAGTTGAGAATCACATTTTTAAATAATTGAAGGAAATGCTCAATTTCATCCAATCAATTTATATTTATTAAGCAGCATTTATATGCAGGCACAATGCTAATCTCTGGGGATATAAAAAGAGGCAAAACCAGTCCTTGCCCTCAAGAATTTCATAATGTTATGGGGAAACATTTAAATAAATATGTACAAAGCAAGTTTGATACCGGATAAATAGGAAATAATTAACAGAGAGAAGTCACTGGAACTAAGATCAGGTAGGGGAAGGCTTCTTGGAGAACATGGGATTTAAGTAAAGATTTAATTAAATAAATTAAATAAAGATTTAATTTTGGTTGTAGATAGAAATAGAGGGAGAGAGATGGTTGATTGATGATGGATAGATAGAAATATAGATAGATGATACATAACAGATAGCTAATAGATGATTGATAAATGATAAAGACAGAGGAGAAAAGAGGGAGGGAGCAAGACAGAGACAGAAGAGAAAAGAGGAGAGGAGAGAAAGAGAGGAGAGAGAGAGATATGCATATGTGTGTGTGTGTGTGTGTGTGTGTGTGTGTGTGTGTATGAGTGGGGGGAAGGTGGAGGGAGAGGGAGAGGTGGGTAAATGGGAAGAGAGAACGTACAGTAACCAACAGCTCGGCTAAACCAGGCAAAACAAAAGCAAGCAAACAGTAAAGTTCTTACCTTTGAGGCACTTACATTCTAAAGGGGGAGGATAACTCAAAAGGAGAACAAAGGAAAGAACCCTGGAGGGTGTTTGGTGAGGAAATGACTGATCCCTGGTTTAGAGACTAGGGCCAAGGCAAGATAGGACAAAAGCTCCCACACCCAGGGACCCAGGGACTAAGTTCCAACATTCTGGTACAAAGGAGTTGAAAACAGCTTCTAGCATGTAGATGACATGGTGTGGAACGATTGCAGATTGATGACATTCATGTCCCATGGTATCAGCTCCATGATGATGAGGGCTGGGTGGAAAAGCAAGAGCAGCTGCCTAGGATTCCCTGGGCCTGTTTAAGGGATTGTGTTGGTTGAGGAGTGCCTGGAGGAGGTGATGAGAGGCCCAGGGAGGGAGGGTCAGCTTGTGTGCTGAGAGAGCATTTGGTTGAATTGAAGGTAAGTGGAGAAGAATTTGACAAAGGGGGTTTAGGAAAGAACAGGGAAGACTGTGGAGCCAATGGAAAAGTCCAGAATGATAGCAGCGAATGAGGATGATCCACAACCCCACCTTAGCCTTTTCCACCCAACCAGCTACATGCGACTCCTTTTCCTGCCCTCTATGGTCAAGCATAAATTACCTTTTTGCTGCTTCCTCACACATGACATTCTATGTCCTATGTCCATGCCTTCTTACGGATCTTACTCCTCTTCCTGGGATTCATTCTTTCCTTATCTCCCCAGCAAAACTCAGCTCTGGTGCCCCCAGCTACTAGTGACCCCCTCCTCAATTACCTCATCCTTAGTTTATATAGATTTAGTATGCATGTGTGTATGGGAGAAGCATTCCCCTCTAATCAAACACAGAAGGTCTGGACATCTCAGTTCAATTAATCAATCACTCAGTGGTGTGAATGAGGTATGAACAAGGTCCAGAAATCTACTGAATCAATTGATCAATCAAAGGAATACGCTAGGTGCCAACATTGGAAGCGTATTTGCATTGAGTCTATGGGGCTTGGATATAAACCTCAGACCTCCCTCACTCAAAATAAAGTCAAATGCAAGTCATGTCATCATTTCTCTGATGGCATGGTCTTCTTCGGCAACGAAGGATGAACACAATCCATGATCAATGTCTTCTCAGTCTGATAAGATCTTCCAGAGCCTGTCTACTGGTATCATCTTCGAGAACCGATATTAACCTCCATGAAGCACTTCTGAATTGTGTGTGTGTGTGTGTGTGTGTGTGTGTTAGGGAGGGAGGAAACAGAGAAACAAAGTCAGAGACAGAGAGAAAGAGGGGAAACAGAGAGAAGAGAGAGAGGGGAAAGGAGAAGAGAGAATTAGAGACAGGGACAAAGAAAAACAGAAACAGACATAGGAGACAAAGACAGAGACAGAAAGGGTGACCAGAACGTTGGACACAACGCTGTGATGAGAGATTCAGCGTCCTGCCTTCAGAAGCTTATTGTCTAGTTGGGGAGATACACAAGCTCACATTTAAGTCTGGGGCTACTCTATTGTGATCTATTATCTATTGTTGAGAAGATCCAAGTGAAAAGGGAATAAATCCTCCAGGTTTCAGTACATCAAATTCTGTCCAGATGAATCTGGGTCAGAGCCAGACAAGGTTTCAGCTGCTCATGAATACATTCTGTTTGATGTAGTAACAACTTGGCTTAACATGGGTTGGTGCTAACCTGGCTAGTGGGATTTCTCTCCCCACTCCACCCACTGCTCTAATTTACACCTCCCACAATCAGTTTCTTTTTACAACTGGGAAAAACTACACCTCCCATAATTCCCTCTGCTGATAAGGGGCTACACTTACTTGATATGCTGACATGTTTTCCACAGAATCTGAGGTCTGGGAATTTAGCAACAGGGAAGATTTTCTAGGCAGATCACCGACGCATGAACTTCCTCTATTGGAAGACACTTATCTTGCTTCAGACTGGCAGCTGGCCTCTGAAGAAAGCTTCAGATGTTGTATTTCCAAGCATGGGTCAGAGAATTGTGGCCTCATGTGCTCTGAAAATCCTGGGTTTGTTTTGAATACCACCCTAGGAAACCTCTTCAATATGATATAGTCTCCCCATTCCTCTCCTTGTCTGGGGGTTCTAAATCAAAATAGAACACACAGGGATTTCATCCTCATAACAGTTAGCATTTATGTCAAGCTTTAAGGCTTGCAAAGGACTTTACAGATGATATCTTCTTTGATCCGGTAAGGTAGGCACTATTATTATACAGTTGAAGAAAATAAAGTTGAAAGTGGTTAAAAGACTTGGTCAGGGTCACCCAGCTAATAAATGCCTGAGGCAGGATTCAATCTCTGGACTTCCTGACTCTATGGCTATACCATTTATCTGTCCTAGGGAGAAAATGCAGTTCAATGGAAGATGGGGAGATCCGGGTTCAAATCCTTCTGATTTCTATGGTGGTGTGACTGTAGACCAGTCACTTCACTTTGGATAGTTCTTCATTTCCTTAACTGTAGAAGAACGATGATAGTGATATGGGTGGCATCTGTCTCACTGGGTCTTTTTGAGGACTGAATAAAATAACCTCTATAACATATGATGATTCTTTTCTATTATTATCACTTTCATAATAATGAGAGGGGTCATATTGCAAAAGATGCAAGCCTTTAGTATCCCACAGATTGCTGTTGGCGTCTGTCCTGAAGATGCTTATGGCATTGCCCCCACCCCTAAGCATTTCCCCACCTTCAATGGGGGATACTATTCAAGCATGAAGATTGTAAAGGACCCTGAGGCTAAATCTGGGGACCATATCATCACTTTCCATTTTCACTCTTGGGAATATTTTCACTCTTGGGAATACTCTGAGTGTGTAAAAAATTAGTCAACATTCACGAATACTTTATAAGAGCCTACTGTGTGCCAGATACTTTGCTAAATACTGGTAAAGGTCCCTGTAATTAATGGAAGAGAGAGCATTCAAACAAGCTATAGACAGGAAGAAATAAGGGGGATGGGGAAAGGCTGTGATTTGTGGCCCCAGCAAAGCAAAGGCACCAATACAAACTTTCTTAGTACTGCTGTTGACAGGATCACACACACACATACACACACATACACATACATACACACACACACACACACACACACACACACACACCACCACCACCACTGGGAACAATAGGGGGAGAAAACTGGTTTAGACCACCACAGCCTAGCAGCTGCAAGGTTCTTGGAGTCTTGACCACCATATACTTCCTCACCCTTGTACTGAAACTCACAAAGACTGGGTTGGGCTGACCAGGATACCCCAGTACTAAAGACGGGATGAAATGTGTACTCCGATTGAGTGGAGTCCCTGTTCAGTTCCTCCACAGATGCATCGAACTCCCACTTATCTTAGCTCACTAGCCATAGAGGAGATCATAGGGTCATAGAATCAATCACACATTGATTTAGGATGGGAAGGGCTAAGAAGCCATCCAGTCCAATTCTTCAACTTACAAACCACAAAACTGAGGGATCCTTCGGAGTACACACACAGTGTCAAAGTCAGGAATGGAATGTAGATCAGTCTCCACACAGAAGGATCTTTCTCCTACCTCCAACTCATTGTTTATTGAAATGATTTAAAGTCACTATCTCTCTATCCTTTCCTATCTATTCTTTAATTAGATCCTCAATATCATAGTTGCCCATGACATTTTAATCAGTCATAATAAGAAATTTAGCTATGGCTATTGCACCCTGAACAAGCCGAATCTCATTTACTGTTAAAAGCTAACAAGACTGGGCCTAGATTGTATTCAGAATGGAGACCACATGGGAATATTGGGTGCCATTGAATAGAAAAAGAAGCAGGATAGAAAGCTGGTCTAGGGATCAGAAAGACCAGGGTCCAAGTCTTGCCTCTGAATCCTCCTGGCTATGTGGCCCTGGGATCATCATGTAACTTTTCAGTACCCCCAGAAGTTCTCTATGACCAGAAGTAGTGGAAGGATTATTGCTTTGCATGAGTTTTCCCAGTAAGAATTTTCTACATTAATGAAATCACTTGTTGGGGAAAAATTAGCAACTACTTCCCAGGGTTATGAAAATCAAGTGAAATTATGTTTGTCAAGGCCTAGGTAAATGTGTATCATGATAATTAAATTAAGAAATTAATATACAAGAAGAGCATAGGATAAGAAAGTATGACTTTGTGTGGATTGGTTGTGATCTGCACTTTTGAAGGGAATGTCCACATGATGAAGCTCCCAGATGCATGGAAGGACACAAAAGAAAATTAGATTGCCAGTGCCTCTCAAACATTATTAGCATGACAAGAGATATGTAAACTCTAAAATTAATTTTCCAGTAATCTAGGAGGTAAGTCTTGGGATTTACTAGGACTAATTATGGTGATAACCAATTGAATTCAATCCAATCATAATTTGTTAGAAAAAATGAGTCCCATGGGCCTGGGAGCCATTTTAAACATCTTTCTTTCATGGATTGCCACGGTTTTAAAAAAAATGATCTCCAGGCACCCAGCCTACCAGTGATGTGTAGAGAGCTAGGTTTGTCCTTGGAGAACAGGCACAATCTCTTCCCAGATCCATATTCAGACCCTTTCCAGCACAACATAGGACTTGTCAGAGCCTTGGAGAATCCAGATTATCTCTGTGCCTTGAGGAGACATTGAAGTAAGACAGTGTCATGACAGGATGGCAAGTTTTGATTCAACAAGTCAACTCAATAAGCATTTATTAAGCTCTTACAATATACCAGGCACTATACTAACAACTGGAGATGCAAAGGCAAAAACAACCCTGCCCTCAAACAACTCCCAATCTAAAGGTGTGACAACCTGCAAACAGCTATATACAAACCAGATATATAGAGGAGAAACTAGAGATCATCACAGAAGGAAAGCACTAGCATTAAAAAGGATTGGAACAGGCTTCTGGAAGGAGGTGAGATTTTAGATGAAATTTGGAGGAAGCTGGAGAAGTCAGAAAATAGAAACAAGGAGGGAAAGAATCCTAATCATGAATCAACTGGTGAAGGTTGGGAGATGGCATTTCTTCTTCATGAAAAAACAAGGAGACCAGTGTGACCAGAATAAAGAACCCTTTGAGGGGAGACTGAAAAGGTAGAAAGGGGCAAGGCCATGAAGGGTTTCAAAAATGAGGCAAAAGGGAGCCACTGAGTTTACTGAATGAGGGTGGTCAGATCTGCACTCTGGGTAGATCACTTGGATAGCTCAGTAAGAATGGTGAAGAAAAAGGAGAATGGGAGATGGATTTATTGGACTGGGATTCGAATTCTGGTTCTGCCATTTGTGTGACATTCACCCCCAAGACTTAGTTTCTTCAACTGTAAGACAAAGGGATTGAACTGATTAATTTGAAGGTTCCTTCCAGCTCTAAATCTATGATCCTATCATCTTTATATTCTATAGTATCTTTCTTATTTTGTTCAGTCATGTCAGTTGTATCTGACTCTTCATGATCCCATTTGAGATTTTCTTGGCAGAGATAGTAGAGTGTTTTGCCTTATCTTCTCTAAACTGAGGCAAAGAGGGTGAAGTGATTTGCCCAGGGTCACACAGTCAGCAAGTGTCTCAGGCTGGATTTGAACTCAGGAAGATGATTCTTTTTGACTTCAGGTCCCACTTGTTGCTCTCCATACTTTCACCTCAACTACTAAAGCGCTTGGTGATTGAATGCACAATCCACTTAATTACTCAGATTAGGATACTTGCTATTACTTTCCAAGGTTACAGACACACTTATTTGCAAGTGCCCTGGAGCAATGAAACCACAGACCCAGCACCTATCCCTGGAGAATCTCCAGGCTGGACATATTTTATTGAAACTCAGGGGGCCTGGACTCCTCTGTGGCCTTTGACACCTTCACTGGAATCCCCTCTCCCACATTCTTTCTGGGGCCCCATGGCTATGAAATTCCTGCCTTCATCCTCTGCACCTTTGGAATCACTCCCTCCACTAGTTTTTGGCGTTCCTGCAGCCTTTGCTGTAACGTTCTCCAAGGAAGTCCTCAGAGATTGGGCTGATCTGTTTGCAAATGGGAAGGGATTTTCTTGGTATTTGCTTACACAACGCTGTCTGGAACCTCTCTTCAATATTTTATTAGATCTAGCGGGTAGTTTTCATAACAAGGCATCACTCTGCCCTAGAGAAAAGAGACAAAGAGAAAAGAGGACCTTGCTTAATATTGATAAAATAACTTCTCTATATATTGTTCTATTCTCCAAAAATGTGGATAACTTGGTGGTAATGAGAGGTATTGAGACCAGCTTCTTTTGGCTCATAAATAGAGCTGTTAAAACACAATACACTCCACTTAAGCGTTGCTCACTTAGCCATCTAATCATCTCAGGAACATAAAAAGCACACACACGTCTGACCTGGATCCATCGGGTCACCCCTCTCTTCTAAGGAGCCATCCGTTGGCCTATTGCATTATTTGGTCATTTGCATACTAGATTGAAGTTCAAATCTGCCTTGTGGCTAAATGAATACTTGAAATAGATTTTTGTCCATTAGTTTAAAGAGCTGAAGATACCACAATATTGAAGTGACCCACTCCATCTGGTTGTAAAATATAAATGTCAACAAGAATGAAATAAAGCAACCAAAGAGTTATGGATGTTTAAGCTCTAAAAATGGGAGGGCCAAGACCCTCAGGCTTGCAACTGTGACACTGGGGACCCTGCTTGCTATTTTCCAGTTAGTCAATTAAGCCTTTTCATCTTCCCTCTGTCTTTTGCTGTAGAATATTCACTTGGGCAAATTCCAAATTTCACTTTGGGATTGTTCTGTTGATGCTGTTGCCCTTTAAATATATGTATATGTGTGTACACATTTACATGTATTTATATACATTTGTGTTATATGTGTGTTCTCTCTCTCCATCAGTCTTCCCAATGATTCTATCCCCACCACAATATAAATAAAAATACAGCTAAGCTAAACCATCATGAACCATTTCTGACAGTGTATGCCTCCTTCCACACCTATAGTCTAATACATCTGCTTCTACCAGTTGTGTTTTCCTTTTGCCAAATGGGTGCTCTCTTTCTGATGGACATTAAATATACCAAATGTCCTATTTAGCTCATTTTCTAATACTTCTCATTGGCTACCCTAATCCTAGAGCTCCAACCAACTGGGTACTGAAGGGCTTTCTCAGGGCATAGGAAATGGGAAGGAACCTTGGATGTTGACAGGATCACTCTTTACATTTCATTTTATAAATAACTATTATTATTTCAATTAGCAACCATTTATTTTATTTACTATCTCTTCCTAACCAAATAAAAAGAAAAAAAGAAAACCATCCTAACAAATATAGTCAGGCAAAGCAAATTCCTGCATTGACCATATCTAAAAATGTGTGTTTCATTCCACATCTTGAGTTCATCACCTCTCTCTCAGGAGATGGGTTAGCATGACTTATTTTCAGTCTTCTGGATTCATGGCCAACTCTCTTATTTTGCAGATGAGGAAAGAAACATCCAGAGAAGCAAAACAACCTGCCCAGTGTCACAAAGCTAATATCAGTTGGGAGTAGAATTCAAATCCAAGTCTTTTTTTTTTTAAATTAAATTTTATTTGATTCAATTATCAACTAGTTATTTTTTTTCTTCCCCTTCCCCCTCTCAGAAAAAAGACAAATAAAATCTCTTGTAACAAATATGCATAGTCACGCAAAAGAAGTGCCCATATTGGCCCAAATTGAAGATCTCTTTCTGCATCCTGAGTCCATTACTTGCCTCAGAAGATGAGTAACATTCCACACCATCTGCCCTGAATCACAGCAGAGCATTGCACTGAGCAGAGTTTTTTTAGGTCCTTAGAGATTCAAACCCAGGTCTTCTTTATGCCATATCCAGTGCTCTAGTCAATATTCCACACTACCTCTTAAAGCTGGTGGGTCTTTTGATTCATTTTTCATCTAATCATTATGCCATCAAATGTTTGGTTTACTTTCCTAACTGGTGCCAAGCACCAGGCTGATGGTTGGAGATTTCTGTCTTTTCTTGTGGACAGTTCCTCTAGAGTAGCATCTCCCATCGATCGATCAACAAGCATTTATTAAGCACCCATAATGAGCCAAGCATTGTGCCCAACTCTCCAGGGGCAAATATGAGAGTGAGTAACTTTTTGCCTTCAGGAAGTTTATTATGTTGTGAGAGGGGCAGAAAAGTAAATATGGGATATATACCACACACACACACACACACACACACACACACATATATATATATATAATGTATACATACTATATAATATGCCTGTATGCATATACACATATATATGTACAGACACAGACATGCACATATATACACAAAATAAAAAAAAAATGGATGGGGGAAACAAGCAAAGTCTGGTTTGGGTGGCACTTGAACTGAGCCTTGAAAGGAGTCAGGGATTCTGAGTAGGAGCAATGAGGAGAGGGAGCATTCCAGGTATGGGGGCAGACCATCTTCCAGGGAGAAAAGGTTTTTCAGATGTTTTTTCATGACTGTGACCCTCTTCCTGCATACAGTTGAATAGAGGCTTTATTAATCCTTTCCTGTTAAAGGGGGGAAAAAGAGACTCTGCTTAGATTACATGGCACATTGATTTTCAAGTCAGCTTCTTTTGGAATGATTTTATCCACATTTTCTTGGTTTTTTTCTCTCTTAGGCCCTACTGTGTCAAAAGTGATAATTTCTGTGATAAACTTTGAGTCAACAGTCCCTTGTCTGATCATTACATCACTGGCCCTAGAATGAAGAATGATATAACATGCTGCTACTGTTTTACAGGGTTGAATATTTTATGTGAACCACCTCTGACACTCACCAGAATGGGCAAGTCAGTTAATCTCAGAGTCTCAGTCTTCTCATCTGGAAAATGGGTATGTAGTATCTACTTTGCAATTGCTTAATTGTAGTGCATTGAAATACCCAGCAGGCACCTCTCTCTTTTGCCCTTTGAGAGACTGTTCCATTTTAGTTCTTTAGAGTCTGGGGTCTCATGCCCCTTACCCAGGGGCATTAAAAATACCATGCTGTGTCCCAAAGGCAATTCAGCCTGCCCTTCTCCTCCTGTCTAACTCAGGCTTCTACTCGTTGTCCATATGAAGTCTCTGTCCAAGGTACATTTAAACTGATGGGTGAGCTCCCTGCCTTGTGAGCTCAATTGAACAGCATAGTTGGGATAACAGGCATTCATCACCCCATGTAGAACGTTAGTCAAAACTCTTTTGAGTCATCATTGATCAAATTACTTTTTATTCATTTTTATATATGTTCTGTACGTATCTGTATTTGCATTCCCAGCATCTAGTTCCATGTTTGGAACATACTAGATGCTTAATAAATGCGTGTTAATCGAGTGATTAACATATTTTAATATTGTCTTTCCTGTTAGAGTGTAAGCACCTTGAGGGTAGGAATGGTTTCACTTTTGTGTCTTTGTACTCAGAGTTTCACATGGTGCCTGGCACATAGTCAGTGCTTAATAAATACTTGTGGATTGATATGTGGCCATGTCAACTTCCTTTGTTATGTGTACATTGTCTCATTTC
The DNA here is from genome assembly GCA_023548195.1 of Bettongia penicillata ogilbyi. NCBI lineage: Eukaryota > Metazoa > Chordata > Mammalia > Diprotodontia > Potoroidae > Bettongia > Bettongia penicillata. The sequence continues at coordinate 3,580,861 of JAJHZJ010000453.1, forward strand.
TTGGTAATGCCCCATACATGAGAGTTCTCCCTCCTCATCCCCACTTCCTGGTTTCCTTCAATCCCAGGCAAGATTCCATTTTCTATTGTCATTTCATAGATAAGGAAACTGAGGCAAACAAATTAAGTGACTTAGTCAAGGCATAAAGCTAGTAAATGTCTGATGCTAGATTTGAACTGAGTGCTCTAACCACTGTACCAACTAGCTGCCTCATTATAGGAAGACATGAACAAGATTTTCATAGGACAGGCATCGTAGGAGTGAACATCCCCTCATCTCCTTACACCTGGATTTTTGCAGTAGCCTCAGAATCAGTATCTCTGTCTCAGTCCACTCCAGCACATCTTTCACTCAGTTTCAAAGTGGTCTTCCTAAAGCAGAGGGCTGACCATGTTACCCTCTCCTCCCTCCCTTCAATCAATTCCAGTGACTCTCTATTACCTACAGAGTATCAGATTCTTTCTTTCAGAGCCCTGCATACCCTGGCCCCTTCTACTTTTCTTAAATTGTGTCCCCTCCCTCCCCTTCATGTCCTCTTGATCTAGTGACACTGGGCTCCTTGTCATTCTTCAGACATGCTGAGCTTTTCTTGAGTTATCCTCCATGCCTGGAATACTCTCTCTCTTCATCTCTGCCCCCTGGCTTCCTTCAAGTCCCAGCTAAAAGCTCACTTCCTACAGGAAGCCTTTCCTAATTTTCCTTAATACTAGAGTCTTCCCTCTGTTGCTTATCTCCAATTTATTTTGTCTAGTTTGCTTATACATAATTGCTTGGATATTGTCACCATTAGACAATGATCCTTGAGATCAGGGATTGTCTTTTGCCCTTTTTTTTTCACCAGCAGTTGGCATAGTGCCTGACACATAGTAGGTACTTAATAAAACCTAATTAACTTGACTTGGTAACAATGGGAAGTCCAGCTTTGCCATTTGAGTAAGTAGTAAAGCTGGGCTTCCTACTGACATCAAACCATGAGCTTGGGCAAGTATGGCCAGGGGCAAATGAAATCTCTCTGGGCCTAACTTGTCTACAAAATTAGGACTAAGTTCTCAGAATCTCCATATTCAGAATCCCCCAAAGGGTGATTAAAGTTTTGACCACAGAAGCTCTAAAGGATGGTCTGGGGAAAAGGGGGTTATATATGGTATGACAAAGATGTGGTGTGGCACCTGTGCTGGATGAAATTTTGGAGTGCTCTTAGCTCCCTAGAAGAGAGAGAGAGAGAGAGAGAGAGAGAGAGAGAGAGAGAGAGAGAGAGAGAGAGAGAGAGAGAGACAGAGACAGAGACAGAGAGACAGAGAGACAGACAGAGAGATTTGGAAAGGAACAAAAGTAAAATTGGAATATTTACTTATTTGACCTTAAAAAGACTATGCCATTATGGAAAGATGCTGGAGTTGGGATAATAGGACCTGCCACCAATTACCTGTGTAATGTTGGGTAAGTTACTTTGCCTCAGTTTCTCCATCTGTAAAATGAAGGGGTCAGCCTAGATGACCTTTAAGCTTCCTTCCACCCCTAGATGTAGGGTCCCATGAACAACTAGCAAATATCATATATTTGGAGATCCCAGGTGGGCATAAGGTCCCTTTGTGGTTTTCTTCCTTGATCCATTTTAATTTCCATAAATTATGGGAAATAATCATGCAGCTCTTTCCACTTAGATTCCAGGAAATCACTGAGAAAGATTGGGTGCAAATCTAGCATTACTACTAGCCCTTCTTCGTCCCCATCCTCTCTCAGAACCACTGGCCAATTCTCAAGCAAATCAAGACATCACCTGTGATATCATTGGTCATCTTCAACCACTGAGAATCGTGGCTGCCCTGGGGTCCCAGGAGAACCAGTGAAATCCCTCTTCCAGGAAAGGCTTTCCTCAGACACCAATTGTTTTCTCTCACCTCAAATGATCCTGTATTTACTTAGATGTTTTCACCAGTCAAATGCCACTTCCCCGAGGTCAGGGGAGCCCTCCAAATCCTGGAAGACGTTTCTTATGTCTGCCCTAAAATTTTTCTCCTATAGGCTAAACATCCCTGGTTCCTTCAATGGATCCTCATAAGACATAAACTTGAGGCTTTTCACCACTAACCAGCCTCAGAGTCAGGATTCTATCAAATTCGATCTCATTAGCTTCCTAGCTATGTGGTCCTGGGGCAAGTCACTTCTCTGGGCATCCATGTCTTTAGTGGTAAAATGAGGGGACTGGACTCAATGATCAACAAGGTCTTTTCCAGTTCCCAAGTCCATCATTCCATGTTCATCTTGACTGCCCTTCTCCAGATCCTCTCCAGCTTCTTAATGTCCTTTCTTAAACTGTGATGCCCAGAAATGAATGGGGTTTGACTTGGAAGCATCTAGTTAGGACTTTAATTCCCTTAATACCAAACACAGTCTCTCTCTCTTACTCGCTTTTTAGGACAACCACAATTTCACTGTTGACTCATATCAAGTTCGTATTTCACTAAATTCTTTAGATCTCTTTCAGCTGAATTGTCGTTGGGTCACACTATTTCCCATTGTGAACTTGGGAAGTCAATTTTTTTAACCCAAGTATGAGGTTTTATATTTATTCTTCTTACCCTCAGATACATCCTCACTCAGAAGCCCATATAACAGCTCTTTCTGGAAAATGTTCTGGTGGTTCCAACAACCAGTTAATATGAAATAAGCGAACCAAAGCAACAGCTCAAGAAAAAATGAGTTTATGAAAGATAAGGATTCAGTTATTGCTTTTCAAAGGGAAAAGTAACCTTGTCCTCCCTCCAACTTTAGCTCTGATTTTTTTTGGGGGGGTAGGGGGATGTAGACTTGTAAATTTATTAGTCTAGGGAATTCCTGCTTAGGAAACTCCCTTTTCAAAATGCAGATTAACAGTAACTATTCTGAGAGCAACATACAGTCTTAGATTTGCTCAGGGCATTGAGAAGTTAAAATACTTGGCCAAGATCAAAGAGTCAGCATGTGTCAGAGGAGAGGCTTGAACTCAGGTCTTTCTGGCTCCTCAGGTTGACCTTCTACCCTTTTCACCATGAAGCCTTTCTAGCTAAAGCTCTACGCTCTATGCATCATTACTCAATAGGCCTGCTGCCTGAAGGAGGCAGCCATAAAGATTTTGCCTCTTATCCCTTTTCATGGGCTCAGAGTGTCATCCATATGTCTCTGGATGTGACGTCAGAGGTTGTCTAGTCCAACTGCCTCTTTTGACATACAAAGAAACTAAGGGAGTTGAAATGACTTATCCAAAATCACACAGGTAGTAAATTTCAGAGGTCAGATCTGAGCCTGATTCCTGAGTCCAGAGCAGTGGCTGGAACTTAGTGGCAAGGCATCCTGCAGCTATGCACAGAGAGGAGTGGGCTGGATGGGGGACCAAACCCAGAAAGTCATCTTTGACTGCTCTCTCTTCATTCCTCTAGTCCATCCCCTGCCACTTTTTTGCTTCATACGCATTACGTCTCCTCTTCTTTTACACACACACACACCCCGTCACCATGTTAATTAATTTACATCCCTATTAACTCTTCTTGGGACCATTTTAACTACTTCCTTAGGACAGCTAGGTGGCGCCACAGTGCATAGATCATGAGGCTACTGTCAAGAAGACTCCTCGAGTTAAAATCGGGCCTCAGACATTGACTAGCTATGTGACCCCGGGCAAGTCACTTCACCCTGTTTGCCTCAGTTTCCTCATCAGTAAAATGAACTGGAGAAGGAAACGTCAAACCCCTTCAGTATGTCTGCCAAGAAAGCCCCAAATGGGGTCACCAAGACAGAACTGATTGGTTTTATTACTTACAAGTGAAAAGGAGAGTAGATTCAGAGCTGAACCATCTTTTAACAACTATATTCTTCCCATGATGCCACATCACTGAGTTATAGAATACCCAAGTCTCCAAAGAATTCAAGTTGGGGGGTCACCCAAAGGGCAACAGGGAGGTATTTGGTGGGTGGGAGCAGGCTGCAACACATTACCAATGAAGACTTGTGCCAGAAAAGTGCGGTAAAGAATGTTATCGGAGAGATGAATGACTAGAAAGAGTCATCAGATCATTGGACCATAGATTTAAAGGTGGGAGGGACTTCATGGGCTATTGAGTTCAACTGCTTTATTCTACAGATGAGAAAAATGAGGCAGCAGAAGTGAAATGACTTGTCTGGGTTGTCACATATAGTAAGTGCCTGAAGCAAGATGTGAATCTAAGTTTTCCTGGATTCAAGTCCAGCATCATATGCCTTATTCCATACTGCTGCTTAAATATCTTTAATGGATTCCCATTGTCCATACAAACTGCTCAGTCTGTTTTTTAAGATCCTCCGCAACTTGATCCCAACTCAGTCTTACTATGCATTATTCTCATTTGTGCCTTTGTTTTAGGCAATGTAGATCCTGACTATTCCTAGATTTACCTTGATCTCCCTGGTCTTTGTGTGTATTTGTCGGTGGTGCCTCAGAGAATGTCATCAGGTTGGTCTTCAAATAATGGAAAGTTTGAATAGCTCACTAGTTCACCCTGGGGAGCACTTCTGTTGAAGAAACTTCCTTTTAGGAGTCATATCCCTTGTATAACTCCCCCCAATCCTACCCTGCTGCCTCCATTTAAGAATGCCTTATTGTGGGTATGTCTGATGTTACCACAAAGAAAATCTCCTGTCTAGATCCAGTCTTCACCTTCCTCTTCCACCAACAGGTAATTCCCTTCCCTCATACCCTTACCTCCCTGTTCTAGTAAAAGAGGCTTGTCTGGCAATATCCCTCTCCTATTCATGTAAGGGTCCCACCCTGTATTAGATAAGAAGCTTTGGCAAGGCAGTGAAGGCCAAGCATATCCACGCAAGCAAAGCTATGGTTGATGGAGAGCAGACACAAGAGATTGGTGTATTTCCACACTGGGAAAATCCACAGAGAAAACTGAGATGTAACATTCAGATAGAGCCTCCCCAGGAAGGCAACAGAAGAGAGCAGAAATGAACCAAAGATCAGTGTTGCCTTGGTTCACATATGGGGTGATATATGGCAGCAACCATATGCATAGGTTTGGGGAGAAGTACCCTCTGGGGAGCCCAATGCAATACCCACAAAAGAAAGCTGTTGCTACCAAACTCCTTGGCAGTGCCAAATGGTTCAACAACAGAACGACATCTGAGTCTATCAGTGGAAACTTCATTGAAGATGTATTACCATCTGCTTGGCCACTGCCCTTGAGGATCCATGGGGTCTTTCTATCTGTCCTGCAGCTGAACCCTCATATGTATCCTTCATTAGAATGGGAACTCCCTGGGAACAAGGACTGCCTTACTTTGCTATCGGCATGTTGGCACACAGTAAGCACTTAACAAATGCTTTTTTAGTTCATATGGGTAAGCCAGCTACTTCCTAGGTCAGACTGTGGACCATGAACAAAATAATAATTGACATTTATACAAGTGCTTTAAAGGCCGCAGATCGTTTTACAAATACTGTCTCATTTGATCTTTACAATTATCTCAGGAGGCAGGTGCTGCCATTATTATCCCCATTTTACAATTGAGGAAACTGAGGCAAACAGAAGTTAAGGCCTGGGACTGGATTTGAACACTGCTCTTGCTGACTCCAGGTCCAGTGCTCTATATACTCTGCTAGTGAAATGAAAGACAAGTGAGTGTTGTTTCCTTACCCAAGGGCGCGTGTTTAGATACTGAGCAGATATTGAGGGTGCTGGAGTAGATTCCCTACTCACCTTGGGGAAGACTGACATAGGCTGACCTTGAACTAGACTCTCACTTGCTCCAAACATGGTGATTATTTGACATAACATCCCTTGAAGCAGTACTGGGGCCCTCCTTGACTAAGAACAACCCATCTCCCCTAACTCTCTTCCCTGGCAGTAAATTGGGCAGAATTTCCTTCAGGAAGAACAATAATGTGAGATGCATCACCTCTGGGAAAACTGGGGGGGTGACAAAGGATGAGTGGCTGAGATCCCAGGACTGTGTTTTGGGGAAAAGGAAATCTTCCCTCTCTTTCCCTCACTACCCCCAAGGTGTATTGGCCAGGTAGAGGGGAGCCCAGACCTCCCTGGGATGAGGTCAAGGGCTAGGGTAATCTCCTCTCACTCCTGACCACACCCACAGATTCACCACACAGAGCTCCAGACCTTCTTTGCATTTGAAGGCTTTATTATATTGGAATTGCAGTGATATTATTAACATTTGTACAAATGCACAAAATCTCGTCTCTTCTTGATAGAAAGAGATGTAAAAATCTGACCGAGTTGAACAGTCTCAATGAACCCATTGTCCATTTGTAACAATACATGTGTTCACGATGCAACAACGACAAAAACAACAGAAAGCTTAACATAAAATTAAACATATCAAAGGCGGCAGCAAGTATTTACATGTATGTACCAAAATGTTCTCTCCTCCCAGGAAGGAAGGTGGTTGCTTTACATAATTAAACAAAGAGACAAACAAACATGGAAACCTTTGTTGTTGACAATGACAAACAGCCCCAAACCCATAACTCAAGAGTGACAGCACCTTTTGGAGGGACCTCTGAACGCTCACTCACCCGGTTCAAAAAAAAAAAAAGGTCTCTGTGAGTTATCCCCTATTTTAGCCAATCTCAGAACAGTCATGTTCAGGAGATGGTGATGGGGACCTACAGACCTTTGAAGTCGCATCCCCTAAGCTCTAACCTCTCTAGAAAGACTCTGCCCTCTAAGATGCTTCTCAAAGGTATTCCATCCACTCTTTAGAAGCAACTTCATGAGGCAGAGATGGGTTTAGCGGTACCCAGGCAGTAGAGAAGAGACTAAGCTGATGGAGTCATTCCAATGGTTTGGAGCATTTTCTCTGCCCTAATCACTTCCACTTTAAGTGATTTTCTACTATGTGCAAGGCACTGTATCGGGGATACAAGGAGAAAGCCCACTTCTCTCAATGCTCCCCTTCCTTTGATCATCTCTAGTTACATGTATAGGGTTGAGATTTTCAATGGGGAAGCCAGAATGTGAGAGGATGTGGGGAGTATGGCCATTCTCAAAGGATATTTACATTAAGTCTTCTGGGTTCTGCCTTCTCAGTAAGCACCCTGAGTCCAAAACTTACAAAAGAAAAGGAAGCTTGTAAAACAGAACTTAGTCTAGGAAAAGTGAACATGGTGCAGGAAAAGACATCAAGATATTGATTTCTAACGTGCCAGATATCAGAACTGGGTTTAACTGTAATTCTGGAAACCTGTCCCCTGAAGGCACAAGTCTGACAAGATAACCAATGACCCCTGAATGAGTCCATCTTGAACTCGAGCTCAGGGGTGGGTCTCTCTTTTTCTGATCTGGTGAGAAAACACCTTTCCCAAAGAAAATTCATGAAAATTAAAAAAAAACAAAACTCCTGAAACAATTTTAGCAATGATTACTGGAAACCATCCCTTCCCTTCTTCCCACTCCCCTCCCCCAAAAGAAAAAAAATAAAAAGAGATTTTAGAAAGAGATCCATTTCCAGCTTTACAATGACTCTACGTACTGATAGAGTTGGGGGGGAGGTGTTAATTTTGAGGATTAGGGAATTTTTTTTTTTTTTTTTTTGGTATTTGACTTCACTAGAAATATTATTGCTTTTGCATTTGTTTGTCCTTAGGGCAGAGCCTTAAAGCAGGGATGCTGCCCCTCAGGAGGTAAGAAGGCAGCAGAACCTTCTAGGGACTTAGAGTCTACCATCTCCAGCCACTGGCATCTCAGTGGCCTCATTGCTACATTAGGTCGGAAACTAACTAAAGTGCATCCGCCATACTGACCTCAAACAATCCAGCCCCTTACCCATTCAGGACGCTTTGGTTCTCAGGAGGAAAAAAGGAATTTTGAAAGTCTAGCTGAGGCTCTACTGCCCACATTTTGCATATTAGCACACTTGTGTGCTGACATCAGATGGCTAAGAAGTTGAGTCTTTTTAGACACTGGCTGGTTCTTGTCCTTGGCATTCTCTTCTCTTTGCAGCCCTCATCATGGGCTGCTGGGAGAATGAACATGGCTTAATAGCCACCAGGAGATGCTAGCATGTCAAAATCACCAGTGCCAATGTCTGAGCCAGTGGAAGAAGTGGGTTTGCATGGAGTCACAGAAAAAAAGCAGAGGAGAGAAAACAGAAGTGGGGCCAGAAATAGACAGGTAAAGGAGGGTCAAAAGCCCAGGAACAGAAAAGTTGGGGGTGGGGGCAAAAAGAGAAGCAGAAAAGAAACAAAGACACTAAAGTGCAATTTAAAAACATAAATAAGGTAAAAAGTAGAAAAGAGACTCCAAGTCCCAATTGTCCTGATAGGCAGGGTTCTTATCCAGATCTTTATTTGCCATTTCTTTCCCCTTCACTTACGTGGGACCTGATGGGTAGGGTAGAGGAATGGTAGTCACCGGAGGAATTCGACAGGAGAAAGCTGAGACATAGTCGTTTGGACATTTGTGAGAAATGGTGGATGGCTAAAGAAAGCATTTCCAGTTATAATAAGGATTCCCCTTCAATTGACCTTGGCTGCCTAAAATAAAAGGGCTCCTCTGAAAATAAAAAAGGAAATAATTGCCATCATTGTTTCTCAGTGCTCAGAAGCAGATTACAGAAAACTCTTGGAACAATGAAGCCCCAGAAAACTTTAAGCGTCCACCTAAGCAAATTTTTCCATCTAGAGATGGAGAATGGCCATGTGAGACCCTGAAAAAAATGGGGATATCGCACAGCTCGGCTTACTATAAACTAATACTTTGACTTCCAACTATGAATACAGCCTCCGCAAGAATACTGCTCAGATGGAATGTTTTAAAAATAACATTTATTAATAAATATGTTATAAAATTCTAAATGAAAAATTTCCTGTTCAAATGTTACTTTGGTCCTCAAACTTGACTTCATAATTCAATGGATATAGTTGAGAAAGTTTGACATTAAACCACAAAGAAGCACATTCTATCCTAGCTGAAAGGCCATTTTAATGGCAGTTATACTTGCTTAAAAACATGAATTTCCTGCCCTCCCCTCAGAAAAGCTGGTTTATGATATGAATGACAAGCTCTGCTACTATACTAAAATTCATGTAACTAATGGGCAGATCACTATCTGACCATCTCCCATTGACTTGCCCCCACTCCTAATATGGGCTGCATTTAGTTGCAGTGCACAGAATAGCTCTCAGGAATATTCATTCCTCTTTAAATCCTGCTCATCCTTATAAAATATGCCAGGAAAGCACACCAACCACTTGTCTCTCACTGGCAGTGTTATGACTGTGGCTTGCAAAAATTGGCTTGCGGAGTCGGGAATGCTAAGTGGGAGGACCAGGAAAAAACATGGGGTTTATAACACAAAGCTTGACAATTATTGCAATCAACTGGGACTGGGATTTTTGCCCTACCTGTTTGGGCCTTGGATGTTGAGAAATGTTTCATGAAGCAATTAAGTTGTGAACACCTCGATTGGCATGAGGCTCCCCCTGGCAGACATGCCATCAGGTATGTGTTGCTGTTAGCGCCCATCAAATAAGGCATAGGAGGCCCTGTCAAAGTTCCCAGGTAGCTTGGCAGGGATCTTCAACAGAGATGATGTTGATAACGAATAAAATTCATTTGGATGAAGAAAGACAGATTTGTAAACTCTTTCTCTTGGCCTCTGGTCAGGAGGTGCTCTTGGGAAAATGAGATTTATTTCACAGATGAGATGGCTTTCAAAAGGAATAAGAGGGAGTGGGCTAGAGATGCAGTGAAGAGAGAGCATCATCATCCTACAAGTTGAGACATACTGAATAGAAAGACTTAGAGGGCAGGGACTGTTTTAAGAAAGGAAGAGTATTCCATGATGTTTTACTTAAGGTGCTTAGTAGCCAACTTGATCCAGTCAGTGAAATACCCCACCTCACTTTGCCCAGTGCTGGGTTTGACCAGGGAGCCATCCATTCTGTTCAGCATCTCCAGAAGTCCTGACAAGTCCCCTGACATCTTTTATTGCCTGTATTTCCCCATTGCTAATGAATACACCTAAAGGCCCTTGGTCTGGAAAGAAGACAGTTTATTCTAATTATACGTTTAGGCTGCTTTGCTACCGTGTGGTTGGCTTGGCCTGCTTAGCATAAAAAACAGACGTAATTGAGCTATATAGAATGCCCATCAGTCAGGCTGTCATGCTGCTGAATTAAGAAAAACTCAGGCAAGTTCTTAACCGTCAGAGGCTTTCAGCTTAACGGTGAAATATATCAATTAAGAGGCCGAACAAAAAGGAAATTCAACCTTGATTTAGTGACATGTCACTCCCTGGGCTTTCTGACATTAGCAGAACAGTTTTAGAAGTCTGTTTCATTAAGGACTACATAGACAGGAAAATGAGAAAAGCTTTGTTTTACTTGTGTGTGTCTCTCTTCGAAAAAATTATCAAAATGTATCCTAAAATGAACACTGCAGCAGCCCGTCTCTCCCTCTGACACTTCCTCCCAACTTTTAGGACAATACGGTGAATACGGAAGAATTTTTGATGAAAAATACCTCCTCTTTTCTAAGCTAAGATGCAAATGACATGTTTCTTTCAAAATTAGTCCTTTGAGCACTTACTTGGGAGGCAAACATCAAGCAAACTCATCCAGTTGTTACTTCTGGAGCATTTTTTTAAAAAAATGAACTATAGATTCAGTATTTAAAATACTTTAAAATTATATGTTTGTCTAAAATATAATAAAATCCTTTACATTTATTTTTTTCTTAATTTTTTTTTTTGGTTCTTAGACTATATAATCAAGTCATGAGTTACATGGTACACTCAAAACCTTCTGAAAGCAGTCGTATACATGGCAAGAGTTGTCAGAAAAAAATATCAATAAAGAGTTAAGTGTAGTACATAAACGGTGTTTAAAATCATGACCTGTGACCCTCATACCTTCCTTTTTTTTTCTTCCCAAGAGGCTCTATTTACTCTGAGAGAGAGAAAAAAAAAAGGAAAGGGGGAAAAAAACCAACATTCATCACTCGGGGAACTTTTGAGAAAATCTATAGTGCTGATCTTTAGAAGCTAACAAACCCACAGACAAAAAAAAAAAAAAGAGAGAGATGAAGCACAACACCTGTTGAAAAAGTTTCCTCCCCAGTTAGCGCCACTGACTAGTTCATTTCAAAGAGACCAGCCTTGATTCATTGGGCAGCATCGAAAGGTGCAATTTCACACAAGTTGTCAAGATGAGAAATTGAGAAATCGTTTTCGGTTCAGCCGAGAACCCTCTTTGCCGTTCTTCTGGTATAACTGCCTTGGAGCCGAAGGCTACTTTCCATGTGAAGGGAGGGTAAGAAAAGCACCTGTGGAAACATAGTTTTTTGTCCAGGACTTGACGTTACTTTTTCTTTACCCGTCAGGATGGTGAAGTTGGTTTCACAGGCTTAAAACGAAAAATAAATCTCAGGCTATTAGCAGTTGATGATGGAACGACGTAACGTATGTAGTGAATAGAGCCCCTCTGAATTATTATATAGTACATGGATTTTCAATGTTACAGACGGGCCATATAAAACCCGTTGTAATTCAAGGGTGTGATGTTATTACCCGTATCGGGCATTGGCTCACAATACAGGCTTGAACAAAGCGCCCTTTCCCAATGTCCCCACAGCTGCTTGTCAATAGCATTTCACCTGTGGCGAGGCTGCTTCTAACTTGCTCTGTTTATTAAAAACATTAAATCAGGCACACGAAACATCTCCTGGTTTCTATTTTGTAAAAACCAAGAGCTTAAATGAACCCCAGCTGTGGATGAAGGGCTCTTGAAAGCCAGGGTTAGCCAATCGTTCTGAGAAGTGTGTTGTTTTAAAAACAACTTTTTTCTTTTTGCCCACAGAGGGGAGTAAAGGGGGTGGGGAAGGGAGAAGTAGGTGGAAATGAGGGGGAAAAGGGGGATGTAGAGGGAAGGAGAAATGTCACTGGTGAGACAGGGAAGGACAACAGGTAAATTTGTTAGGGAGAAAATGAGAAAGTTCAAGCCAAGGGAATGAAAAGAGAGAAGAGGGGTAGTAGACGTGTTAGAGAGAATTTTTTGTGAGTTTTATTTTATTCACTTTGTTCAGACATCCATGTATTATATAATTTTTTAAGGAAAAAAAAAACAGCAGCCGTGCAAAGATTCTAAATATACCTTGGGAATCTGGGGAGTTCACAAGGCCAACTCTTCCACGTTGGCTATGATGCTTTCCCCCAGATGTACCCCCCAGTTACCTCGGTAGGAATTTCAGTGGATTATTTCACTGGGCCATTGTTGGAGTTGACCCACTTTCTTGATCTGAGGTCTTGGGGTTAGACTGAAGCCACGGCTATGTACAGAAAGAGGTCAGTTTATCAATGAATAACTGGTACCAGAAAGTCAAAGAAAGCACCAAAGTGTTTCCCAAGCAGATAGCATATTAATTGCATAACTCCCTTTTTTATAACTAAGTATAAAAGACACGTTTCAATAATAACTATAAAAATGAACGAAAGCCAGTCTTGGAAGGGCTTGAGAAGTTTTCCAGGTTTGAGTTAATTCTAAAAATGCCCTTAGCAGAAAAAGGATGCTCTCGAGGAGGCTGACACTGCTTGTCTCTGGAGCAACAGGGGAGCCAGGAGTCTTAAAGGATGGGATTCAGGTCTGTTCTGTGAGAGGCAAGCTGGCTGAGAGTGGAGCTTCCGACGACCTCACTGACCGACGAGGATGTAGTGATGGTATTGTGTTGAATGACTTGCTGCTGGGAGCAAGCTGGGACAGGGCTGGCCGGAGGGCTGCTCTCGGGACCTGGGGGAAACACACGCATATGCATACCCCAATGTATTGTGGTACTCTTGTATGGACTTGAACACTGCTTAGAGAAACATTTTTGTAAATTGATGTATGTGAATTTCTCAAGAGTTTCTCCTGGAAGGAAGTAGAAACTCTGTTTCCAAATTCCTTTCCCAGATCTGTGCCTAATAATGTTAGTAATTATGATGGCAGAGTCAATGTAGCTTTAACAGGTGCTGGGCTAGCCTCAGTTGAAGTCAGAAAAGACCTGGGTTTAAGTCCTGCCCCTGACACACTCCAATTGTGACTCTATGGGCACTTGGTGGCCCCAGACATTGTGTTTTACATTATAAATGCTAGTTATTGTTACTGTGAGCATCTAGCAGTATGACCTTGGTCAAGGTATTGAAATCATCTTAGCCTCGATTTTCCTCAATTGTAAAATAAGGGGTTAATTGTCAGATGATTTCCAGCTTTAAACCTATGATCTTATGGCCCTATCTAGAGGTCCTGTCTCCTCATTTTACAGTCCGGACAATAGAGTGACAACAGGGTGAGTCCCTTCACTTGTTGGTGTCTCAGGCAATTCTGTAAGACTCTGAGTTAAAGTTGAGAGACATCTGTAGTGTGGAGAATGGGATCCTAGCACTAGAAGGAACCTTAGCACTACAGCCCAGTTCTTTCAGCTGATTAGTCAAATAGGAGTGGGGTGGGGATGCCTCACAATTAGTAAGAAGCAGCCTCATGATTTCAATCCAGGTCCTCTGATACCAAATCCAGGACTTTTTCTATTGTGGTAGGTTGCCTCTCACGCTGGGAGTTCCCTCAAACCATAAAATCACAGGTTCAGGTAAAATAACAAAGCAAAAGAGAAACATCTGTTTATTTATTCATTTATTTTGATCAAAGTCTATGATCTTATCCCAGCTTCCTCCAACAAAGATCAGTACCTGATATGCAACTTACCCGGGTATGGAGGAGTTAAATGACTTGTCCATAGTCACCTAACTGTCAAGTGCCAGATTTGAACCAAAGCTTTCCTAATGCTAAGGTCAGCGCTCTCTCCCCTAGTGCATGCCCATTGCGCATGGATGTCTATAAAAGACATCTTCTTCCCAACACCCCTTTGATATAGGGAGTGAGTTCCAAGTTTAGAACTGCCAACAAACCCATGCTTTTTCCATGATCAAAATGGTACAAGGAAAAGAACTGTTTTAAACAAACTTGTCTCTTGGTTATATACAGATAGTCAAGTGCATTACCAAGATGAGAGCAGGACCCACATGAGGTAGGGACACTGTAGTTGCTTAATATGAAAAACTCATTTGAAATCATATTGATATTAAACCATTACACCCTGACCTTTCCCCCACCCCCAGTCACTTCTAATTTTGTCATTAAAGAAATAAGTTCTGAGACATGGAGAGACCTTGAAGGGACCTCAGAGGTTATGCAGACAAGTGGTATCATATTTAAGTTGAAAAGGCGGCCACTAAACTGGACATCAGGATCTCTGCCTGCAGCGTTTAATAGAGGTAGAAAACCATATATTAACATTGTCTATATTCTATTGTATTTTATTTATTTTGTTAAACATTTGCCAATACATTTTAATCTGGTTCAGGTACTCCAGGAGTATCGGGACCTCTAATTTGACCTTTGTAAACCAGACCAGCAACCTCAATTTAAAGATGAAAACAGAGGCCCCAAGAGATTACCTTGCTTAAGGTCACACAGACAGTAAGCAGAAAAGGCTGGATTTGAACACAGGCCAGCTGACTCCACAGGTAACATTTTTTCCATTGCATCATATAGGGAAGTCTGAAGGAACTCAACTGGGCTGTGAGGATGTGGGGAGCCCAAGTAGGAAATGGATTCGGATCCTATCCACCCTCTGGGCATGTGGGTCCTGATTCCTCTATTCTAATTAACTTAGTTCTATAATTTATGTTCAAGCCTCTGAAAGACCAGGTAGGAACTAATGGTAGCTATGGCAGAAAGACCTTCTCATAGGGGTTTCAAAATAAGGGAACTCAGCTGCAAATGTGGTTCCCATTTCTATCTTTCCATCTTTCCTGCAGAACTTTAAGTTGTTTGAAGCCAGAGTAACATCTGGAAGGTTTGGCAGTCCATTGGCAACTGAGTGTTTCTCTACTGGCCACACAAGAGAATGGAAGTGGGTGGGATTTCCCAACTTGGATTTTCATGGCAAACTCAGCCAGACCTCTGAGAAGGGGGGCCAAGATTCCCACCAGTGTTTTGGCACATGAAGAAGGCTTCACCAGGGTAGAATGGTCTGACTACACCCCATCTCAAGCTTGCCCTCTATACGGATAGGAAAATTTATTTTTTTGAGTCCCTTTTTGAGAAGACTGAGCTACAAAAAGATGAGTGTGAAAAAAGACGAGTCAGAAAAAGAAAATGAGCCAGTTACTTACTTAGATAGCCTTGTGACTCTTTCTGCATGGCAGTTATGGGGCAGTCTTTATGTGTTAACAGCAACTGTTTCAGCTGGGCTACCTCATTTTTCAACATGGAAACTTCATTCTGCAAAGAAAATGAGTCAGAGTCTTATGGAAAGGCCAGTGAAAGCATGCCCCATTCTGCATTTTGTGTTTTGTTTTGTTTTTACTACATAGGATTTGACTGATGGAGGCAAAGTCAGGGAAAACAATTCAGCAACCAGAGGTCATAGAAAAACAGACTTTTCATCCATCTACTTGCTTTTCCACTCAAACAAGCTTATTAGTTTTCCCCTGAATGTCCTCCCTGCCTGGATGGCAGTTCCTCCTCACCACTGCCTCAGAGAACCCAGGTCAAGTAGGCTACCTCCCATGTGGCCTTTCCAGACAACAACTACTATTACTTATTATTAATCTTATTAACTTATAATTATCAATTTAAATAAGTACTAATTACTTATTACTAAGGTGAGCTGGTTTTTCTATAGTGCTTTAAGGTTTGCAGCACATTTTACAAATATCACCTCTTTTGGTTCTCACCAAAAGCCTGTGATTGTCCCCATTGCACAGATAAGGAAACCAAGGATGGTTAAGTGATTTACCAAGAAGGGCCCACAGGCAGTTAATGTCCAAGTCAGGATTCAAACTCAGGTGTTCAAATCAATCAACCAATGTACATTTATTAAGCATGTCCACTGTGCCAGGTACTGTGTTAAACACCGGGAACAACAAAGCCTTTGCCTTCAAGGAGTTTACATACTAATGGGGCAGACATCATGCAGACAAATATCTACATATAAGCTTGTACAGGATAGATAGGGAATGAGTCCCACATTTTCCTCTGTGTTTCCTACATACCAGATTGATATTACTATTCTATGCTTCCTGAAGTTACTTTCTATTATTAAAATTGGTCTTTACTTGTGCATATGTTATTTCCACTGAATGGAATGTAAGCTCTTTGAGGGAAGGGAATATTTCATTTTTGACTTTGTGTCTCCAGGGCTTAGATTAGGGCCTGAAACTTAGTAGATATTTAATAAATGCTTTGTTGAATTGAACATTGTCTTTCCAAACCCTCATCTATGTGAGATGGGTTTTTATCAGACAAGGTGAACGTACTGAGGCCTCCACACTCTCCAGACAGTGGTTCCCAGGCATCATCATTAATTTGCCTTTATTCCACCGGCTCTGCATGCCCAGATTGGTGTTAATGACTGAAGAGGTGAATGGCAGGGCAGAAAACAGAATTTGGATGAGTTATGTGGCTTGGTTGGTGGCCTTTAAACTGACAAGTGCAGAGGAGAAGTTGCCTCATTAATTTACCATCAGATCTCCAAGTCAGAAGCAAGAAACATGTACCATTCCGGTCAAAAGGAACGTGGAAATCTAATCTCCAATTAGCAGGCCAACTGAGGCTGCTCAGGGCGAATCCCAGCCTAGTTACAGGAGCAGTCAGGCCAGCATATTGAGGCAAAGAGAGAGGAAGTATTTAATGCTCTGAATCAAACCCATCAAGCGCCCTTATAACTCCCATTCTCCTCAAAATAATGATTGTGGTGAGACTGTCTGGCACATAGTAGGTGCTTAATAAATACCTGTTGATTGAATAAATTACTTCAATTCTTACTATGCCTATGTGACCAGAGCTTAAATGGTGAGCCATAGAGGAAAAGCATGTTGTTCATTTTTTAAAATATTTGTTGGCACCCTTGGTATCTTAGAAACAAGCAAGGGTAAAAGAGGGCTGAATCCAAGGTGCTTCCACTTGATAAAAGTTAACTTCAAACTGGACAATATTTTGGATAATTCCACTTTACAGTAATGACAAATGATTGCCCTAACATTGGCTAATGTCCATTCACAATTTGCCAACAACAATGACCCACATGAACCTGAACAATTTTCTGCCTAAAGCATAAAGCACAGATTTATTTTGGTTATTTGGGGTTTATTTGTTTTTTTGAGACTGGGTCTCTAACTTGCTCAGGCTGGAAGTGAGGCAGCCATGGACAGACTGGATGCCACTGCCAATGGTCATGGAAGCTTTGACCTTCTCTAAGTCTGATCTGGGCCACCTGGCTCTCCTTATGCGGCCTGGTGGTTCCCTGATCCAATTCCCCACAGGCTTCAAATTGCTACCAGATTCAATGAAGACACCCGATTGACTTGTAGCCTTATGGCAGCTCAGAATTCCTGAGCTCAATCAATTCACCAGCATCAGCTCCTCAGTGGCAGAATTTCTAAGTATGTCATACCCCATGTGGCCCAGAGCATCAGTTTTAACAAGGTGGTCACTGCATTCTCTATATGTAGCTTCTTTTTGTATCCTTAGGGCTTGGCACAGTGCCTGTATACAGCAGACCATCCATAAATGCTTACTGACTAACTTCCAATAGGAACTTGACTCTCTAGCCACTTATCTCACTAATGAAATAGAATTATTCTGATACCTAAAGCTATATTTCAGTCTAACTTTTATCTTTTTTAAAGTGTCCTTTTCCAATGCTACCAGCAAAAACAGATTGATTAAATTCTCTGATGTTAACTATTCCAATAAGTCAATTAATGAAACTTGTAACATTATGCTTTATACTTGCACCTCATACCTCTTCCTGAAAAGCTTTCAAAGTTAACAACTGGCTGTTCAAAATAACTATTTGACAATGAAAAAAAAATCATCTGATTACATATGGAAATTGTTCTTATGATCTGAAGCAGCTCACAAAAGGAGACTGGGCTGACCCAAAATAGGGATGATTGAGGAGGGCAGGCTCACTGCCCTCCAAACTGACACTTAATAATTTTCGTGAAATTTGGGAAAAGTCAATTTCATGTATGTGAAGATTTACTTTTACTTCAGAGAGCACGTTTCCTCTCTCTCATTTAACCCTTTCTCTCCTTAGGAAGTCTGCCACATCTTTTTCTCACTGCTCCCTTTTTAAAATCATAGCATGAGCCATAGAGAAACTCACTTTTCAGATCAGACTTAGATCTGATAGGATTCGTGGTCACATAAATGTTCCTATTAAGTAGTCAAGGATAAAGAAAAGATGAGAGGTAGCTTGGGGGCTGGGGAAGGTGCCAAGGCTTTGCAGTCAGGGGCCTGCCTGTGTTTGAATCTCAGCTCTGACATTTCCTTCCTGTC
Organism: Bettongia penicillata ogilbyi; assembly: GCA_023548195.1. Lineage (NCBI taxonomy): Eukaryota > Metazoa > Chordata > Mammalia > Diprotodontia > Potoroidae > Bettongia > Bettongia penicillata. The sequence continues at coordinate 3,599,219 of JAJHZJ010000453.1, forward strand.
CTGACTTGGGGCAAATCAGTTATCTTTTCTAGACCTCAGTTTTCTGGTCAATAAAATGGAATCTTTCCAGCTGTAAACGCATGATCCCTAGCAGCTCCAAATCTAGGCTTTCTCAAAAGCAACACTCACCGCATACTTTTGTAGAAGCGTAAAGTAATTAAGTTTGTCAAAAATCAAACCGCCAAATAGATACAGATAACAGAAAACAATTCTTAAGAAAAGGTCAAAGGCTCCTCTAGTGTGCAATGAACAGAAACTGGCCAGGTTTACTACGTAACAGTGGTCTTTCTTAGTCTCTTGACTTGTTTTCATGATTTCACCTGGGAAACAACATTCACCAAGTTTATAAACTAGAATCCCCTGCTTTTCCCCATTAGAGAGAGGGAGAGGGGGTGGAGGATGAGAAGGGGAGAAAAAGAAAGGAAGAGAGAGACAGAAAGAGACACAGAGAGAGATGGAAAGAGGGAGAGGGAGAGAGAGACAGAGACAGAGACAGACAGAGAGACAGAAAGAGGAGAGAGAGAGGGAGAGTCAGACAGAGACACAGAGAGAGAAACAGAGACAGAGATGAGAGCATTCTGCCCTCTCTAGTGGTTTAGGAGTGCTGGAATTCATTTCCATTTATTCTTCCAGTCCTGTTTTGGGTCACACCCTCTCTGTTCAATGTTCACTCAGAGTTGTTGATTGCCCCTTCCTTAAGAAAACAGCTCTGAATTCCGTTGTTTGGGCTGCACTTTGGATCTGGCTGACTCTCTCCTTTGGCACACCCTGACCCATTTTACAGTAAGATTTTCACTTCCTTGAGAAGCTATTGCAAGGAGCCAAATCACCTCAATGAGCTATATTATGTGGCCCAGCATCCTGGCCTAGCACCAAAGTCTTATCTGAAACATGGTGCACTTGTAGAGTGTTTCCATCGGCTGATCCCAAAGCACCTAATAAATGAGCCAACCATGTCTCATGCGATAAACCAGGAAACTGAGATCCAAAGAGGTGAAACTGAAGATAATGGACAATTCAAGGAATAAACTGATGCCCTGACAGGGGAGCATCATGTCCTCATGGAGATGCACATCTGCTCACATGGAAGTTTTATGTCATGGTTAAAGGCTGGCTGCCAGATAACATCCCCAGCGCAGCAGAATCACAAGCATGTCATATGTGTACCCCTAACTCTTCAAGGGTCAGGAGGTAGGGAAGGTCTGATGTCCATGACAGAGAAAACAAATTCATGGGACAGTCTAGGGAGAGGAAGCCTGGTAAGGCTTCCTTGTATTAGAGTTCAGTGACCCCAGGCAGGTCACTTACCTACTCTCACCCTAGTTTCGTCACTTACAAAATAGGGCTTAAGGAGACTCTAGTCCCTTCTCACAGGTTCTTGTACGGCTCCTACAAGAGCATAAAACTATAGATTAGATGATGGAAGGGACTGTAGAGACAGCCAAGTGAGTCAATAAAGGCATAAAAAGGTCATTCCACCAGGTCACATAACCAACAGATATCTGAAGTGGGATCTGAACCTGAGTCTTTGGGACCTCAAATCCAGTGCCTTTTCCACTCCACCGGTCAACCTTCATTCAAGGTTATAAAGTGCCATAGATACATTCTATTATTATTATAGTACACACAGTATCCGGAAACCTGACTTCCAGTCCTCTCCCTTCCCCTAACTCACTGTGTGACCCTAAGCAGGTCAGTTCTGTCCCGTCTGATGCTTCCCCATTTTACCTGCATCCCCAGCGCACACAAGAGCTACCTAATAAATCCTTGTCCATTGGACATTTGTGGCTCTCTGCACTGCTAATGTCTCTCCCACCAAATTACCTTGTATTTCTTCTGAATACGTTTGAAAATACTAAGAGATATATATGTTTTGTTTCTCATTCCCTGAAACAATGTAATCTCCATGAGGGTAAGGAGGGGTGTTACCGTACAGCAGAGAGGGCTCTCAACTTGGACACAGGAAGGACTGGGTACAAATCACACTTGAGAGCCTACAGCCTGCTGGACACTAGTAATGTGATCATGAACAAGTCATTCAGCCCCTCTGGGGTTTAATTTCATATTTATTATTTAAGTTTAAATTTAATTTAAATTAAAATTAAATTTAAAAAAATTTTAAATTTAAAAAAATTTATTTAAATGAGAGGGTCAGACTTGATAGCATCTAACGTATCCATATTCTTCTATGACTGTTTCTTCTTTATTTTTGTATAAACTGTACCTAGCACATAATAGCTCTTAATAATTATTAATTTATATAATAATAGTATATTATCTAATAATAGATTATATTTTATTAATTATACAATATTAAAAATATAATTAATAGAGCTAGTAATTCATAATTAAATATTAACTAGTTAATTAATATCAACAAATCTTTACTGATCACCCCTGAACTAAATAATCTCTAAGATCTATTTTTGGTAAATTTGGTCCCTGGTTGATTCTCTTTGTGAATAAAGCCTTCTGTCTTGTTTTTGTCTTTGTATGCCGATGCCTAACATAATTCCTAGCACATAGTAGGCCCTTAATAAATGTTTTTGACTCTGATTCATTATGATCATTAAGCAATGAAACTCATGTGGTCTGCTTATGTATGAATTTCAGAAGTCACAGTGTCAAAGAATTAGGACTGGAAGCGACTGCCTCCTCTATCAAGATCATTTCTTCCTTCCATTCCCATTTAATAGGTGAGGAAATTGGGGTCAAAGAGGAGATGCTAAAAAATCAACAGTTCCTCTTATGACTGCCAGTGGTCAACACAGTTGAAAGAAGGAACCTGCCCTGGAGGTAAAAGCAGGAGACAGAAAACTTGGGCAGTGTCCTTGCCCAGAACACCCCAAAAGTGGGCCAACAAGAGTCAAACACACCTGAAAATGACTTGACAACAACAGTTGGGGAGGGCCTTTGTTAGCTGTGATTTTCTTATTTCATGAATTTTGCTCAAAACCACTATCCCTATGCCCACCTGTGGGAGTATACAGGAGACAAATATTGCACATAATACAAAGGGATCTTGAGTGAGGTGGCAGTGGCTTTGGATGGGCAGGAGCTGAGTCTGAACCCAGCTTTCCCACTTACAGCATATTTTGCAAAAGAAGGTTATGAGTAATCCTAGCTAAGAATGGGACACCTCATAAGACAAGGTTGCCTATGGGACTCTGGATGAATCACTTCGCCTTTCTGAGCCTCAATTTTCTCATCTGTAAAATGAGCAGGTTCAGAAACAATGAATAGAGGGTTCCAATTACATTCATGAGCAACGTTAACAGTTAGCACTGAGAAAATCTCCTGCTGATGGGAGCCCTTTCACTGTAGGCTTTTGAAGTCATTTAGGGTTGCTATTCTAAAGCTGGTAGCCATCTGCCTATGCTTTCTTGGAAGGGTAGAGGGTCCCTGGGCTCATCAATTCGCCCCCGAAGGACGCCCCAGTGTGGAGGTTCATGCCCATAGACAGGCATAGATGTAACTACAATATTCTGGGGAGAGGGGACATTCAAATACACTTCGAATGGTGGGGCCAGCTGTTGGGGGGTTTTCTGATATCATTTGCAAAGGGATACAGTCAAAGCATTCTTGGGAGTGCGCAAAATTCTGTACCAAAAATCTAATTACGACAACGAGCCGTAGAACATAGGCATTTTTTAATTGATTAGCTGAGGTTGATTTGGGTTCATTCAGAATCAAGGGACTTTCAATTTGTCAGGGAATGGCTCCCATCTGGCTGCTGCTTTTGCCAAATTCCAAACCTGTGTTCTTGTTGTGTCTAAAATTTCAGCATCTCCTTGGACCATGTGTCTTTGCACTTAGATTTTTTTAAAACAGCTCATTATTGTTATGGGTGGCCAGATGATCCCCGCATCCCTAAACCTAGAGATCCAGTGAGAATCACATTGACCTTTGATAAATCTTGAGTTGATGCCACTTAATCTCTGAGACGAGAGGAAAAAATAGGGCTTCCTTCTCTCATCTGCAAGTCTGGGGCTTGCTGGAAAAGGGGAAAAGGAACACACACAGTATTTTGAACAGGGAGTCAGGAAACTGACATCTAAGTCACAGATTTGGAGCTGGGACCTAAGAGGTCATCTGGTCAAAGGACTCCACTCCTCACTTTTAGATAAGGAAACATAGACCCGGGTGGGGGGGGTGGGGGGGTAACTGACCTAGGCTCACACATTTCTAGATTTAGATCCAAGGTAGATCTGGTCACAATTTCTTCATTTTACTGAGGAAACTGAGACACACAGTAGTGGAAGTGACTTCTGTTCATAGAGCTGGAGGGAATCTTAGAGATGATCCAGTCTAATCCTACCAATTTATAGTTAGGGAAGCTGAGTCTGGGAGTGGGTAAGAGACTTGTCCGTGGTCACGTAGGAAGTAAGGCAAGAAATGACAGAGCAGGCACTTGATTCCAGGTCCTCCAACTCCAAATCCAACCCTCTTCCTGCCATACTGCCCTTGTTTCTTATAATGGGCAGAGGGTTGGACTAGAGAGTTAGAAAGATCTGCATTCCAATCCTGCCTCAGATACTTACTTGCCATGTGACCCTGGGAAGGTCATTTGAGCGCTCTCAGCTTCATTTGCAAAATGGGAAAAATAAGAACACCTACCTCTAAAGGTTTTTTTTTTTGTTTTTGGTGAGCATTGGATGAGATAATGCAAGGAAGTCCTTTTTGTTCGGTTCAATTGTGTCCCGCTTGGGACTTTCTTAGCTGAGATATGGGAAGGATTTGCCATTTCCTTCTGCAGCTCATTTTACAGATGAGGAAAAGCAAATACTGAGGGTAAAGTGATTGAACCAGGGTCACACAGCTAAGTCATGTCACACTCAGACTGGATCTGGCTAAGTGCTACAGAAATGGGACCTCATTATTATTGCTTTGCTATTAACTGTGTAACCCTGGAGAAGTCCCTCTAGAAATCTAGATTTCCTTACTTGTACAATGTGGGTTGGGGGAAAGCTCTTCCAATCTAACAGTCTACACACCTGCACACAAAATCAAGGTATCTGGGGCTTCCAGTTCACTGAGGATCTGCTCTAGGGGGGCCATGAAGAGTAGGACCTGGGATGCCATCTTATTTACTTAGGATGGGTTGTTCCAGCTGCAGATGGTGAATGCCCCGACCTGACCAGGAGGTTCTTAGTGGGAAAACAACTCACCAGTGGCAGGAGGCCATCTAGACCTTGGCTCCCCAGGCTGGCTGAAGCTTGTTTGTGTAGCACGTTCCCCTTCAGTTTATTTAACATTTGGCTCTCAGGGCTGGTCTCCAGAGAGAGAAACCTTTGCTTCTTACAAAGGTCACACAGAGGTGCCAGGATGGACGGTGTCTCTACCATCCAGAACAATATGTCTCAAGGCTAAATACTAGGCAAGATGGAACACATTGGATGGGTGTGAGTCTTACTCCAAGTAGACTCCCTGGGGGGAAGATGAACTTAGTATTTACTCGTGTGTGTATATGTAGATGTCTTCTTTAACAACAAGGGATATTTGTGTGAATGTTAATGTTTTTCCACCTTAGGGAGACTGGAGTTCTAGCACCTCCTTTCTTTCACTGACTTGGCTCTAAAAACTTTTTAAATTAGTGGACTAGGTCAAAGGAAGGGCATAATAGGTGTACATGCTGGTTAAAAATGAATACTTATACTATAGTGTCAAGTAACAAGAAGATTTATAAATCAGCTCCTTTCTCCCTTTCCCCCTTTTCACATCTCTCCTTCTCTATCCTGCCGGTTTGACACTTTCTGGGGGTAAGTTCATGGCATTTTGCTCTGAGGAATTCCAGTTATGGAAATTTCCTTCACCAATGCAGTTTGACTACTCTCTGCAATGTAAGATCATAGTGTTTAGAGGTAGAAAGGACCTTTAAGAAAATCCTCTCATTTTATAGATAAGCAGGCTGAGGCCTGGAGAGATGAAGTAACTTACCCAGAGTCATCTAGTTACCAAGTGACATAGTCAGAATTTGAACCCAGGTCTTTGGATGTCAGTTCTTTCACTCTGGGCCATGCAGCCCTTTTGGCAGTGGCCTTTTGAGCATCTCCTGATATACAATCTTCTTCTATCAATGCAAATGGTAACACGGAGCACTGGAGTCTGTCTTCAGCACTAAAGTAATCAGTCTAGTGAAACATGATGCATGCCAGATTTGAACCCAGCTCTTCCTAACTCCAAGGTCAGCTCTCTATCTACTATACCACATTGTCTTACATGACATTCATGCCCTAGAAAAATCTGTGAAGACTCATTTTAATAGAAACTCAGTAAGTTTTGCATTTAACAGATGAGAAATCTGAGATTTAGGGAGACAACATGACTTCTCTTCTTATCGACATATTCCACATGAAAACTGGTCTATTTATTTTAATCTAATTGCCTTAATCTAAGTCCATGGACATCATGAAACCTATTGGAGTGATGGGGGGTGCCCTCATCCTCTCTTCCCCATCTTTTCCACTATCCTATCCCTCTTCTGGGGACCTCCTTTTCTTTTTTGGTAAACTGGTTCTCATGTGAGACACATGTAAAAAAAAATCAAGAAAGGAAAAAAAACATGAAGACAGATTGAGATTTGACCTGCGTTGGGGAAGGATATCAGAAAACAGAAGCCCTGTGTTCACAGAAGCATAGAACCTCCAAATTGTATGGGCTGGCCTCAATGGCCTCCCCTCAAGTCTGAGGTTGAGAATTTCATGATCTTGTGACAGATACCTCCAAGGGGGTAGAGTCGAAGCATTCTGGACAGGAATTCCCAGTCAGTGGTCACCCTGAGGACCTCACATGACAGGGAATGCCCCCACCTCCTGCCCAACTCCCCATATGGGGAAGCTTCTTTTTACATAGCGCCTAAGCCTGCCCTCCTTCAGCTTCCTACTTTGCTTCTACTTCTGCCTTGTAGGGGGAGGGGCCAAGCAGAAGAAAAGAATTCCTGCCTCTAACATTTTCTCTCTTCATGACCTTGGGCAAAACACCTCCACTCACTAGGTTTTCATTTCCTTCTGACTCCAACTTGAGTGTGAGATGCGGTCATGTGGAAGGTCCCTCCCAGCTCAAAGTCCTTTCAAATCATATCAGGAAATCTCCTTCAGCAACCAAAGAAAAGCTATTCAATACAAGCAAAAGGGAGAAAAAAAGAAAACCCCAAAGAAGCTCAAGATGACTGAATTCTGCCAGTGATCTAATCCCAGTTCTTTTGTTGGAATCAACCTGAAACAACATAGTTTCTTTCTGTCAGATTGAGGCCACATTCTATAGGAGTCTTTTCTGATGCCCCCTTTCCCACAAGTGATAGTATTTCTCCCTCCTCAAATTATTTACAGAGGAAATTGTATTTACTCTGCCTATAGGTTGTACATATGTGTGTGTATAATATGAATGATATATACACACATACATGTATGTACATATGTGTATGTATGTGTGTATGTTTGTATGTATGTATCTATCTTGTATCTATCTATTTATCTATCTATCTATCTATCTATCTATCGATCTATCTATCTATCTATCGTTTCTTCCCTGTAGAGTATAAGCTCCCTTAGGACAAGAACTGTTTTCATTCCTTGCCTCTCTATTCCCAGTGCCTAGCATAGTTTAATTTACAAATAGGAGGCACTTAATAAATATTGAATTGAATTGGCATCTTTTTTTAAAAACATCATCATCTGGATCTGCTCTCCTATCTGAACAAAACATCTACATCTGGCAAGAGGGGAAAATGGCACGCACCCTCTGATTTTGCCAGATACACTTCAACGATTCCCTGGCAAGGAGTCGAGGGGAACAGCTATGGATTAAAGGCCTCATAGATGGCACCTATGTTTTTGCTGGCTTCCCAATGCGCCATATTTGTGCCTGTGGACTCCCCAGTGCCCAGGGTACACAGGGCCTTTGTGTGGCAGCAGGAGAGCCAGGGGCCCGCACCTGAAGCTGCATGTTTGTCTGGGTGAGTTCTTCCGCTTTTTTTTCCAATGACATCACCCAGACCTTCCTCTTCTGTCTACAGCGGGTGGCAGCTGCTCGGTTCCTTTCCAGAAACTTCCTCCGCCTCTCGTCTGGGTCCTCATCCACCACCCTTCGCCGACGCCCCCCAGTTGGCTGGGGCGGCTGTATCGTCTGGGTGGGCTGCATCTGCTGTGTCGCTGGTGAAACCTGCCCGGGATTGGAGAGGGGAAGGGAAAAGGATAAGCAGACAAGTCCAAGTTGTGAAGTAGAGGCAGGGGACCAGGGGTCTGATGCCACAGTTGATCAAATAAACTTCCAGGCATTTGAGAAAACAAAAATACCCCCTAGTCAAGGCTCAGATCAAACGCTACCCATTTCCTCTAATTGTTCCTGCTCCCCTCTCCCAATTACTTTGTACTTACTTCATATACATTTCATATTCACTTATTTACACCTTATTCTCTTCCAGTAAAATGTAGGCTACTTGAAGGCAGAAACTATTTTCATTTTGGTCTTTGTATTAACAGTTTCTGAGAGTTTCTGGCTCAGAGCAGGCATTTCACAAATATCTATGGCACTGAACTGAATTGGCATCATTTTTTAAAATGTATCACCTGAGTCTGTTGTCTTAGCTTTACCAAATATCTGACAGAATTCCTGGTATCCAATCACTCACTCAATCAGCATCAAGTGCTCGCTCTATGCTAGGCTTTGTGCCAGACAAATATAAACAGGAAAGCTCCTGAGGAGTTGGTACTTGAGTGAAGAGGACAAGAGACACACGTATAGGAAAAGACCAGGTAACTTTTTTTTATGAAAAGAAATATGGGAGAATGGCAGCAATTTGGCAACTTTGCCGAATGTGACTTCAGGGGAAGATACTGGCTCTAGAGCCAAAGGACTTTTATTTGAATCTTGCCTCTGATGCTTCCTTAAGTGTGTGACTTTGGGGCAATCACTACACCTCCCTGGGCTTCAGTTTCTTCCTGTGTAAAATAAACGATTGGACCAGAGAGCCTCTGAGGTTCTTTCTAGCTCTCAGTCTAGGGTCCTATGATCATTGCGGAAGGGCTAGGGAATGTTCTTCCAATGCCTTCTAACCTTCTGAGGCACTCAGAGAAAATTCTGCCCTGGCCCCTTTTCCCCAACAGGAGTGATTAAAAATGTTTCATTTAAGCTGAATTTTAAAACAAACAAATAATGTGGCAAAAAAAAAGAAGAGAGAGAGGTCAGGATTGTGGTCTGAACTTGGATGACAGATGTCAGCCATCTGGGTAAAATGCTCCTAGGAACAGTCAGTCCGCTGCTTCCATTCCCAACCCTGAGATACATGTTGCAGAACTGATCCCAGGTAACCGAACCCAAGATGAGTCTGGTATAGCCTTTACTGTCTCACTGGTCTGAGCACAAGGAGTAGACAGGCTCTGGGAGAACACAGGTACCTGTCTGGCTTTGGAGCGCTTACCTAGGATCACTAACATCTAGATATTGTTTCAGGGTTGGCAAATCACCGTAAGTTCTGCTTAAATACTGCCAAAATGCTTTACATAAATTCTCTCCCTCCAGCTTCACCCTAGTGACTGGAAGCCCTTCCTGCAGGAAGGATAGAGTGCACTGTCTCCAAGAACAATCTGTGGACAGATGAGAAGTGTTAGGGTAGAGAAAAATGAGAGGTGGTTCTTCAAATCTGGGAGAGAATGGGTTCAGATCCTGTCTCTAGCTGTGTGGCTTACCATGTCCGATGCTCAGTTTTCTCACCTGTAAAATGGGCTAATAAAGCAGCTGTCTCATGGATTTGTTGTGAGGATAGAATGAAATGAAGTAACATACATAAAGTGCCCCAACAATGACAAAATGCCAAGGAGCATTGTTACACTTCCGGTGTCTAATACTTTGCGTCAAAAATGTTTGGTGTCCCAGGGGGTCAAATGTGCCATGAGTCCATGGTGTAATTGGGTCCCTGGTGTCTTTCAGACAAGTTTTTACTGTACTTGACTAGGTCTCCTCAAGGTTCAGGGACATTTCAAAGTTTTTGCAAAAGACTTTGCCCTCATTCCCACATAGACACATAATACCTTGAGAGACCCTCAGATCTGTTTGTGTATTCTTGGACAGCTGATGCTCCCCCCACGTACTTTATTCCTTCTCTTTTTTTTCATTCATAAGATAAAACAAATTTTTTCTCAGTCATTCAGATTTACAGTTGGAATCTCCATGAAGTTGTTTTACTAAAGACTCTTTGCCCTTGTGTGAGAATTAGGCTGAAAGTCTAAGAAATGGAACCCAACAACCTGCCTCTCCAATGTTCCCTGGCACAGACTCAGCATTTAGTATATGTTCATTGACTGACAGGGACTCATCAGCTTGACTAGAGTCGTCAATGGCTACAGGGTGACATCTTGAAGGATGACTGATAGGCGGTGATATAGTTTGAGCCCAAACTCTACCAGATTTTCTGTGGATTTCGATGCCATTAGTCTCTGGGTTGTGTTTGTGTATATGTGTGAGCTGACTTTTATATAATGCAAAAGAGTTTCTCAAAGCCATTTACTGGTGACTTCATAACACCCACTAGCCTCCTAATGCACGCTAGTGAGAAAACATGTGAACTGCCTAAAACCTTGGTCCCTCCGGGGACCATCGAGGTAACCAGCCCTGTTATTGGGAAAGACTGAGTGGTTGTCACTTCAGAGGCCTAGCACTGGAGCCAAACCACCCACTCCAAGGCAAAACATCTCCACAGAGAACATGCTGAACTGCCCAGTTATTTTTGCTTTTATCCAAATCCTTTTCCTGTGTGAAATAAATCATGAGCTCATATTCACATTCAGGGGACCAGCCTTAGCAAAATGGTGAGGTTGGCAAAGTGGATTTTCGGTTCCCCTCCATCTGCCTTTCAAAGCCTCCCTCCCGAGACCTTCCACTAGTACTTCATCTCCCTAGGTGGCCAGTTCCCTTTCTTCTCCCCTCTGCCATCCCCTCTCCCTCCCCCCTCTGCCATCCCCCTCTCCCACCCCTCAATGCTTTAAACTGAAGACTTTAGTTAGATTAGAATGCCAGACCTATGGTAGGGCCAACAGAGAGATGGTATTCAACAGGGGGAGCCCTCCCCTTGCTCCTGCCTTCACAAAGTCTCCTGTGGTGCCCTGGAAGACTTAATCAGACAAGCTAAGCCTTGCAGATGGCCGGTACAAATGTTACAGGAACAGGCCTAAATGTCAGAGGGTTGGCCCTTAATCCCAGCTTTGACTCTCTCTACCTCTGTGACCTTGGGCAAGTCACTACTCTCTGAAGGTTGGTTTTCTGATCTGTTAAATGGAAACTAGACTAGAGTGTCTTGGAGGTACCTTCCAGACCAAATCGTATGATCCTTCTTCTGTAGCCGGGAAAGATGACAAATACGAACAGGCCTTTGCACTCCTATCAGCCTATGTTCCCTGCAGATGAAAACTCTAAGATTTTGATCTTTCTCAAACTCTTTAAAAAAAAATCAGAATCATGAAATTAACGCTTGTAAAAGTTTTTACTCATCTCAACAAACCCTGAGTGCTTATGTTGTAGGTTAAGAGTGCCAGGTCATTCTCAGGCAGGTATTTCTAACTTTTTGTATAGGTGTTATGGATCTCTGGCAATCCCAAGCCTATGGACCCCTTCTGAACATTTCAAAGAAAATTTTATGTATTTAAATAATTGAAAGAAATATGAAATTTCAGTTTAAGGTTGTGAGATCATCAATCCCTCTCATGACCTTGTTCCTTGCTTGCTTCAAACCCAGACTTTGCCCTGTTATTTTATCCCTAGTAGCTTCTCTATCTCCTTCTTTGCTGGCTCTTTCCCTTCTGCACAGAAGTAGTTGAAGCCTCCTGAATCCTAAAAGCAAATCCCTACCATCAACCCTACCACCCTCTCCCACTATCATTTACTATCTCATCTTGCTTTTCCTGTTAAAATTCTAGAAAGAGGACTCTACCCTCAGTGCCTCCATTTTCTCACCACCTACTTGTTACTTAGCCTCCCAAACATATTATTTGAGCAGTTGCATGAAGGAGGGAGGAGAGGAAGACTGGAGGTTAGGATACGGGTACAAAAATCTTATTGAACAAGAGCTCGAAAGGACCTGAACTAGGAACCTGGTCATGGGAGCAGAGAGGATGATATTGCTGTAAGGGATGTTGTAAGCTTGGGCCAGAATGACTTTGCAATGCTCAGCATGATGCCTGACACATAGGAGTCACTTAGGCATGTGTTAAATGTTTATGGGATTTAGTTGGATAAAGATGGAGAAAGGTTGAAGGAAAAGGAAGACAGCTAAGATTTTGGCACTGAGATTTTTGGAGGAGAGAAAAGATGGTGGTGTCTTCAATAGCAAAAAGGAAGTTGGGAGGAAAGGGATGTTTATGGGGGAGATAACAAAGCTAATTTTGGACATTTTGAACCTGAGTTGCTAGGGAAGAGACATCTTGTAGACAGCTGGAACAATGTGTCTGTAGTTCAGGAGAAGAGACGGAGGTAGATACATAGATCTCAATCAATCAATGAGCACTTAGGCTCTGGGCTCTCTTTTAAGCAGAGGGGATACAAATCAAACAGTCCCTATTCACAACACACTTACATCATATTGAGAATCATCTGTCTAGAGGTGATCACTGAAGTTATGGGAGTTAATAAGATCAGGAAAGAGATAGAACAGAGAGAGATGAGAAGAAAGCTCAGAACACCATATTGAGGGACACTCACACTTCAAAGTCAGAGAAAGAAAGATGAACTCAGAAACCAAGAAACAGCAATCATACTGAATCATGGAAGCCTTGGGAGAGCTGATTATTCAAAGGGAGGGGGTGATTAATAGTATCAAATCCAAATGTCAAAAAAAAAAAAAAGAGAAAAAAGAATACTTTGATACAGCACTTAGAAGGCTGTTGGTGACCTTGGAGAAAAGCATTGTCAATAGGGAGGTAAGGACGGAAACCAAACTGTGAGAAGCTGAGATAGTAGGCAATGGAGAACAGTCTTGGATTGTAATCTATTTTTTCTAAAAATCAAGGAGTGAAGGAGAATAGATACAGAATGATAGCTCTGGGGGGATGTCAGGGGAAAGTAAGGGCTTTATTATTTTTTAGGATGAGAAATCTTAGCACATTCACAGGCAGAGTGGAAGGAAGAGAGCTATTGAATCAGTGATGAATGATGTAAAGAACTGAATGAGAGAAGGGATGGGATCAGGGATTCAAGTAGGAGCATTACTTGGCTAAGAAGTTGACTGGAGGAAAGGAAAGGAGGATAGGTAAAGACGACTGTGGGAAGATCTGAAGAACCATTGCCTGACTTTGATAAGGAATCATCAGAGTTGGGGATCTCGTTACCAAGTCCAGTTCATGGGGTCATAGACTTAATGGTAATGTCCTTAGCTGACATATGTAGAAACCGAGGCCCAGAGAGGTTATCTGAGGTCCCCAGTATCACATGGGGAAGAAGCTGAAGAAAAAAGGATTTGAGTCTAGGTCTTCTACCCCCAAATCCAGTGTTCCCCCTTCTGTCACACTCAGAGACCTTATGGCTTTATCTAATCCAGGTCCTTGATTCCTGGGAAACCCCAGCCTCTGTCTGTTTGGGTTCAGAAATCAACCAAATCATATGACATGAGATGATCTGAAATGTCCCAGTGGTATCTGGGGATACGGTCCAAATGATTCTATTGGTCAGATTTTCACAGGATCCTAACCTCAGCCCTTCCTGTGTCTGTGAAAGTAGGAAAAAATATTTTATCCAACTAATTACATTGGCAATTAACTAACTGCATTTACAATTGGCCACTTATTGTCTTGAGACTGAAATGGAGGGCAATTGACTAATGGCTAATGAGCCAATGAGTGTCTTTTAAGATGAGAAGGACTGCTGAACTTGTTTATGGAGTAGATCATCACTGAAGGCTAAGAGCTAACATTCTCCTTTTATTTAGAAAGGAGATAAGTAAATACACGGACTTGCCTCCTCAGCTATTATCTTATCACTCTCTTTGCTTCAAGTCTCCACTTGGGAACCACAGGACTGCAAGTTTGGTGCCATCTTTGACCTAGAGCTTGGCTTCCCCTCCCACCCTGGATGAAGCCAGTCCTGTGCCTCACATTTTTATGAAGGGCCCTTGAAAGGATGGTGTGGACAAAAAAACCAGTATTTTGTTCATGGAGATACGTCCTAAGGCATTGTCAAATCACTTTACATCATTATCCAAGAAAATGTCAGTTCCTTGAGAGCTTCCTTCAATCAGTCAATGGACCATCCCTGACAACTTGTAAGTGCTTACTCTGTTCTGGGCAGAGGGATTTGTGGTTTAGTCATTTTTCAGATACATCCAACTGTTCATGACCCATTTGGGTGATTTATCATTTCCTTCTCTAGATCATTTTACAGATGAGGAAACAGAAACGAAATCATTTTTACAGATGAGGCAAACAGGGTTGAGTGACTTGCCCTGGGTCATCCAACTAGGAAGTATGTGAAGCCAGATTTGAACTCAGATATTCCTGACTTTAGGTTCAGTGTTCTGCCCACTATACCAGCTAACTGTCTCCAGCTATATCCCAGACCCTAACCCAGTGCCTGGCACACAGGACATACCTGATCAACGCTTGTGGAATTTGAATTAGAGTTCACTTCAGAATGACTCCCTCTCTCCTTCCATGATGACCTTATTTTCCCATTATCCCTTCAGGGGAAGCTAAACTTTGACTTCCTTCCTATCTTATCCTTTGGACTTTATAGGAACGTGGAATTTAAATAAGAACGTCTGGAAGGGACCTCAGATGTAATCGAGTCTCCACCCCCATTTTACAGATGAGAAAACTGAAACCCAGGGATGGTAACTGACTTGTCCATTAATAACAGGAGTGAGAAGGGTAATTTGAGCTCAGATGCTCTGATGTCTGAACCAGGACTCCTACCATTATCTAGGGGAAGTCCCTCATTTAAATTGATCATTTTTACAGTCCCGGGATATCTTTTCCCTTCTTCTCCCATGTTAAACCCTAATGGCAGAAAAATCTAAGTGAGTTCTCCATTGGTTCAGAGCATACTTAGCTCCAAACCTATATCCTTATTGTTTTTAGAGGTGTATGTTTTCATTGGTTATTCCAAAAATTACTCTGAGAGGTAGGTTAATATTTTAATTCATTTCAATTTTACAAGTGACCCAAAACAGCCTCCAATGCATTAAGTCAGTTGCTGGCCAGCATCTAGCTACATGACCACCTGGTAAAAAGATAATTCAGATTCACCAGGATTCGGGTTCCTAGTCACAGACTCATCCATTCAGAGTTGGAGGGGAACTTAGTAGCCATTTATTCCAGCCCCTTCATTTTATAAATGAGGAAACTGAGGCTCACAGAGTTTGTTATTTGTGCAAGGTCATACAAGCAAGGTGTCACAGAGCTGGGATTCAAACCCAGGTCATAGGACCATAGATTTAAAATGCAGGGAAACAGATAAAGTCAACAAGGCAAATATGCTTATTTTACAGGTGAGGAAACTGAGGCTGAGAAGTGAACAGATGTCACACAGGTAAGGGGAATTCAAACCCAGGACCTCTGACTCAAGTCTAATGCTCCTTCCATAGCTGGTATCCTCCAGCCATGCTGTTTCTCACTGATCCTATATCTCTATTTGAAATTTGTCACAAATTGGAGGCCAACCTTGATTTCTGAGAGTTGTGGCTGCACTGCCCCTCCCCACCCCAACCCACCCCCACCCTGCAGTCTGAATCTAAAATCAGTCATCACTCTAATGTCCAGGTTCAATGAGTGATTGACTCATGACCAGGTTCAATGCAATGAGAGGATAGAAATAATTATGTCCTTCCAGAAAATTCGCCCAATGGGCTGGAGATGGTAGCTGCTGACACCAGCTTTGACAATTACTTTGCTAATGAAAAGAGTGAGCCCTCTGGATGGCTCCTTCAACCTACCTGTGCTTGGCCACCTGTGTGCAGGGGAGGGTGTGGCGAGGTCTGGTGGTGTGCCGGGTGCGCGTGGAGGTGGGAGTGATGATGCGGGTGGTTCTGCTGGTGATGGGCTTGAGGATGAGGATGGTGGGCAGGGTGCTGGTGTTGGTGCTGGTGTGGGTACGGGTGATGGGGTGGCAGCGTCTGGTGCTGATGCGGGTGCGAGTGCAGATGATGATGCGGCGTCTGGTCCTGGCGAGAGCTCATCATTTCCATCATGTGTCCCATGTTGTTCATGTTTCCATTGGACATGGCTGCGGGATGGTGAGTCAAAGCTGCCTTCAGCCTCTAGAAAAAAGCCAGCAGACAGGAGGAAACTGAGTCCAGCAATGGAAATCTGGGCAGGGGAGTCTAGGTAATTTCAGTTCTGTTCAACTGAACAAGCGTTTAGTAAACACCTTCTGGATGTTGGGCATTGTGCGAGGTGTTGGGGACAGATATGAAAACAAAAATGAAATAGTCCCTACCCTCAAGAAGCTTGTATTGTGATGGGGGAGGGGAAAGGTAGAGACAACATGTATACGGTTAAGTAATGCAAAATCCATACAACAATGTGGAAGACAATGTCCGTAGCACTTCAAGGCCTGCAGAGTACTTTACATCCATTATGTCATTTGAGTCTCACAACAACTCTTTGAAGTTAGCACCAACAGATGTTGTCACACCTATTTTCCAGATGAGACAGAACTGAAAGGATGTTTGTGACCATCCAGCTAGTGTCATAGTGGACTCAAACCTTTGACTTCAGTTCCAACATTTTAGCCTTAGTTGATGTTTTAAGGGTCTCCACAACCTGTTCCCAGCCTACCTTTCTCGCCATGATGGACCCTGCTCGTCTGTCCACACTCTGTGATCCAGACAAACTGGCCTTCTCTCTGCTTCTCTCTCTTGCCCATTTCTTCTCCCTGTGCCTTGCACTGGCCATCTTCAGTGTCCAGAATTCATTCCCTCCTTTCCTCTGCCTCAGAGCCCTTCTCTTCCACCACCATCTGTCTCCCCAACTGCTAGCATCCTCCCTCAAACTACTATGTATTTAGTGACTTTGTATGTGTTTGTACTTAACTTAGATGTATGCTATATATGCCTATATGTATATATGCCTATATGTATATATACACACACACACACATATAAGGTAGACCTCATTTTATTGTGCTTTGCAGATATCACATTTTTTACAAATGGAAGGTTTGTGGCAATCTTCTGTCAGTCAGTGCCATTTCTCTAATAGCATGTATTCACCTTGTATCTCTGTGCCACATTTTGGTCATTCTTGCAATATTCCAAACTTTTTTATCATTATTACATCTGTTCTGGTGATCTGGGATCAGGGATCTTTGACGTTACCATTGTGACTATTTTGGGGTGCCATGAAAAACACTCATATAAGATGGCAAACTTAATCACTAAACGCTGTGTGTGTTCTGACTGCTCCATCAAACAGAAGTTCCTGTGTCTCTCTTTCCTCTCCTCTGCCTCCCTATTCCCTGAGATACAATACTCAAATTAGGTCGGTTAATAACCTTCTAAGTGTTCAAGTGAAAGGTAGAGTCAATTGATGAAGCAAACTTCATTGTGGTCTTATTTTAAGAAATCGTTATAACCATCTCAACCGTCAGTAAAACCACTCTGATAAGTCAGCAGTCATCACCACTGAGGCGAGACCCTCCACTAGCAAAAAGATGATGACTCCCTGAAGACTTAGATGGTGGTTAGTAATAAAATATTTTTAGTAATAAAATATTTTAAATGAAGGTGTGTACATTATGTTTTCAGATACAATATTATTACCCACTTAATAGAATACACTATAATGTAGATGTAAATGCACTGGGAAACTAAAAAATTCATATGTCTTGCTTTATTGACACATAGAGACATTTATTGAGACTACATTTATTGTAGTCATCTGGAACTGAACTAGTAATATCTTCAAGACAGGGAGAGGGAGGGGCAGGGGGGGAAAAGAGAGGGAGGGAAGGAGGGAGGGAGGAAGGGGGAGAGGGAGGGAGAGAGAGACAGAGAGGGAGGGAGGGAGAGGGGGGGGGAGAGAGAGGGGGGGGACAGGGAGGGAGAGAGAGAGAGGGAGGGGGAGAGGGAGAGAGAGAGAGAGAGAGAACGAGCTTAGATGCAATCTAGTCCCCATTCCATCCTCATTTCACAGATGAGAAAACCAAGAGCCAGGGATGGTAATTGACTTGTCCAAGTTCACACCGATAATAGGCATCAGAAGTGGGATACATACATACACATACACACACACACATACATGTATACACACACACACATACTTGTGGCCCTTGGTAGAATATAAGCTCATTGCAAGTAGGGATTGTTTCATTCTTTGTACATGTATCTCCAGTGTGCCTGACACAGTGATTAATAAATACTTGTAGATTGATTAATTATGGTACAAATTAAAAAATAAATCAAAACAAAACAAATCTGGAATGGGAAGTGGTAGTAATTAATAACTTGACAAGGGTGCAAACCAACAGCACAGGCATTATAGCTTATAAATTTAGATCAAGAGGCCTTCAGAGGCCAGATAGTCCTACTACTTTATTTCATAGTTGAAGAAACTAAGTACCAGGGAAATTAAGTGACCTAAGTGAGGCTTCTGGGTGGTGAAGTGGATAGAGTGCTGGGTCTGGAGACAGGAAGATCTGGGTTCAAATCTGGCCTCAGACACTTCCTAGCTGTGTGACCCTGGGCAAGTCTCTTAACCTTCTGCCTCGGTTCCCTCATCTATGAAATGTGGATAATAATATGCCTCCAAGGGCTGTCATAAGGATAAAATGAGACAATATTTGTAAAGCATTTTGCAAACCTTAAAATACTATTTAGGTGCTAACAATTATTACTATCGCTAGTATTATGACAATGATGATGATATATTCATAGCTTCACCTCCCTTCAGTGGGTGAAGGTGATGAGTCCCTCTGGGAGGGAATGAACAGGAAGAAAGTTGAATAATGAGAAAAGTGGCATTTCTTGTTTAGGATGGGTGGGAGGCCTTAACAATGCTGGGCCCCAGAAAGTTCCCAAGCACATCTGAAACCCTGAATGGCTCTTGATTAAAAAAATAAAAGTCTGTCATAAAGAACTACTCAACGATTGGCCCAGGCCAGATTCCTCAAAATGTTTCTTTTTGTAATCATTCATTATCCTCACAGATCAGAACAATCGCTTGGGTCCTCCATCACCAAATAGTTTGTCTTTTGGAAATAGGTCACGTATTAAGAAGTATGTGTCATTGTAGGCTTACCCTAGGTACACTAAATCTTTACGGAGGCGAAGCAGTAGGGTGGGGGATGAGGGGGTTAAGGAACAGAGTCCTGAGTTCGAATCTTGCCCCAGATAACTTATTAGCTATGTAACCCTGAACAAGTTGTCCCCATCTATAAAATAGGGATAAAGCACCTAACTATCAGCGTTGTTGTGAGGATGAAATGAAATCCTCATGATATAAAATACGTAGATGACTTCACCAACCTTAAAATTCTGTGTGTTGCCTAATATTGTTCCTATAGGACATTGAGTTCTCTTTGTAGATCTGTACTCAAAGCTGATCACAAATTATGGTAAATGTTAATTATGTAGAAAGAAAAGCCCCATTGAGGAAGGATTTTCTGTTACAGAGTTTTCTAGCTGGTGCCATGGTCAACAAATTCATCCATTGGCTATATTGGAGAGGAGCTGCTCTGCATCTAGCTGGTCAGAGCACATACTCCAACTGTTCCTAGGACTATCCTGAAAGCATTTTCCTCAGCTTATGCCTTTGTGGTGGAATCTTTAGGAATCCAGGGTAAGCTCCAAGCTACAAAGAGGCATTGGAACAGTACTTAGAATAAAACTTCAGCTCAATAGGCCCATCTAATCAGAACTCTCATTAGCCAAACTTTAACATTTTTATACTTCTGAAGTATTAAAATGGAATATAATTATGCTCATGGAAGGAAATTTGTTTTACTCATTCCTATTCTTTCTCTGTCTTTGTACATCCAATGCCAAGCATAATGCCTAGAATACGGTAGGTATTTAATGTGTGCATCATATGGAATTGATTGGTGTAGGTCCACCTCCCCGAGTTGCTTCAGCTCAAGTCTTTGATCACAGCCTCTCAGAGGAGAGATGGGCTCACACCCCACAACACCTGTAGCTGGATGATTCCATTCAGCCCCACTGTAGGCACATGGAACAACTTGTACCAAGGTAGGGGTAGATTGTCAGCTTCAGGGAATGGTGAGTGGAATGTAGAGAACCTCAAGGGATGTGGGGACACAAAAAAGCCTAGAAAGATAGGTCAGAGCCAGGCAATGAAGAGCTTAACCAAAAGGGACATTTCAGGGGAAATAGGCAGCCAGATCCTTGACCAGGGGAGTATTATGATCAGATTTGTGCTTTAGGAAAATTATTTTGGCATCTTTATAAATTGGAGAGGTGAGCGGTTAGAAGAAGAGAGTCCCTTATTTTGGAAAAATAAAAGCCCAGAAAGTCAAATAGAAAGAAACAAGGAAAACAGTAGGATTGTGTTTTTGTTTTTATATATCTTCTTGGTCACACAGTTAATAAATCTCAGAATTCAGGTGTTCCTGACTTTAAGCCCAGTGGTCTATCCACCAAGCCACCTAGCTGCCCTTCCATTCTTTATACTTGTATCCTTAGTGACTGGCACAATGCTTGGCACGTAATGGGCATGTAAAAATGCTTGTTGATAACTTGGGGAAAAAATACTTTCTTCCTGAAAAGGGACATGTCAGACTTGAGAAAGATATTTAGGAATGGGCCAAGATATTACCACTGAAATATATTACAACCCTTTGCACTTCTAATTAGAAACCAACGAACCCTGATGGATGTCCCAGATTGTCACCTCTCCAATAATTAGTTTGCCCTATTGAGTAAAATTTATCTGATTGCCTCCCGCCAACTCTTTGCCTGGTTCGGGACAATATATAATAATAATAACTTCCCAGCTTACACTCGACATTCCTGTCATGCTGAAATAACTTCATCACTGTGAATCCACCTAATCCCTGTAGGAAATGGCGAGACCTATGCGGCCAAGAGCAGGCTTCGACCTCTGGATGATGCAAGACAGACACACCCACCGTCTGGACTAACAGGTGACCAGTTCTGTCCATCCAAGCTCACTCCTGGCTCCTCTCCTTGCCCTCTGGCCTTTAGCCTACATCACACATTGAACAAAACATTGAAATAGACCAATTGTTAGCTAATTTCACAAGGGCCATTTTTAATATTCTTGGAGAAAGGTGGTGCAATGTGAAGTGGTAGAGAATCCTCTGAAGAGTTAGGTGACCTGGGATAATTCCTGGCTCTGCCCTTTACTACTCAGATGACCTTAATCAAGTCCTTTCTCCTTTCTAAGCCTCAGTTTCTCCATCTCTATAATGAGAAGAGTGGATTCAAAGATGCCAAGGCACTTTCTGCTTCTAAATCTCCAGCCCCATTCTCCTCTAGTCCCTTCCCAAACAGCTCAGGGCACGGGTGGAAGGCTCTCATAGCCCACTGCCTGGATCCACCACGTCCCAGGGTCAAGGAAAGCAACTACACTCTAAATCATTAAGAGACAGCAAATATACATATTCGTAATCCACACTTCGAGGAATGATAAATCACCAGCAAATGAATCCAAGCTGTATTTTTCAGAATGATTTTTCTCTTTGAAGCTAAACCATGCCTTGTTTTAAATAACATTCTCTGCCATGCCAAAAAATGGGCTTGGAGGAGAAAGGCTGGAGGGAAATTAATGAGCAAATAAACATTTTTTTTTTCAGCTATAAAAGCCCTGGTCATTACAAAGGTGCAACTTCAGGCAAGAATAAATGATCTTGGTGACTGTCCAAAGTTCCTTGGACCATTTTCATTTATCTGTGATAACAAACCAGGAGGGACAGTCCAAGGCCACACACACACGTACACACACACACACACAGAGGCACACACACACACATGCACACAGCTGCTTTCAGTCAATGGGGTCACTTCCATTTGGGCTGTGTATTTTACAAGCTCCTTGTTCACCGTTCCCAATGGGAGGGTGGGCCAGCTGCCCTGGATCTGAATCTTGGTCAGAAATCAGCTATCTACCTCATCCTGTCCCTGGACGGCTGCAGCCATCATCCTCCGCCTGGTCCCTCTCTAACTCGGAGTTCTGCAAGACTGAGCTGAGTGTGTGTGCACATGTGCACGCGCACATACACACACACACACACACACACACACACACACACACACACACACACACTCTGGTTTATGACTCTAGATGTGCAAGCTCCAATACAGAGCCAGAGACCCCACCCGGGCCCATGCAGCATCTACCCTCCCTTCACAGTCCTTGTGCCAATTAGAAACATTTGTGGAGCAAGAACCCCAATTTCTGTGGATGCTGTGGTGGAGCCCAGGAAGAATTATGACATGTGTACATGAACACCAATTGAAACTGCGAATGGAGGAGGGTGGCGACAGGTGTTTCTACTAGACTTCTTTCTAGAAGGATTGTAAATGCAAACAGCTACTTAGCTTTGGCCTCAAAAACAATGGATTATATCAAAATGGGCTGTTTCTGAATTGACTACAGGGCCGAGGTGATGAGAAAGGATGACTGTCTGCAGTTTTATCTGTGCTTCCTTTCTCAATACAAAGGACTACCCTCAGTGGGCTCCACCAGCACATTGAAAATAAGAACAAAATTCAGTTTATTTTTTCTTTTTTTTTGAAAGACAGTTGATAAGATGCATCAACCCATGGTTCATCCAAGGCCAAGAAAAGAATGAGACAAGAATCTTTGCAATGCCAGCAATACATGAGCAGGACCACTTTTCCCCTTTGTTTTCTATACTGGACTCAGTGTATCAAAATTCTCTGAGGTACCAGGTTAAATAAATGAGAAGCTTAAATTTGTTCAGAGATTTAGATTATATGAACTTAGGCGAAGTCAGAAAGAAAACTGGCAATAGCCCCTAAATTTAACCAATACAGCTAAGCTATCTGGATCAGTTATAACAGACAACATGATGTAACAGAAAGAATAGGTTTGGAGTCAGGAGACAATCTGGTTTCAAACCTTGCCTCTGAGACTAGCTGTGTGACTCTGGAAATATCACTTAAACTCTCCAGTCTCAATTTCCTCATCTTGTGAGGGAAATAGAATTATCTACCTCCAAGAAGCAGTGGGAGGCACAAAAGAGAGGACGCATATTAAACAAATATTGAGATTATTTGATAAAGTTCAAGCTATTCATATTATTAGTAATAGTAATAGTAGTGGTAGTAGTAGTAGTAGTAGTAGTAGTAGTAGTAGTAGTAGTAACAACCAGAACTCTCAAACTTCTTTCTCATAAATTGTGTGTGGGATGTGCACGCAAGGAGTCCATAGGTATGATGGTGTTAATTTCTCACTTCTCTTTACCCAAGAAAGGATTCCCTTTAACGAACCAGATTTGAACCTGGTCTTTAGTTGGTATCTTGAGGATAAATACTCCGAACATTTGGGTGCCTGATATCAGGGTATATTCATTTTAAGACTGATTTTAAAAGGACAAATATGTCAGCCTCAGCACTCTCCCTGGCCCCCTGGTATTCTCCATTTCTTTCGGGGTGGGAGGGAATAGAACTACCCCATGATGACACCAGACATGACTATGAGTAAATGACAATAGATTTGGACACCAGGGAGGTAATAGGGAGCCACAGTTAGTCAAATTGCCCAGGTAGAGGGAGTATCCACAGCAATGAAACTATTGAATCCTGAAATAGGTTTAACTTTTATTACTCTGAAAATTACACAGACTCATCTAAAATACATTTTTCTTTCATTTAAAGTGTGAAATATTTAATATGCTTCTATATACTACAATAAGATCATAGAAACATAGCATTTCAGGATAGGAATATAATAACTGACTAGGGAGAGGGACTGAGGGAAAAGGAATCCAGCCATGGTTATGATTTTGTAGGTCAGTCCGAGGGAAGTCCTGGGCCTTAGAAAGGGTAAGTGACTTGCTCAGTCTCCTTATGACCCAGTGGTCATAAAGTTGCTCTCAGACACAAAAAGCCAGCCTTTAAAAGCTCGTATTCTCCAAATGATGCCAATCATGGAATGCACCAAATCAAAGTGGCAGACGAACCAAAAGACCACCGAGAGATAGAAAGTGGGCCCATGGAGGTTGAGGCATTTTGCCAACTTGCACATATAAAAGGACTTGAAAGATACCTAAGATGTGAATGATTGGAAACAATGGGGAGAAGTGGTCACATAGAGAGCACTCAGAGCATTGCCCTGATGCCCACAATATGTTAGGTACCAAGGAGAAGAAGGCCTCTCATCCACTGTGCAGCTCCTTTCTGGAGGATTGATAGACAAGAATGTAAAGAATGAGAAGATATAGCCAACTGTGCCATTGAAAGGAAAACCAGTGTTGAGGAGATCTCAGATCTACCTAAAGGGTGAAATGTTACATGAGGAGATCATCTCCATGGCCAGCAATGAGCCTCTCCCTGATTAGTTGGGAGACTAGAGGTGCAGAAGAAACAGGATGAGGAGAAAGGTGCTGAGAAGAAAGATTCTTTGTTGGGTATTAGAAGCATCTGGGCACCAGTGTGACAGTGTCCATGGTGCTCAAAAAGCCCATTCTTAGGTCCCTCTGGGGGTTCCTCCATCTAGCCATGAAGCTCATTATAGTTCTGAGGCCTCTTCGGGATTTTCACTGTCATCATCTCCATCCCCATCCAAATATGGAGGGCTGCCTTGACCTAAGCAGGGAGTTGTGATCGTCATCTTCTGCACCCCCCCAACAGCTTCAACAGCCTCCATGCACATGGCGGGCTGACTGAAAATACTTACTGATTGCCTCTATGACTAAAAGCAGGAAAGCTTTGAACGGTGTCGTCTAAACATGGAGCGTCTTTGAAGCCCAGGCCAATAATTTCATTTACAGAAGGATCACTTCTGGTGGTGATGGGGAGGAGAACAGCATTCTTTGTCCTGCTAGGAAACCCAGTGTGGCCCTAAGAGCCTGACACCTGTAGGCCTGGGTAATTTCTGGTAACGGCTTATTTCTAGCTTTTATTGAAGGAGAGAGTTGTCTCAGGAAAATTTGAAAAAAGCCATGATCCCCTGTTATTTTATTTTGGAAGAGGTTTTAATCAGAAACATAGGGTGGGAACATATGTTAGAAAAATACATCTGAACCCTAGGCCTTGTGCATTTATAGCTTGCTATGGAAAATACCAGCTCATGCAACACTAAATCTGAGAACAGAAGTCAGGAAATGGCAAGTTCAGGTTCTCACAGCAAACGCAACTCCCTGCATGCATCACAGAAGCCGTCATCACCCCGGCAGTGTGACCTAATCATTTGGCAAATTGGGGCATGTGGAGAGTAATGGGAAGGATTTGGGGGTTCCACTCTCTTCTAGGGTGCTCTTCCCAGAAGATGGAAAGTCTGCTTTTACTGATATGATATTGTGCCCTTTCCCATGAGTGTAAACATACGTGACAGCTCCCATCCTATGTACTTTGCAATCATCTGTAATGAAAGCCTTGATTGTAGCATCTGATACA
The DNA here is from genome assembly GCA_023548195.1 of Bettongia penicillata ogilbyi. NCBI lineage: Eukaryota > Metazoa > Chordata > Mammalia > Diprotodontia > Potoroidae > Bettongia > Bettongia penicillata. The sequence continues at coordinate 3,624,756 of JAJHZJ010000453.1, forward strand.
TGGGTCCAGAACATGGCAGCATGCCAGCTGGGTGAAGCAGCAGATCAGAAGTACATTATACCAGTTCTCTACTGGCTCCTTCCTCACGTTCGTATCGTGCTCAGCTCCTGAAGGAATCTCGCAGTGGTTGGGAATAGGAGAATGGGGTCTAAAAGACCCCAAATGGCGGCCACCATTAAAAATCAGGAAATTAGTTTGAATAACTTGTACACAGTAGGAGACTCATAAATGTTTGATTCTACATGAAATACTCTGTGCCTGAAAAAGTACTTTATGAAGGTCAGATGCTACAATGAAATTGTTCTCCATACAGATGCATTTTATGAGAGAGAAAAGCTCAAGCTGCCTACTGAGCAGATGTTCAAAATAAGATTCCCCCCCTTAAAACTAGGTGCTTAAAATATTTTTTGAATTAAACTCAGTTATTTGAATCCTAGCTTTGTGATTGACTCCATGGAAGAATTGACTGAAGATAAGAAGAATCCATGGGCCATGGCTGTCTTTGAGTCTCTGAGGGGCTGGCTGTGGAAGAGGCATCATACTTGGCCCTGGTGAGCAGAACCAGGAGCACTGGATGGGTAGATGCTGCAGAGAGGTCAGTTTAGGCTCCATGTCTGGAAAGCTTCCTAATAACTAGAGTGGGTTAGCAAACACGTATTAAACACTTGTTGAGCACTAGGCACTGTTCTAAGTGTGGGGGATACAAAGAAAGTAAAAGAATCATCCCTGCCCCCAAGCTTATATTCTAATAAAGGAAATGAGATTTCCTTTTCCTCCTTCTCCTCCTTCTAATGGAGAAAAGTTCATCACTTTGCTTCTGGTTCAAAGAGTTTAGGGGTTAACTAACAGTCACACAGGACAGTTTCTAGTAGCTCTGGTACAGAAACATCAAAATACAAGATATGGACAGAAGTAGGTGGAACACACTCTGAGAAGGGCTGGAGAAACTGGGGAAAGCCTCTGGCAGAAGGTAGGATTTGAGCTGAGTCTTAAAGAAGCTTCACAGAATAGGCTGCCTGGGGAAGCAGTAGGTTCTCCCTTTCTCACCGGAGGTCTTGGTGTAAAAGATAGCTGCTCACTGGTTTGGGTTGTTATTGGGGGGGAGGGGGCAGAATTCTTGCTCAGGGATAAGTCGAACGAGATGATCTCTGGGGTTCCTTATACCTTGGAAATTCAGTAATTCTGGGATCCTTTGGTGGGGGGGAGGTTGGTCAATGAGCTCTTCGACCATCCTGCCTCATTTCCTTCATCTCTAAAATGAATCAAACATTAAATTTAACAATATCTCCTTTAAAGGACTGAAAGAAGACTTTCTTCTTAGGGCTAACATGAAATCTTTCACTTGGGGAATGAAATGAAGCAGTGAAAGCAGTTTTCAAGGATATTTCCATGGGGACCAAGAAGAGTTTAGCAAATGCTTATAATGGACAGCTGGAGAAGATTCCCTCCCCTCAGTTACATCAAAGACCCTCCCACAGAATGTGCTCTGTTCATGAAGGGCAGGGAGGCTACATGTGTGTTGCCTGCCTTCATTGCATGCTTCAAGATATACGGCAGAAAACATTTGCAGTTTTGGGAGGTAGCAAAGAACTGGAAACAGGATGGATGCCTATCAGTTGGGAATAGCTAAACAATGTGAACATAATAGAATATTACTGTGCTATAAGAACTGAGGAACTTGAGGGATGCAGAGTAGTGTGGAGAGACTTGTGTGAACCGATCCAAAGTAAAGTAAGCAGAAGCAGGGAAACTATATACAATGATCATGACAAGGTACAAGGACAATAATAAAACAACAGAAACTGAAGCCTGTGGAATGGCAATAACCAAGGTTGGCCCCAAAGACCTAGAAGAAGGCATCTTCTCCTTCCTTCTGTGCAGAGTTTCTAGTCTCAACACCATCTCTAACATTTTAGCCAAATCATAATCAAAGAAAAGGGAGCTCCCCATTAGAAACCCAGAAAAAAATCCCATACATTTTGATCTGCCTGCTCAAATTTAGTTCATTTCACAGAGCAGGGGTGTTTAATTTATGAAATATCTGGCTGCTTTTTGGTGTGTCTATGGAGAAAATGAGACTTAAGGAGCACTCTTGAATAATATCCAAGAGTATGACATGGCTTGGATTTCCCCACCAAAACAACTCCCTCTTGGGCTTCAGAGAGTCCCAGATCTCACTGATTCCCAAATCACCACCCTCACCCACATTTTAAAAAAATCTCTCTCAAGAACTAGGAATCAAATATTAACAAATGATATTTCTAGAGTGCTTTACGATTTGCAAAACAAAAATCTCATCAGAGTCTCAAAACTGCTGAGGAAGAGGTAGATAATCCAAGTCTTATTTTCCCTAGTTTTTGTTTTTTGGTTTTTTTACAGAGGAAAATGAAGCTTTGTGAGGTGAAGCCACTCACAGCTAAGTTTTGAATCCACATTTTCCCAATTCGAAGTCCAACATGTTAACTACCATGGATTTTGCCTCTCCAAAGCTTCCAGATGATTATAGTCTCCTTTCAGACAAATCCACAGTCAGAACAGTTCTTTAAAAAACAAAATTCCTCTATTTTAGACAACACTATCAGAATTCCTCACTCATAAGGCAGATTTCTGACAACTGCTTTTCAGGCTGTAGCCATGGGAGGGAAGCTTGTTGGATTACCAAGCTCTTTCTCCTGTATCTGTTTAGACTGTTGAGGTTACCACCACACACAACTCAAATCTGTGCAGCACCCTAAGGTTAATTTGCAATTATCCTATGGGGTTGATTTGGAGTTGGAAGGGACTTTAGAAGTCATGGAGCTCAACCCTCTCATTTTAGTCAGGGGTAAACTGAGGCTCAGAAAGGTAAGATGACTTACACGGGATCGTACAGGCAGTAAGTAGCAGAGTCAGTCTTTTAACTACCAAGTATAAAATAAGGGAATTAGACTAGATAACCTAATCCAATGCGACTCTTGTTTATACAAGATTCTTGCATGTTGTCTCTTCCCCATTACAATGTAAGTTTCTTGAGGACAGAGTGTGTTCTTTTTTTCATATTCCCAGAGTTTAGCACAATGGCTGACACATAGTAGGTGCTTTATAAATGCTTATTGTTTTAACTTCACGAAATTATTAACCTATGAGTCTATTAGTATCACAGATGGGATTGAACCTACATTTTCCCAACAATAAGTTTGGTTCTGGAATAGCTTTACCAGGTTGCTTTTTAGTTTAAAAATATGCTGCATTCATTTGTATTCATGTATTCCTTCAAGTCTTGTTTGTTAAGAGCCTGATATGTTAGGCACTAGGCAAGGCATTAGGAATACAAAGAAAAGAAATGAAACAGCCTCTGCCTTCAAGGAGATTACATTCAACATGTCCCATGTACATAGTCAGATAAAGTGTGTGCATATATGTATGTATGTGTGTGTGTACACACAGTATGAAACAATATGTAGAGAGGAAGGTGTTAATATGGGGTAGAGGGATCAGGAAGGTCTCATGTAAGAGGTTACATTTAAGCTGAGTCTTGTGAACAAGTAATATTGAGACTTGAGTGGAGATGAGTCAAAACTACTGAGACTTGCAAACCAAAAGCATATATACATTCCTTTTTGAGGTACTCTCTATTTTACCGTAGCAATCTAGTCACCCAAATGGGCATCAACAAGTTACCTTTCACCTAATGGGCCCTTTCCTTCCATATGGGATTAAAAAAGATGGAGTCCATCTGAGAATGAGAAATACCAAGGGAAAGAATTGTGTCCTGTACTTAAAAAGACAGAGAGAATGGCAATAGAGACATTTGGCCACTTCTGTAAAGTTTCTGAACCATCTGTGGTTAACCGGGGGCTAACAGAATGGTTAACCAAATGTGTCAACCACTAACCAAATGGAAATGCTGATGGTGCATCCATGGATAATTCCTCCCTTCTCTGTGACACACAGTTTAATTAACCTCATGTATGGCTTCAAATAATGGCTCAGTGTTAAAAGGACTTTCTCCCTGTGCCACCGACCTCATTGGATCAAGCCCTTGCCTACCAGATGTTGGACCTTCTAAGAGCCAGAAACGATCCCTCTGCATGGCAAACACTTCATGACTCCAGCCCTGGACCTGGCAAGGGAAAGTTTCTCCAATATGTCCAGTTAAATGATTCTAGCACTGTTTGGTTCTAGGCTGCCATTATAATGGGTTATTGATGGGATGGAATCCATCAGAGTGAATGTGTGTTTTTGAGGCAGAAGATCCAGTGTTTTTCTTGGTCTATTTTCAGTGACCCCCTCTTAAATTTAAAACTAAAAAAAATATTGATCTTATAGGATCATAGATCTAGAGATGGCTAAGTCTTATTCCTTCATTTTATAGAGAAGGAAGATATTAAATCATAGATGAGTGGTGATCTGCTTTAGTGGAGAAAATGCCCACATTGGCATTCCTTGTGCTGATGAAATCACACATCCTTCCCTGCTTGTGCATTGCCCTGTGCATTAAGGCTGGCTGTAAGGATATTTATTAATATATTATATATTTTATTACAGACAAAATGTAATGGCTGAGATCATAGACCTAGGTGGGTTTTCACTTTAACCTTTTCTGTGCTATGGATCTCTACGGAAGTCTGATAAAGCCTATGGATCCCTTCTCAGAAGAAAGTGTCTTAAAATATATAACATAAAAACTCCTGTGCTTACAAAGGAAACCACTTTGTGATATTGAAACCAATATTAAAATACACTTATCAAAATATTAAAAAAAATGTTCATGGACCCTACTTTAAGAACCCCTGCTTTAGAGAAGGAAAATATGTCAGGCAGTACACTGAGCACGATGAACCCTAAGTTCAGGTACTAATGCATTAACTATTTTTAAAAGTGATTGGCTACCCTCTTTTAGTTTCAAATATATGCCTGTGATCTCTATATCCTCCGTCTGTCTCCAAAACATTTGCTTTCTTATGAAGGAGACTCAGACTAATGAAGTCTTAATATCTTATAAGTCAGCAACTGTGGAACCCTGGTACTGGACAATTCATGCTCTGACGGGCTGGGTCCAGTCATTAAATCTTCCATGACTTTTTTTTTCCATAAGGGGGTGTTATTCTGGCCCCATTTCAGCTAGGATAATGACAGCCTCCCTCCCAAAATTCCCCTGAAGTTTCCAACTGGCAAGACTTTTCTTCATTTCCTTTCTTTCAATGAAGGGTCGAATCTAATGGCTAGCTGAGAATGGGAGCTATTGGTCCCATTCTCATTTCTTTTTTTCCACTGGGGAGTCAATTATCTCAATCTAGACAATTCAACAGGTTCTTTGGAGGTTACTAAGAATGGAGGTTTATCCCCTAGATGATGGTGGCTATTATTAATTGACATTATTTTGAGAAGTCAGATGGAATTTCAATTGCGTTGGGCAGATGTCTTGCAACTAGCCACCAACAGCATGAAAACATCGATAAATGGATCACCTTAGGCCAATCTTCTTCCTCAGTTTTAACTTGAATCTTTGGTCAACCTAACAAAGACTAATAGCATTTTTCTGTATGATTGGACCTTTGGTTTCATTGAGCTGGGGAGCTCCCAGTGGATAGAATTTCTCTACTAATACAGATTGGCACTGCAACTTAGAGCCTTCAGAAACTGCCTGAATATGCTTAGGGCCACATAGCCAGTATGTGTCAGGGGTGGCAAGCTCCCCATTCATGATACCAGACTCACTCTGTATGAGAATTTATTTACTTTGAAGGGAGCATCAGAGAACCACAGTGATGTGGGCAAATTATCATTGGAAAGAAACGCAATCACAATATTTGCTCTATCTATTAGAGGTGCCTTCCCTTCTCTTAACTTGGTTGTGTTTAAATTGGAATATACATCCACCACTCAACTGAGACCCTGCCAACTGTTTCCATTAATAAGAACACAGTCAGCCTAATTCAATTCAATTCACTTCTAGATGACTATTGAAGTTTCCTCCTCATCTAAAATTCTGTGAAATTCAATTCAATTTAACAAACATTTATTGAGCATCTACTAAGGACAATTTGTGACAGATCCCCTCTCTAGAAAGTCTTGCAAGAGGATTGCTGACCAGTAAGAGACAAAGGAGATATGGTAGAAATTTAAAAGGAAAATATTCTTAGGGAGAGTTGGGTGTTTCATGAGCCAGAACAACTGGCCCCCAGGAATATTGTGTTTTTAGAAATTTAGAGGTGAAAATTGGAGGGGTCTTTGGAAACCATAAGACTTTTACAATTGAGCTCTAGATGCCTCTACTAGACTCATTTCCCATTACTGCCTGTCTTTCATTCCATATTCCAGTCAAACCAGACCATTTGCTGGTCCCATAATGAGACATTTCATCTCCTGCCTTTATGCTTTTGCCAAGGCTGTTCCCTATGCCCAAGATGCCCTCCCTCCTCATGGCAGCCACACAGAATTCCTTTAGAGTATAACTTTGGTGCCACCAAAGACCCTTCCTGTTGCCCTCCTCCCTGTTATTAGTATCTTCCCATACTTGAAATTTTCTGTGTAATATCCCCACACCAAAATATGTGTCCAAGAGCAGCAACTGTTTTCTGTATATCAGTTTGCCAGCATCTTCCATAATGCATAAGACAGAATAGGTGCTTAATAAATGGATATCAGAAGTTGTGATACATGACAATAATGGGGTATATGAAATATGATGGATATTATGAAGAATACACAGGAGGATAGGAAGAGGCAAAGAAGCAGGAGACAAACGATGAAGACAATGGACATGGAAGGGTAGTGACCACAGTATGATCAAAAGCGAATGATGTGTATTAAACATGGCTGTACAAGAAATTGAGAAAATTAAAATTAAATGTGAAAAAGTGAATGGTGTGACATTATAATGGCCAGGTTTGGCCTCAGAGAAGAGATATGGAAAGGTCCTTCTCCCAGATTCTTTGCAGAGGTGGGAGATTATGAGAGCATAACACTGCATACAATGTCAGACTTTTCTGAACTAACTCCTGGTTAGTTTTGCTGAATTGTTTGCCTTCCCCTGCCCCTCCCTTTTCCCTTTTGTCAAAAGGGATGTGTGTGGGGGGGTAAGATACATTAGGAAATGCTGGTGACATAAAAACAAAAGTTATCAATACAATTTATTACAGATAAAGTTGACTTGAATTTCACAGAGGTGGAAAGTGAGGCAGGCTCAGGCAGGTTAAATAATCTCCTTTACCCAAGGTCAGCCAGCTAGTCAATGGCCCAAGTCAGCTCAGCCCCACCACCCAGTGCTGAATTGACTAGACCATCCTGACTCCCCTTTTTAAAATCTGGCCTGAAGTTTTCACTACCTTTTGAACTGTAAATCAGAAGGAGAAGCAGCATCTGACAATGCTAACAGGCCATGTGTGCAGCCTTCTCAGGCTGAGTGATTTAATTTGTCCCAGAGATGGGAGCCACCCGGGCCGTGCAGGCACACTAATTGCAATCATTGTGGAGTATGGAGAATCAGACTGAGCCAAGACCTGCAGGCTGCATGAACCTCTAGCTGATTTCCAGTAGAAAATCCATGATAACATAGATCTACAGTCGGAAGGGACCTCAGAAGCTATTTTTCCTACTTCTCTTTCCCCCAATTTACAGATGAGGAAACTGAGTCCAGGGGAGGTTGATTGGCTTGCCCAATAATAAGCATCAGAATTGAGATTTGAACTCATGTCCTCTGACTCCAAAGTCAAAACTCTCCTGCCAGTATCTTCCCTGAGAATAACAGGGGAATTCCAGGTCCTAGTTTGCTTTCTCCCCAGTGGCAGTGGAGTATCTCTTCCTTGCCTTCATCCTCTGCCTGCCTAAAATAGCTATTGATTCGATTCTCCAAAATCTCCCACAATTATAGCTCTTTTACATGTCTGTGAATGGACCTTTGTAAAACCTTAAGCATGAAATTCTCTTCTCCCAGCATCTCATTAGCCTCACACATGGTACCCAGACTGTAGCATGAGACTGAAAGCAGATATTAGATTTCCCTGTGGACCAAAAACAAAAAGCCAGGGCAGTGGATCCAGTGTGATTCACACCACCAGGGATTTCAAAATGTTTTTCTAAAGAAGAACCAGCTTAGGAAGTGGGAAGTTTCTTCTAATACATGATATTTGATAAATTCATGATTTTGTTAGTGTGGGAAACTCCTAGTGATAACGATCATTTGAAAAGGAGCAAAAAATCCAGAAAGTCTTTCTGCAGAATTATGGTACCTTGGACAAGATTTTAGGGAAACTGCATTGTGTGAAATAGAGGTGGTGCATTTCAGGCAGGGGTGCACAGTCATGGAGGTCAGAGGTGGAAGTCTAAGGTTGGGGAAATGTGCATAGTTACTTTGGAGGGATCACAAAGTATGTGAAAGGGAATGATGTGCAGTAATCTTGGGAACATAGGTTGAAGCTGGACTGGGAAAGACTTTAGATGCCAATTTGAGGAAGCTGTAGTTTATCTGGGAGACAGCATAGAACCAATGATGTTTCTCAATCCAGGAAGTGCCATGACTGGAATAGGGATTTGAAAATATTATCCTGGCAACTTTCTGGAAAAAAGTTTGGAAAGTGGAAACATAGGAGGCTGGGTGTCCAGTCAGGAGGCAACTAAAGTTGGATTCTGGCTGTGTAAGCATGCAGAAGGGCATAGATGTGAAGATGTAGAAATAGAATAGACAAAGCTTGGAGACTGATCAGGTAATGAGGAGGTGAGAGGAAACCCCAGTCATAGATAGGGCTGAATGAACAAGTCAGAAGGAGTAGTCTGAGGCTCAGGAAATGAGTTCACTTGCCCAGGGGCATAATCCAAGGCAGGACCTGAACCCCTCCTTTCTGACTCCAAACCCAGTGTTCTATGCATCATATCATGCTGCCTCTGTGATTAAAAAAAACCTGACTGTGCATGCAATGTTCCCTATCCATAGGTCCCCACCTCTCTCAAACAGGCAGAGATGTGTATTTTTTCAAATGGTCCCTGAGCCAAGCTACAGCAAACATTTATTGAATGCCTTTTGTATACTGTGCCGTGGTCTAGACAAACCAAGCATCTTTGCCTTCAGTGAATGTTGAAGCTAATATTCCTTTAGGGTTCCTTAGGTCATTCAGCATCAGAGGCTAGATTTAGATCCAGCTCTTTTTGTCTCTGAGTCCATCACTATCTCTGCCACCCCTCACTCACTGTCCTCTTGAGACAAGGCCAGAGATTATTTCAGGTTTCATTCCATTTTAGGGTCTTGTTGCATAGAAAGAAATTCCTAACCCTGCCCACCAGAAGTATTCCCAAGTTCCCCAACAAATGTAGAAAATCCAAGATCATCTCAAAATGACTCAGTGTTTGGGGTGGAAGGTGGCAGCCCTTGACCCTCTACACCACACAGCCCTGATGCTGATGCCAGGGCCAGAAAGAGAGGACCAGGTCAGACAGACACAGCTGGGGGAGGCCAAGCCTCCTTTAACCAGCATCTTCTGGGCTCCACCCACCCATAGTCCCCATCCAAGGCACCCCATGGGCCCTGCTAGGGGAGCAGACAAGACTGCTTTCCCACACACCATAAAAGAACCTCATCGTCTCCCACCACTGTCAAGCAGCTTAATACACTATTATCAAGGACGCCAGAGGAGTTCCCACTTCTCTTGCTACTTCTCCTTGGCCCGTAGCCAAAGCGCAGAAGACAAGGAGTAGAAAAAGTCCAGGGTGGAGGGGGTTATTTTCCCCCCACTGCCTCCCTCTACTGTGGTTAAGGCAACGACAGATAATAGATCACATGTTCTGGGGCCCTTCCAGCTGTTAGGGGGAAAAAAGTTGTTTATTAATTCAATTAGGCTACTTGGTTTTAAGAGATCTGATGGGGGAGGGCCTTCAGAGGTCCAGGGGGTAGGGGGAGGGGGCTGTGTCCAGTTGTCTACAGCTGGACTTGTAGGAGGACAGGCATACAGTTTCCCTGCCCTCAGCCACACCGAGGGTGGTACATCTTGGGTTGGCATCCCCACCAGCTGGCACAAGAAGAGAAAGCCTGGATATTGTAATGAAATGTAGGGTGATGGTAAGAAAAATCCTCCTACACATTTAGAGCACTAGAATTCAGATTATTGGTTCAAGAAGACCTGGGTTCAAGTCCTGCTTCAGACATATGCTAGACATATGGCCAGGGTCACTCAATCTCTCAATATCTCAGGTAAATTCCTTAAGACTCAGTTAGAGTTGAATGGCTGGTCTGCATTCATGGAGAAAGTTTCCACACCAGGAGTTACCTTCATTAATAAAAACAGAGCCCGCCCCACAACAAACCAACAAAAACAAATAAAAATTGCATGTTTCATAGTCTTCCCAGCTCAGAGAAGTCTTTTGGCAAACATGGACCCTGTTTGTATTTGTAGCTGCTCTGCACAGAATTCCAGTTTTAAAACAGACTGTACTTCAAGTGGAGAGGAGGAGATGTGGGGATATGCACCTCCAGATGGATGCTATTGTCATGTAAAGACTGAGACCGAAATGAAAGAGAAACTTTGGTCCCAAGGGGACCAAATGCATACTTTGTGAGAGCAGAACCACAGTCAAGATAGCAGCCTGGAAATGTTCATGTTGCCACTGCTGATTTCTGGTACTCTGGAAAGGGCTATGAGTCCCAACCCCTCTTCCCTCTAGGGATCTCACAGCTGGAGCTGCCCAGCACTAAGGCAGCTGAGGTCCAGCACTCCCTCCATTATAGATCAGTCGCTGAATTTCCAGTGAGCCAACCAAACGCCCATCGGAAACTCAGCCTCATCAGGTGATGCCGTCTACTTGAGAACATGAAAGAAAATAATAGGAAGGAAGTACCACATGGGGAAGGAGCCGAATTTCTCCAATACTGACAAGTGTATTATTCACACTTCTCCTTTTTCTTTGCTTTCAGGTTGACAAAAACAGGAGAAATATCACTGTGAAGCAGGCTGGGACATTTGGTTCCTCTTTAGGTGTTTCCCCATTTTTCTTATGAACTCCAGCTCTTGTTAAGAAATAGTCTCCAGTTTCAAATATGGAGAACGTCTATGACTTAAATATCTGGTCTCCACCATTGACTCTTCCCAGCGAGATCATCTTCTACTCTTTCTATATCTTGTATGTGTAAAGCTGTGTACATGGTGTCTCCCTAATTGTTTTCACTTTTCTTCGTACTCCCAGGACTTAGCACTGTGCCTGGTATACAGTAAGCCCTTAATAAATACTTGTTGACTTGTTTTCTTGACCCTGTCTATCTCTCTTTCTCTCTGTCTCCCTCTCTTTCTGTGTTTGTCTCTCCTCTCCCTTTCCCTGTCTCTCCTCCACCTCCTCTCCCTCCCTCCCTTCCTCCCTCTCCCTCCCTTCCTCCCTCCCTCTCCCTCTCTCTCTCTCTCTCTCTCTCTCTCTCTCTCTCTCTCTCTCTCTCTCTCTCTCTCTCTCTCTCTCTCTCTCTCTCTCTCTCTCTCTCTCTCTCTCTCTCTCTCTCTCCTTTGAGTCCCTATCCTTTGGCAGGTATCTTGATCCTACTTCCAAACATCTTTCATACCCCTGCCTATTTTCTCCATGCACAAGCCCACCATCCTAATTTAGTTCTTTATTCTTCGTTCAGCCTACTAACTACTCTCCCATCTTCCACTGTCTTCCCTTTCCAATTAATCCTCCATAGACCTGCTGAGTCAACAGTTGTAAAACTCAGTTTACTCTCCTACTCAAAAATCTTCAAGGTTCCCTATTAGACCTAATTAAAAAAAAATATCCTCAGCTTGACATTTAAGGTCCTTTACAACCTAGTTCCAACCTGCTACTTTATTTTCATATTGCTTTCCATCATACATTCAGTTACCATCCAATTGGCTTACCATGTATTTCTTGAATATGACCTTTGCCCAGATGTCCCCACCCTGTGGCTGGAACATCCTCTCTGCTCACCTCTGCCATGCACCATCCCCATTTCCTTCAAAGCACTGCTTAAGTCACCCTTTGCCACAGAGGCCTCGACAGATTATCCAAGGTGCTCTTCCCTGTGCTTGTACATACTTTGAACATTTATGTATGTGTGGGCATACTTTATCTTTCACCATCTCCCCCTTCTGCCATCCAGTGGATAAAGCACCAGTGCAGAAGTCAGGAAGACCTGAGTTCAAATCTCACCTCAGACACTTGACACTCACTAGCTGTGTGACCTTGGGCAAGTCACTTGACCCCAATTGCCTCATCCTGGGTCATCTCCAGTCATCCTGATGAATATCTGGTCACTGGATTCAGATGACTCTGGAGGAAAAGTGAGGCTAGTGACCTGCACAGCCCTCCCTCACTCAAAAAACAAAAAACAAAGTCAACTGCAAGTCATGTCATCATTTCTCTAATGGCATGGTCTTCTTCTGCAATGAAGGATGAACACACACATAGACTCTTAAGTACCTTAAAGTCAGACACTCCATCTTTGTCTTTGCCTTTCAGTGACCTAGCCCAGAGGCTTGCACACAGCAGGCACTTTATAAATGGTTATTGATTTGAGCTGAATGCCCTAACCCTAAATGTCTCTTTGGCAATTCTTTCTCAAGGCTAGGCATTCAGGGCTCCTCATAAGCATGAGCAGAATTTCAGTCCTTCTCTAAGTCCCTTATAGTTTCAAAAGACATTTGTAAACCTTGATTAGGGATTTCCTGAAGCCAACTGGGTAAAACATATTATTATTTAATTTAACAAATCTCATACAGAATCATGGTATCTCAGAGTTAGAAGAAATCTCAGAGCCTGCCTAGACTAAACCATAGCTGAAGAACACTGCCCCCTCCCCCAACATCCTTAACAAGAGAGCACCCAGCCTTTTTTTGGAGACCTCCAGTGAGGAAAATCCACTGACTTCTCAGGCAGCTCATTGTCTCCTGGATAATGTTAATTGTTAGGAAGCCCTCCTTACATCAAGCCTCAATTGTTTCCCTTCTCTTCCTGAAGCCTAGTTCTGGCCTCAGTGACACAGCTGACCAAGTCTAATGGATATTCCAAAGGCAGTTCTTCAAATACTTGAAAATAGCTCTCATGTGCCCTGGAAGTATTCTCTTTTCCAATACCAATGTCCCTTCTGAAGACCCCCAATTAGTCTTATCTAGTCTGAACTTGAGACCTTTCCAACGGCCCACTCTTCCAATAGTATTCCAGTATGGGAAAAGCATGTGGGCAGGGAAAATCTCAGATCTGCCACTTACCCCAGACCCTCCCCATTTAAGCACTCTGTGCCTCAGATGGCCCATCTGTAAAATAAACTGGTTGGGCCTGATGACTTCTACGGTTATTTCCAACTCTAGAACTATTTCATCTATAGCTATACTTTTATCCATATGAATTTCTATAAATTTATATCATTACTTTTATCTACATATTTTATCTAAAGCTTTATATCTATATATTTATATCTATATCTGTATATTTATCTGCAACTTTATACATACATTTTATCTATATCTATTTCTATGTTTGTATCTTTACCTTTATCTATCTATATATAGCTTTATATCTCTATCTTTGTGCATTTATCTGTAACTTTATATGTATATATGTATATTTTATAATGTAATTATATTATATATGTACATATGTATATTTTATCTATATCTATATATTTATCTATATCCATATGTCTATCTGAACATGTATACATCTATTTTGGTATTAAGAAATGGCATTCAAGGAATGAACAGGAACAAGGATTTTAAACTGGAATCCCTTTGTTTTACAGAAGAAACTGAGGCACAGAGCAGGTAAGTGACTTGCCTGGGGTCACAGAATTAGAGAGTTAGTGAAGTGGGACGTAAACTCAGGTCTTTAAGCTGAGTCTATTATACAATTCGACAGAGGCTGAGTCTGTAACTCCTGGCTCAGTGCATGTCATACTCTCAACCAATATGAATGATGTATTTATTAGTTTTGAAAGTTGACTTATGGAAAAGTCAAATTTTTTGGCCTCAACCAAGACTGAGGATTAAGTATGGTGCTCTCATCATATGTCAGTTATTTCCTAGTAGAAAAGGTTCCTGGATTTGGCCCCATTTTCGTGGGAGGTCTCCACTCTCTCTTTTTTTGACCATCTCAGCCTAATTTAATCTGTTTCCAATGGGAATGCTAAGATCTTAAAATCTGAGATGGTAGAAATGGAAAATCTCACAGACCCTTCAGAAACAAAGCATCATGCTCAGAAAGACCCGAGGGGTCACTCCCCTGCTAGATGAGCTCCTTGGAGACTTAACCAACGTCCCTTTCCATGTGACCCCTCCAGGAGCCCTTTTGAGGCTCCCTGTCCCTGCTCCCATCTTACAGGTTGAACCCAATCCTTTTAGACAGAGAAGCAATGACAGATGTCTCTGCTAATGCTGCTTAGTTTCAACCACATCTCAGAGTCATATAAATTCTTAATTTTCTCCGTGCAGCCTTATTGAACAATTTTGTGTAAATGAAGACCATAATTACCCATATAAATCATGCCAAAGATGTATTTTTCAGGATTTCTCTCAGCAGTTTTCCCTGGAGAATGGGACTCCCATCTGCTTTGCTGCATTCAGGCTAATTGAAGGGCACCGACTTTTCTAAATGGATTCATTAATTACCCTCCCTCCAGTCTCTGTGGGCTTGTGTTCAGGAGGACGCCATAGCAGCTATCTCCTGTCATGCCTCTATGTTCCCATGAGTTCTCAGTTAGGATGTAAAGTGTTTGCAGATGCAGGGGGTGTGAATGATCCTTTTTTTCCTTTGGAGTTCGATGCTACATATAGTGCCTGATTCTAGTCATCTGCCTCTAATTTAGAATTCACAGATATTATAACTATGACTCTTTCAGTACATTTCACTCCTTGGACATTCTCAAGATGAATAATGGGGTTAAAGGAGGGAAGAGTAGTCTGGAGGTTCCAAGGTCCAAATAAAAGAATTTTCTGTTGTGTTAAATGTAGGCAGGCCCAAGTTTCTGTTTTATGCCATGAATGATGATGATGTGATGAGAACTACAGTGACAATGGCTGACATTTCTGTGGTCTTCTTGACTTTTTAAAGTTATTTTCATGCATTACTTGACACTCTCAAAAGCCCTGGGAGACATTATTATTTTCACTTTGCAGAGGACAAAACTGGAGTTCAGAGTGGTCACACAACTAGTAAGCAACAGAGATGGGAAATGGAATCCAGAACTTCTTGAGTCCAGCACCCAGTCTCTGTAGATATGCCTCCTTTTTTTCTCTGTATTTTTCAGTCATATAGCAAGGAAGATAGGTTGGTATGGAAAGAGACAACACTATTCCAAATCAGAGGAGCTGGTTCAAATTCCATCTAGTTATTTCTGTATGAGTGCAGGCAAGTCCCTTGACATCTCAGGTCTCATTTTCCCTATGTTCAAAGACCACCTGGTCTCAGAGGTCTCTTCCACCTCTAAGCATGTGAAACTGTGGAATATCCAATGAAATCCAGAATTGATTGTTCTGTGCACATCTTACTTGGAGATAATTTAGACCTGATAATTGATTAAGCTTTGAACAGCCAGGATCTCCTCATTTCCAAGAGAAGCCTGGAACATGGTACAGAGGAAAGAGGATTAAAAATCTAGATTTAAATCCAGATTTAAAATCTAGTTCTGCTCATTTCCACTTAGGTAACCTTGAGAAAATCCCTTGACATCTCTGGACCTCACTTTTCACATCTGTAAAATGAGATGGTTGAACTAAACACTTCCTTAGGCTCCTTCTCCTCTAAATCTGCAATCCTAGTAATTCCAGGGAAAATTGATGACTCTTCATTTATGTCTCTCAAATGAAGCTTAGCTCAGGAGACTCTACCTCAGGCACCTTTCCCTTCTCCTTCTATTTCCCACCCCCCCCCCTTAAATTTTCATCCAGGACAATAGATACTCAGAGAGGCCCCCCCCCATTTGTTAGTGCTCTCCCCCTCCTCAAATTCTTGGAGTTTTTACCTATGTGCGTGTTGTTTTCTCTCTCTTCTCCCCTCCCACTCCCATTCAAATAAAGACCCTTCGAGGGCAGAAAACACAAGACCTCCTTCTTATCTTTGTATTGCCAGCACCTAACGCAGCGACTGGGAGGTTGTTCAATCACCTGAAGTGTTGGATTTGACATTTGCTTTTAACCATCTAAAATCCAACTTGGAAAAGTGATAGGCAGGATTTTTTTCTTTTACTCAACAAAAACAACCTTTCCCAGAGGTCTACCTCCTTCACTTTGGAGAGGAGGACTGAGGTGTTGAAAGCAAAAGCAACTCTCCCACAGTCACCCAGGAGGGAGAGGCAGATCTGGGGTTCCATCAAAGGTCCTCTAATCTAAAGCCAACAGCTTTAGAGAACCAGTCAGTAGTTTTTGAGAAGGATTCTGTCTTGCTAATACAGGCATTTCAAAAAACTCAGTAAAAATGTACATTTATAAAAAGTCTTTTCTGAGTTTCAGTGAAGATCATATTTATATATGCATAAGTATGTGCATATGTGTGTATGTATATGTAAGGGAAGCTAGATAGTGCAGTGGTTAGAGCACTGTGCCTAGAATAAAAAAGACCTGAGTTCAAATGTGGCCTCAGACACTAGCCATGAGAACCTGAGCAAGTCACTTAACCTTTGGTTGCCTTAATCTACTGGAGAAGGAAATGGAAAAGGACTCCACTATCTTTGCCAAGAAATCCCCATGGGCAGTATTGGTGTGCTATGGTCCACAGGATCACAAACATTGGACATGACTGAAAAAATGTATACAGGTATACACAAGTGCATATATTCATATATCTGTCTATATATCTATCTATAATGCATGATATGTATGTTTACATATGTGGATATATATGCATCCATATGCATACACCCAAATATACTCTCAGGTTCCTATGTGTGGTAAGTGCATTCTTGACGTTACTCATTCACCCAGAACAGAAGGAAACGTGAAGGTTGATTCTCTGGAAAGGAATCGGTTTGATTACTCACATTTTCATTGTGCTCTTACTCAAAAATAATTTCCCTTTTGGAACATGTCCCTTGTAATAGTGATTTCTAGCCCTCAATTTTTGGAGAATCCTGCGGGTACTTTCAATTCCCTTGAGTACTGTCAAAAACTCTCAAAACAGAAACAACTGAAATTCATCCTTAGTTTGTACCCAGAAAGAGAACTTGTGTGTGTGTGTGTGTGTGTGTGTGTGTGTCCATTTGAGTGTGTCAGGGGCATTTCTGTCTCAAATAGGCACCTGAATGTTACAATTCCCAGGAAAGGAAACTGGGATCTAGAATAGTATCTGACTACAAGACCAGGATTCTTCCTGTTTCCCGGCCCAGCATTCTATCCCCTGTGCCACCAAGCTGCCCTGGTACATATCAGGCACTTAAATGTTTATTGCCTGATTACCTGGCTATAATCCCTTCTGGCTCTAAATCAGTAATCCTAGGATACTAAAAATGAATTGAAAGCATCTATTTTTCAGGGTAGGGCAGCTCATTAAACTTTATTAATAATTGTATATATAGGAGCCTCCTGGATCCTTTTGTCATCTGTTCATCTGGGCGCTCCATTTATTCTGCACCTTTTGGAGTTATAGGATTGGAAATCTGCTGGTGCTGACAATCATTACACCCCATGAGGTACAATGGATCTGAACCATCCCTGTTTCTCTCTCCCTCTCCTCTTCTTGCCTTTCATCCTCCTCCTCCTCTTCCTCTCTCTCTCCCTCTCTCTCTCTTTCTCTCTCTCTCTCTCTCTCTCTCTGTCTCCCTCCCTCTCTTTCTCTCTCTCCCCCTCTCTCCCTCCCTCCTTCTGTCCTCCCCTCCTTCTTTATCCCTTTATCTCTCACACATATATACATATACAAAATGGACAGAACTACAAATTTGGGATAAAAGGACCTTGATCTGAATTCCTGCTCTGCTCCACGTTAGCCACGTGATCATGGCCAAGTTCTATTCCTTTTCAAGAGTTCAGTTTCCTCATCTGTAAAATTAGGGGCTGTTATATCCTGGAGTTGTTTGGAGTCCTCCATCTAGGCTCCTGTCACCCCATACTTTTAAGTAGAAAGCAATTCATTTGTTATCGCAGGTCAATTACCTGACATGGATCTGTATTTTTCCACAAGGGCTGCAATCAAAGAAGAAATAAGTAGATAAAATAAACTCACTTTTATCTTTGTGGCATGAAAGGATGCCAAGCAAAGACCAGGTGGCTAGCTCATCTTTAGCACCAGGCTCTTGGATTGGATGACCTCTGAACCTCCCTTCTAAGCTCCAGACCATCATCACTGACTGACTTTGGACACTTCCTGAAGGATCTCCCAAGGGTATCTCAAACTCAACAGGTTCAAAACAGAACTCAGTTATATCCACATGTACACCCCTACCTCCATCCCCATAACCTAATACTCCTGAATTTTTCTATTCTTTATTAAGAACACTGCTAACCCCCAAGGCTCCCAGGTTCATCATCTCAGGATTATTCTCAATTCCTCAGTTGTCCTCACCCTACATAGATAATCAATAGCCAAATCCTCCAAAACATGTTTCCTTCTCACTGCCCACACACCCACACCTTTTGTTCAGACCCTCATCATCTCTAAATTAGATTATTGCAATAACCTCCTAATTACTCTCCCTCAAACCTCTCCCCATTCCAGTGAGTCCTCCACATACCTCCTAAAATAGTTCATATCTGACCATGTCACTCCCCTACTCAGTAAATCTTAGTGGCCCCTTATAGCCCCTAAGACAAAATGCAGACACCTTGGTTTGTCTCAGAAAGCTCTGTACAGCCTAGTCACAACATAACTTTCTGACCTCGTTACAGTGTTACTCTCTTTCCTGCACTGTCCAGTCCAGACAAACTACTCGCTCCTTTTGTTGTTCCTTACACATGATATTCTATCTCTTGTCTCTCAGTCTTCACACTGGCTGACCACCATGCCTGGAATTTACTCCATCATCACCTATGTCTCATAGAATTTCATATTTCCATAAAAATTCAGTTCAAGCACAGCCTCGTCTGATCATCCCACATGCTAAAGCCTGCTCTCCCTAAGTTAGTTTGTTTCTATTTTGTTTCCATGTGCATAGCTACACATCACCTCTCTGATGGTACATAATTTTCTTGAGTTCAAGGACTGATTCATTTTTGTCTGTAAAATGAAGGGTTTCTTGTAAGAATTTCTTACAACTATGTATCTTGGGTCCTATGATCTCAAAATAGCTTCTCAGGTAAATTGTAGAATAATGTTCTTATATTGGTTTGGGATAGATGAGATGGGCCATGAGGTCCCTTTGTGCTCTACATTCTATGATCTTGAACTCAGGTAGAAATAGGATGGAAGTAGGTCCACCTCAAAGTAGCTTGTTATAGAGGGGATTCATGAACTGTGGAAGGACTAGACTAACCTGGTGAAATCTTATTACACTTGAGTGAGATTTTATGAGTCATATATGAAATAGGGATGCCACTTCCTATACCTCTCTGAGGGGAGAGGGGTTTCATTATAACAAAAGAAGAGTTACCAAAAGCAATAATGCTTCTAGCATCTGGCAGATACACACACACACACACACACACACACACACACACACACATATATATATATATATATATACACACATATTTTTTTTTCCCCAGGAAAACACTGCCACTGACTGAGAAATCTTTCCTGACTCTTGCTATCGGAAGGACTCTCAAACCAAAACGCTACACCAGTCTTAGCATTGTATCTAGGGAGCTAGAGACGTGTTTCTTATTTTTTCGTGGTGGGAACAAATTGGGATCCCGGGATTATCCTGTTGGGGAGCTGCTGGGAGAAGAGGTTGATCCACAAATATTCGGTTGTTGCCCGAGGACAGCTGAGTAAACAGTTTGCTAAAGTCTGGTTGAGCCCTGCCAGCTCGTTACACCCATAATTTCATCTCTATTAACAAAAACAACCCGGACTGTCACTGTGGTGCCGGCTTTGACTACCCCGTGGTTTGCCGCCCTTGAATTATAGAGTGCCACTTGAGTCAGATTCTCAAGCAGTGGGGGCTGCATTTGGAAGTCTTTTCAGTGCCTGCTCCCGCCACCCCAGCACCCCGCCCCCCCTTACCTTACTGATTTATGGTGTACCATGCTGAGACCTAAATCAAAACTAGAAAAGACGTGTGAAATAATGCAAAACAGAGAGTTGGGTTGGCAACTCCATAACGATGCCTACAAGAAAAAAAGACACATAATGCTGAGCAGCCAAAGCCAGGCTGGGAATAATAGTTCTCGGGGCACATGGGAAATGTGAGGAAGACCATGCAGAGATCTTTCCATTCAGATAATTCAATCCTCTCATTTCCTAAATGAGGAAGACAAGGCAGAGGAAGGCTGAGTGATTTACCCAAGGTCACAAATGGGATCCCAGCACCAGAACTGGAAAGAATCAGAGGCTATCAAATCTGGATTCCCTTCCCATTTTCCTAAATGAGGAAAGTGAGGCAAGGAAAGGGAAAGTAATTTGTTCCAGGTCAGTAACAGAAACAGAATTTGAACCCAGGGTCTCTGATTCCAGTCATGTCTTTCACTGCTCCACACTTTGAAGAAATGAGACTAGTAAGCTATTTAAGAGTACCCAGTTGTTGTCTTCTTTCATAACATGATTACCAGGATAATTGAGTGACCTTGTATAATCTATATAAAATTGCTTACTGTCTCAGGGAGGGGTGAGGGAGAGGGAGAGAAAATTTGGAACTCGAAAATTTTTTACATGAGCATTAAAAATTATCTTTACATGTAATTTAGGAAAAATAAAATAATAATATAAATTTAAATTTTTTAATGAAGTGGGGGAAAGGGCACCCCAAACCAATTCTGTACATTTATGGGTCTTCTGCAATCTAAGGAGGTTGGCATATGAAATTTTTAAAAAGTGCCAGTCCAGTTCAAGTCCTGCTACAACATTTTTCTTGTTGAATGATGGTGGGTGAATCCCAGCCTTT
The DNA here is from genome assembly GCA_023548195.1 of Bettongia penicillata ogilbyi. NCBI lineage: Eukaryota > Metazoa > Chordata > Mammalia > Diprotodontia > Potoroidae > Bettongia > Bettongia penicillata. The sequence goes on from JAJHZJ010000453.1 coordinate 3,645,691, forward strand.
CTGAGTTTCTGTTTTGCCCTTTTGGAAGTGAGGACACCTAACCTTGATCTCCTGATTTCATGGGGCTGCTATCAGTAAAGGACTTTGCAAATGAGGTTGGGGAAGGGACTGGAAATTATGTCATCTAAGCAAAGATTGAAGGAACCTAAGGGCAGGGGGTAGGTAGGCAGCAGAAGACTAGATTTAAGGGGATGTGAATACACACCATACACCATACAAATATAAGCTAATTATAAGCCTGTCAGACAGTGGGAGAAGGGGCATCTCATAGACAGGCAGTATGGCTTAGTGAATAGATTGCTGGATCTGGAGTCAGGAAAAACTGGATTAAAATCCCATCTCTTATTCTTATGAGTTATGTGACCATAGATAAGTCATTGAACCTGTTTGAGCATTGGACAACTCTCTGTAATTTGTAAATTGCTACTGGGTTGTGAAGGATTTTATATGCTGACAAAATCAAAGGTCCTTGAGGTATACAGATGGGTAAACTATGGAAAATAAATTCAAAGAACTAGACTGAATGTTTATTATTTCTAAATAATCTGAACTAATTTCTACAGTAGGACTGGTTTCAATTTCTTTGTTTTCAATTTCTTAAACCCAGAAATTTCAAATTGATATTTGCATATAACCTACAACTGCTCAAGTCATGACAGGGATGGGGAAATGGAGATTAAGTTAATGTGAAATCATTTTACTGGGGGACTTCTATGAAAACACACACACATACACACACACACACACACACCAGATTTTTTCAATCATCCACACTATTAAATCCTTTTGTGTTTGTCTATCCATCAGTACATAAAACTCAAGTGGAGAGAATGAAGTCTGAAGAGAGAGACACAATGGCAGAGTGTTGGACTTGATGTCAAGACAGGAATCCTGCCTCTGAGGCTCCAGCTGTGCTGACCTTGGGTTTCATCAAGCAGTCAATCAATAAGCATTTATTAATACGTATCAGACACTGGGAGACAAAGAAAAATGTAAAACAGTCCTTGCCCTCAAGAAGCCACTATTCTACAAAGGGAAAAGCCAGGTCTGACAGTGCAGATACTATCTAATTAGCAATGGGCAGGTAGAGGATATAGCTTGACTCTGATGGAAATAAGAAGCCTTATCTTAGCTCATCTAACCTCTGTGCCTCAGGTTCAAGGTTCACTTCAATGGACTCCAACCTTCCTTCAGGGCTCTTTGATTCTATGAAAACCTTACAAATGGAAATTCTTCAAGACACCTTTCCTTCATCTGATTTGAAAATGACCTATACTGAGAAGTTTCCTTGGCTATAGAGACCTGCCCTTTAAAATGTTTTCTTCAGGGATATTTTGGCTCTTGGGGCAAGATTCGAAATCTGCACTCCCTTTTGGAGAGTCAAATCCTCCCTGAGGACTGGGGGTGGTCCAGGGTATTGGTGGCTTTATTGGGGGCACCACGGAGCACCCTGTTCTTATTACCTCTGGTGCCAGTATGGACTCTGCTTCCTTCTCTAATTCATGGGGCACCTGCCTCTTCTTTGTTTTTGTCACAGCCCTTTTATTCCATTTCTGTTCTTCTGCCATGTCTTCCTCTTTCGACAATTTTTGACTAGTAACTTGAGGATTTTTAGACATGATCTCACTGGTCAAGAAATGCTAGACCTTTAGACCTGGGCACACAAAGATGAGAGTCTGTCAGTGTTATAATATTCTATCAGAGCTCGACTTTCTAAGCAAGGAAGAGTTGCAAGGAAAACCATTTCTGCTTCTTTAAAAAGCAGGTTGAGCATTGAGGGTGTCACCATTCCACATGACTGAGGAACTGGCCCAGGTTGGGGAAGTGGGCATCGTGTCTTAATAGACAACAGTGAAAGAAGCCCAGGAGGAGACAGGAAGTCTGCATCGATGGAGAGTGTGGTAAAGAACTCTTAACAGCTATGCAAGTTTGGTGGGAGTCAGGACTGTTAAAAGTCTGACTTTGACACATGGTACCTCTGTGACTATAGCAAGTCACTGAACTTTTCTGGTTCTCTGTTCATCTACAAAGTGAGGGGGTTGGCTTCCTCATCTGGGATGTCATTGATCCTCTCTGAAAGCAAAGGACTACCAACAGTAGTGGAAAGAGAGTAGGGAGCTGAGTTTAGAGGCAGGACACCCTGAGTTCAAATACTGCTTCTGATATTTGCTGTGACTGAATCCTTCTCAGATTCACTTTTCTCATGTATAAAACAAGGGGGTTAGATTTGATGACCCCTAAGGTTCCTTTCAGCTCTAGATCTAAGATCCCATGATTCTCTTGGTCCTTAGTGCCACTGCACCCAAGGGAAACACAGGTACAAACTGTTTCTCTTAAAAACAACTACACACACATCTTATAAGTTGCCCAAGAAGAAAAATGACTAGACCCAAAAGGCGGGACCCGCCTACCCACCCACACACCCAGGGAACTGTAAATCGGAGATTAACAACACAGCAAATTGGCAGCAGACGCTTTGGACGTTGTGAAGTGCCAGGTCCAGGCCCCATTACAGATGCCCTTTGTTTTTGCACTTGCCATTTAAAAATACACCCTGACATTGCTGGATGGCGCTGGTCTGGTATGGACAGAACGCCCATGCAGAGGCTACAAGGCGGGAGCCTGTCCGGTGCCCTATGGCGCAAAGCATTTGGTAATGGCTCTCACTGTCGGTGCCATGCGGCGGTTACACTGACCGGAGGGCCCCAAATGACTTGGAATATCAACCTAAAGGTCTGGGCCTGTGACATTCCAAGACTTGGCACTGATCTCTCAGGACAGCTGCTGTGTATTGATCTACTGGGCTGCCTCTTAGGTGCTCCATGAAACTCTGGCTTCCCAGGGAAGGAGCCTAAAGAACAAACTGTCTATTCAGTGGAAAGGAGGGACAGCTGAGGCTCCTCCTGACCTCAGCTCAAAGACAAACCGAAGCTCAGCTACTGACCATCACTGAGACAAAATGAAATAAAAGTGGGATGTGAATGTCCATTTTCATTGTTTCGTGATGGAAAGAATCTTCAAGTTCATCTAATCCCACTTTGTCATTTAATTTATAGATGAGCAAGTGGAGGCCCAGAGAGGCCAGTGACTTATCCAAGGACACAAGGCAGTAAGAGCAGAGCAAAATCAGGACTCAAGGTCTCAACTCCAAACACCAGTGTTCTTTTCACCAGGAAATTTAGTTCTCTATCTTTGATGGATATAAACTATAGAAGAGCTCAGTTTCCTCTCTGGGCCTCAATTTGCTCTTCTGTAAAATAAAAGGGGGCAGGGAGAAAGGGGGAAAAAGAGACAAGGACTAGAAGACCCTGAAGGCTCTGTCCAAACTATGAAAGATTTTTCACAAAGGCACAAAATGTCAAATTAAAGGTGAACTTTCCATAGTTACCTTTCTTCTTCATAGTGAACTGAGATTCCCTGGGGAGAAAAATCGCACATTCCTGATCTAGAAGGAATACATGTTAGAGCCTTAGTTTTAGTCAATGAGGAACAGAGAGGTTAAGGGACTTGTCCATAGTCACACAGCTCTTTGGCAACAGGTAGAATCTCCATCTCTACCACAAGTCTCATGCTTTTCCCACTATGGTAGGCTATCAGCCCTAGCTTCACTGTCAGAGGAAACACCCAATATTTATTCTGGGGCTCTAATCACGTTCACAGTATCAACACTCCTACATCCGTTGCCACTGTCTATTTCAAGGCCCTCTTTCTATTCAGAAAGCTACCTCCTAAATAGCCCAATAGTATTGTTCTCCAGTCCCACTGAAATCCTAGGGACAGAGGAATCCTTAGAGGTCACATGAACCATGTTGTTCCTTTTATTCATGAGAAATGGAGACCCAGAAAAGTGAGTTACCTTGGCCAAGGCCACACAGTGTCTTGTGAGAGTGGATCTGGAATTTGAACCCAGCTCAAAAAATCCAGTGCCCTTTCCCCTCTAATATGGCCCCAGACAGAGATCTAGGCCAGCCCTACCCTGTCCCCCTTAATGAGGCATTAACTTGGAAGCCTAATTACACCCACTTAAATATACAGTTAACCACTTCACGGCTGCAATAGGACATACAATCACTGATGTGCCTCTACATGTTCTTCATTTGAATAGATACTTCATAAAGAAAACAGGCCAACCATATAAGGCTATGGTTGGGTCCATTCTACTACTGGGCTGCTCTGTGTAAGGGAGTGGGGGTAGTGAAATCAGATTTTCCCCTATCATCTAGTCCAGGGGCACTCCCTAGAGATATCATCATTCAGACAAAATTTGACTTTGTTGCCCTCTCATATCCGTTTTCAACAAATATTTTTCTTTTCTTTTTTTCTCCCCTACCCCCTTCTCTCTGCCTACTCTCCCACTGCTTACCTAGTATCTCACTCCTGCAGGGCTTGTGGACCCAGAGGCTTGCTGAGAAGAGATGGGTTATAACCCTAAATGAGTTAAAGACTCTTAATGCATACCTCCTACTGTCATGGTCAGTCCTGATCACCTGCTTTCCAAGGTTCCTGCATAGAGAGTTTCTGTTGGAATAGACTATATGAACCAAATGACCTCTGAAGGTCCTTTCAATCCTAGATTTAGCGTTTTATGAATTCTGCCTCAGGAAAATCCCAAGTCTGTGCCAATAGGAAGTATGATGTCTTGTCTCCTCCCTCCCCTGCCCTTACACACCTTTTGTAGCCTTCCGGAAGACAGTGAGTATCATCACATGCTTTTACAGACAAAGAGATAGATTCTCAGAGCTGGGACTTGAGTGCCTGTCCAGTCTAACTCATACTTGTATTGCCTTTCTCTGACAAGTGGTCATCCATCCTTTGTTCAAAGGCTTGTAAACTAACCACCTCCCAAAGCAGCATACTACACACTGGAATAGTTCTCATTGAGAGGAAGATTTTCCTGACATAAAGTCTAGCTATGCCTCAATCAAGGTGACCCAGAAGCCAATGAGATAGAGAACTGAACCTTCGAGACCCAATTCAATGTAGATCTTCCAGGATATCAAGGATTCTCACAGAACAGCACAGTTAGGAACCTTTCCCTCAATTTTTCCAAGAAGATTCTACCCATTTTTCCTTTTTCCACCCTAGTTGTTCCAGATCTCTGGCACACCTAGCCACAATCAGTCATGCAGACTGACTTCTAGACCTCATACTGGAGCCCCAAGAGGTCTAAATGGCTTCCTAATATTTACTCATTTATCTTTTGTTGTTGGCTCAAAAGGAATCACCTGCAATTCATAAGTTTGCCTCTACACTGTAACTCCGCTATTTCTGTCTTTCTCCAACAAGGGATGGAGCACTGGACTTGGAGTCAAGAGGACTTGGGTTTAAGTATCAATTTGGGCACTTATAAGATGTGATTCTGGACATGCCATCGAAGCTCTCTAAGCCTCAGTTTTTTCATCTGTAAAAATGGGAATAGTGATAGCATCTGTCGCCCAGGATTGTTGAAAGAATCAAATGAGATAATGTTTGTAAAGTGTTTATATCACTTTGTAAACTGCTATATAAATATGAGTTACCTATTCTTAACAGTCTCATCTTTAGTCAGCCTCCAAATGGAGGGTACCAACAGTGACCTCCAAAGTAGCCCAGAGAGCTAAATCCTCAGGCTAAGTGCTCTACCTATACACTGTGTAGGAGTGCAAACTCTAGACTTCTCCAAGAATGTCATCACCATTAACAATGGATGTCCATCATGAGAAAGTTGAATAACAGTAAGGAAACAGCCCCAATCCAAAGGGGGAGTTTGCTGGTGGCAAACGAAACTGGTCTAGGAAGTAAACCTCTAACTTACAATTACCAAAATTAAAATAAAAGAAAATTAATGAGTCACCGCACCTCTAGGGAGGATCATTTATGACCACTACATTCACAATCATGTCTTTTAAGAGGTGATTTGATAACATTCAATTTAACAAACATTTATTAAGTCCTTCTTATGCTCCATGAACTTGCCTACCTCCTGAGGACAAAAACAAACTAGCTCCTGCCATCAAGTGGCTAACGTTTGACCAGAAAATGAAAAGCTACCACAACATGTTAGGGTTGGAAGGATGTTAGAGACCATCTACTTAATCCTCATCTTACAGTAATGACATAGGGATGCAAAGATACCTACTGGAAGTATTGTAGGTCAAAGGTAGGATGCCAATATGCAAAGTGAGACAGCCTCAACTCTCTTCAATAACACAATACTGGCCAGACTAAGGTCCTCTCCTCCTCTGAGTCTATGGAGCCATGACTCTAACTTGTCTCTAAGGCCCATGTCCATAGAGATGAGCCACTACTAAGTAAGACCAGGAGATTCACCAACAAGGGTGTGATAATCCTACTTGGGGCATTTGCATAAGTGAGTGGGAGTCCTCTTCCCAAGGAGCTGATTTACATATTTAATTGTTGGTTCTCTCATTCTCCCACAGGTGCCCTGGAGCTGGTTTCTTAAAAGAAAAAAAAACAGAAAACAAAAATACAACCCTCATCCAAATAGCACTCTTGCAAGAGAATAATTCTTATATAAAGCATGGCAGTGGAATGGGTCACCTAGGGCTGTGAGTCACACCAGGGAGTGCTGACAAACTCACAGGATGATACTCTTGCCCAAATCACCCAAGTACATTAACACCAGCACCCACAGATGGTTGCCGATCAGAGAACACCTGTGTTTCCTGTGTAATCACCAAAGGGATTTTCATGAGTGACTCCAGAGAAAAGGGAAGGCTTTGGGGATAGACAGGGATGCCAGGCTTTGGTCCCTCCACTCCAACACTATAAGATAAAGATATTTACTTTAGGGTGCCAGCAGGCCAAGTCTATGTTCAAGTGCCTAGGGCCTAAGGCCACACCTCAGTAATTTGGCCATGGGACAGATGGTCCTGTAGCTCTTAAGCAATCTGAAGGAATGAGGTTTTCCTTGGTTTATCCAGGGGTGGCCTGGGAAAGAAAAGATATGCTTGGTCTACCAGGTCACTTTCAGTGAAAGCTAATGAGCTCAGATCTTATCAATAGGTTGAAATTATCTTCTTCTGGGACGGTAGCCAAGGTCATTAAGTCTGGAGGCTTCCCTCTGTGTGAGTTTGTGTCTGGAGTGAAGAGAAATGAGTTGGAGGAGATAAAGAGCTTTTTGGTCCACAACAGTTAAGTCCCTGTGGCACCATGTTGCCCCTCAGTTACGTAGGATTCAAACTGGAACCCATTCTAGTCCTGTTTCTTAGAGCATGCCCCCAATCCATTAATTCCATTTTCCTACTATATTCAGAAGTCAGAAAAATAGTATAGTCAGAATAGTCCAATAGTCAGAAAAAAATCTACCAAGAACTCCCCCTGCCTACCCATTTTTGGGGGGGATATGGGATATGGGGGGATAAGGGTGTTAGATTTGGGGGATATGTCAGTCAGTTGTTACTAGACATTTTTCCTCTCTCTCTTTTAACCTTTATTATAAGGGATATCTCTTTGGGAAGAGAGGAAGGAAGGATACAGTGAGAAACATAAGTGATGTTGCAAAAGATGAAAATCCAGTAAAAGAGAGGTAAAGAGGATGCTGCAGAACAAGAAGTTGCTATGGCTCAGATTAGTGGCACAGTGAGGAGAACACACAACTTAGAGGCAAAGTCCTGGGTCCGAATCTTGGTTCTGACATAGAATCAATCAAGTTAAAGATCCAAGGCCCCAGAAGCCATCATGTCCAATTCCTCCTTTGACAGTGGAGGGAACTGAGGGACAGAGAGATTGAGGGACTTGTTCAAGTACATAGAAGTAGATTGTCACATGTTTATCTATGTGGCTTTGTTCTCTGAGGTGCTGATTCTTCCTTTGAAAATAAGAGGCTTACTATTGTGCTATAAGAAATGTGAACAGGAACACTTCAGAGAGGCCTGGAAGGACCTGTATGAACTGATGCTGAGTGAAAGGAGCAGAACCAGGAGAACCTTGTGCACAGCAACGACCACAAAGGAATTTTTTTCTGCTAGATTTAGCCCTTCACAGCAATGCAAGGACCTAAAAGTTCCCAATTTTTGAGGCAAGATGCCTTCCACATTCAGAGAAAGAACTGTGGAATTGGATCACAAAATGAAGTAGACCATTTTCTCTTGTGTTATGTTTTGTTTTGTTTTGTTTTGCTTTCATGGTTTCTCCCATTCATTTTAATTCTTCTATGCAAAACGACTAAGGTGAAATGTATTTAATAAGAATGTATGTGCAGAACTTATATAAGATTGCACGCCATCTTGCAGAGGGAGGAGGAAAGTGTGGGAGGGAAAGGGGAAAATCTAAGATATGTGGAAATAATTGTAGAAAACTGAAAACAAATAAATTAATTTAAAAAAAGAAAATGAGAGGCTTAAATTGATGAAGAATGTGTCCTTCAGCTCTAGATTCAATGATCTATTTATAAGGTTGGTCCAGGACTATGGAGGCAAAATGGTAGAGCAAATGGAAAGATCAGTCTTGGAACAAGGGAGATCTGTGTTCGAGGTCCTGCCTCTGGTGCATCTGACTCATGCGACCATCCATGAGTCATTAACCACCTATCGCTTCCAGGAAGCACTCTATGTCTGTAAGCTGCAGAGAAGGTACAGACCTGCACCGGCAGTGGGGGTTTGCCAACCAAGGAGTTCCTTACACTGAAGAAATCACAGATCTAGACTTTACCAACTCCTCTATCCTTGAAATAGAGTGATTTTCCAGGATCAAAGTGGTCCACAAATCTCTTAATAGATTTTCAAAAAATGTTTTTCATCTGGATGACAGATCAATACAACGTTTCCCAGTTTGTTCAGTGCATTTTGTTATTAGAGGTCCTGGGTTCAAATCCTTATTATGTTCTTAAATTTGTGCGATTGGGGGCAAGTCACTTTTTTCTCTGTACCTCAGTTTCATCATATCTAAATGGGATTAATCTTGCTGGAAATGGGGAGAGGGGAATGATACCTTGATTCCTATGTATCCAGACTCATGTAGTTATGAGTTATATAAGTGCAATGTGGTTCTGTCGACCATACCAGCCACTTAGGTCACCCCTTTGACATTCAAAGGCAGACTCAATGGTTTGGAAGTCTTCCACCACATCTACTTGCTGGGCAGCCTTGAAGTGAGCCAGGGCTGGGCCCTACCATTTGATGCATGATCTCAAAGCCATCTTCTACATGGAAACAGAAATAGCCATAACTAAGAGGGAGAGGAGAAGGTTAGAAGCCAGCCTCAGCTGTGCTCTCCCTCCCTCCCTCAGAGGTTAAAGGTTAATGACTCCCTTCAGTTTGTGCCATACTTGCCACTGATTCATCCTGGAAACTCTGATCCCATCAGGGCCCTGATGAATAGCTGTTTTGCAACGTGTGTCTAATCGGATCTCTAGCCAAGTCCAATGCGGCCACAAGTTTGTCTGGGGATTTGCTAAAAGGAGATTCCTGAAAGGGCACACAAAAGACCCAGCAGACAAAATAAGACCATGGCTTTTCTTACCATCATGGTGCCAGGGGAGAGTTGTTTTGGCTAAAGCCAATCAGCATGGTTGCTACCTCTCTTTGGAATAGGGTCTCAGATCCCACAAACCTGTTGCTCTCAGAAAAGTCACGGATGGCACCTCAAAGCTACCAAAAGACAACCAGAAGAACATCAAAAAGCAAACACAAATAAATCCAGGGTGGGGATGAGGACAATTGTTTGTGCAAGTGAATTTTGAACTAAGCTCTCTCAGCTGTCTAATGATAATAAGACATGCATACCAAGCTGAAGGGCACTGAGTGGGCTGGTGGTGAGTAGGATGAAAACCTTTTTAGGCGTGCAATTTCAAAGGATGGGCTAGGTTATCTTTGCAGCTAGAGGTGGGCACTAAAGGACAAATCAGGATGGCATCCTTACAGTATATGGCATGCCCTATACTAATGTGATCCAATCCATTCCAGTCCAATTGCATCAGAATGGAGTAGAGCGTAAGCTCCTTTATAAATGTTTATGGAAGTATTGGCCAAGCACAGTGGTAGATTCTGGAGATACACTATGCTTATATTTGACAATCCCAATATGGCATAAGCTGTCTCAAGAGGTACTAGGTTCTCCCAGCACTGGGTCTTCAAGCAAAGACTACATGACATAGACGGGGGGGTTCATTAAGAAGCAGCTTGAACTGGATGGTCACTGAGGTCCCATCTGACCTGGATATTCTGAAATTCTGGAACCTTCTGAACTCAAAGCTCGCGCTCTCCCTCTCCCTCCTTCCCTCCCTTCCTCCTTCCTCCCTTCCTCCTTCTCTCTCTCTCTCTCTCTCTCTCTCTCTCTCTCTCTCTCTCTCTCTCTCTCTCTCTCTCTCTCTCTCTCTCTCTCTCTCTCCCTCCCTTCCTCTCCAGTGAGTGCACATGCACACGTGGGCGCACACACACACACATTAATTATCTAATTAAACCTCTCAATAAAACTAGCAAATCCAAAAGAAAAGATGGTTAATTTCCTATTTTCTTATGCATGAATAAGAGAAGATAAAGGAAACACTTTTTACAAAGTCATGGAGACAGACAAAGGTGGCCCACCTGGAAACCATTTCCAGAGCTGTAGCCCATGACTTCATCCCCTGCCCCTCCAGTTAAATGCCCGTCATCTGATGTGCAGCCTTCACCCTGACAACTGAAAGCAGCCCTGCTTATCTTATCATTTTCCAGCATTAACTCATTTACATTTTTTGGCTCAGTCCCAGGATGGTCAGGAAACCAACCAGTGCCATAGGAAGGACATTGCCCAGGCAGCACAAGACCTGAATTCTATTCTCCATCATTGACACTAATTAGCTATGGGACTGGAGGCAAGGAGACCTCTCTATACTTGAGTATCTTCACCAATATCAGAAAAGGAAGGTTAGGAGCCAACCCTTTCTAAGTACCCTTTTCAAGTGTAAAATTCTATTGTTATAGGAGATATTGATTTAGATGGTTTCTTCTAGCTGAGTTAGAGTGGCCAGAGTTAGAGTTAGGAAGAACAGGGTTCAAGTTCTGCTATTAACACAAACTGGCTGTATGACCCTAAGTAAGTCATTTAACCTTCAGGCAATTCTTCTTGCAGAGGAGAGAGTTTCACATCTTCAGTTCCTTATACCAGTGTAATCATACAGGCTTCATTCCCTCATTCATTGCTCCCCAAAACACACACATAAACACCGATTTTTGAGTCATATCCCTATATTCCAGATGATGAGGATACCAGTGACTAAGAAGCAACTTCAACGTTACACAATGAGGCAGACAGGAAAGAGAGGGGAAGAAAAGCCCTAATAAATCTGGGACCAAGGGAATGAAGACTTTGGGTTCTAGGACACTTAACTGGAAGGCACTTAAAAGAAAATCTAATACAACCCTTTTTTTCTGATAAGGAAAGTGAAGATACTAGCCAGAGTAAATACTGAGATCTTGGGGGTGTAAATTCTCAAACGACAGATAGATAGCCTTTCTCTCAACAATGAGTAGATTACCAGCTAACTGACAGAATAGGGCATAGTTGGTGAAAGCAACAGATTTGGAGTGAGAGGGGCTGGATTCAAATTCTGACTCAGTTTCTAGTCTGTAAATTGAAGGAGACAGAGCTCAATTCTCTTCCCTCTCTAAGGCTAGGAGCTTAAGAACATTTTAGCTCCTTACCTTCCTTTTTCTACCCATAAATCCTGTTCATTTTCTCTCTTTTCCTTATCTTTTTTCTTCTCCTTTCCTCCCTATCCCATAGATGTTTGAGCTCTTAGACAGAAGAATGTCGTATAAATCTAAATGCAAATGAACACACACACACATAAAATAAAATCTAAATTTCGTAAAATGCACCCCAGTTTCCTGGACTAGGAAATGAAAAATGAAAAAAAAAAAGTCCACATTAAAAAACATTGAATTTACATCGGCTGATTCACTGGAGAAATGTAGAATCCCATGTTATTTTCCTTTTAAAAACTCAAGAGAATCACCCTATAACTATATAGTGGCAATACAAAGAATTTTTTCCTACCATCACCTGTTTTCGTAGAAGCTATTGGCATATCCCAAGAGAAAGTCATAAATGAAATACTCAGATGTTAAATAAGAATAAAATCTGCTAAGGATTTGGTTAACAATAAAAAAAAACCCAAGAATAAAAGATGGCATTTCTATAAATAAGAGCAATGGTGAAAAATCTGGCATCAAAATATGAGGTTTTATCACCATTTCAGTGACTTTCCTGAGGTTTATAAGCAAGACTTGTGATATCGTTGTTATTCAGTTACATCTAACTCTTACTGACCCCATTTAGGGATTTCTTGACAGACACTGAAGTGATTTGCCATTTCCTTTTCTAGCTCATTTTACAGATGAGGAAACTGAGGTAAACAAGGTGAAGTGACTTGCCCAGGGCGACACAACTGGTACGTGTCTGAAGCTAGATTTGAACTCAGAAAGATGCTATAGTTAGGAACTACAAAAAATTCTGAGATCCTGTCATCTGCAAACTGAGGGGCTTAGACTTAATGACCCCTAAGGGACCTTCAAGTTCTCATTAGTATGATTCCTAAGAATAGAAAGTTGTAGCAACTAGCTTTTAAAAAGTCAATCCAATATTTAATCCTCAAAGAGGACCATTTATTTTCTCATGGAAGGAAAGCAGCCTCAGAACTCAACAGTAACCATAAAATGCTTTGAACTCTTGGTTGGGATGGAGGAGAAATGCTACAGAGAAATAGAAAACAAATAAATTACTACCCAGACTTTCTTTTAACCAACAAAAAAAAAAATCAAAATCCAGCATAGGGACCATCCAACAAGAATATTGACATTAGACAAATATTTGTACATCTATAAACTCATTCATATTTTATTTGGGGCCTTTCTCTTAAATATGGTTAATTTTACAACTGACAAACATTTTACTCTTATGTTCAAAATTCAAATGGCTCCAGGTAGTCCCCCAGGTGCAACCTCTCCAGAAAAAATTCAATGCTTCCCAGTGTTGAGGCTGTGGGTTTGTCTGCACAGCAGCCTGCAGCCCTCCATCATTTTTATTTATGCAGACATTTAGAAAATGAATCTTTCTTCATGCTTAATTGCGTAAAAGGAGGTTGATGACCTTAATGAGGGATTCCAAGTTGGGAGGAAAAATCCAAAGTGATTTTTAGGAAATGTTTTCTTTCATGTGTTTGTCCTTTAACCATCTGGGGGCCCTGTGGCGTTTGTAAAGCTCCTGACAGTCCCAATGTTGCTATTCTCTGGGGGGTTGCTGAAGGAAATCTCTACCCCTCCTAACTATATTTGAGCATCACACTGCCAAGTGAAATCCCCCACAGTGTGGTCTCTCTACTCACCACCCAATAAACTGTTATGAATGAGAGAAAATAGAGGTAAAAACTGTAGTTTTCAATGGGAGGGAAAATCCCAAGAGCTACCATTACCAATACCAACATATTCAAGCAAAGGCAAATTAATTCATGGTTCAGGGGAATGCAGTACCACTAGGCAACTGGGGATTCAAGGGTTCCATTCTAGTCTCTGGTCCCTACCACAAAACCATTAATCACTGTTCCCAACAGTTCCTAGCAGGATGACTGTTGCCATACCATTCATAATATTCATGAAGGATTTTGGTCCAGGCAAGGGAGGAGAAAGGACAGATTAATGAGTTTTGGGTGAAGAATTCCAAGGAATGTAGGTCTGTGATTTGAGCTGTCAAGCAGTTTTCATAATCCTCAGTGTGTCAGAGGTAGAAGGAGTCTTAAACAACCAATCACTCCAATTTCCTCCTTTTTCCAGATGAGGAAACTGAGATCCAAAGAGGCCAAGACTCAATCAAGGTCACATAAGTAGAGAGATAACCCTGAGTATTAAAGCAATGCTCTCCTCTTCGACATATACTATGGGGAAGTATCAGTGCAATGGAAGGAGGACTGACTCTGGAGTTAGAGAGCACCTAGATTCGAATGTCTCCCTCATACCTTCAGCCTGCCTAATGATCTTAGACAAGTCATTTTACTTCCCTGGGCCTCGGTTTCCTCATTTATCAAAAGAGGTTGGACTAGGTGACCTCTGAAGTCCCTTCTAGTTCTAAATCTATGATTGTAGGATTCCTTGAAGGACCTTAAAAATAGAGGCTGCTCACCTTAGAATATGAATTTGACTCCAGGGGAAATGGGGCCATAAAGAAGGTCCAATCTGTGCTTTCTTCTAGAAGTCTTTAAGCAGAATGTCTGCATCAGTTTGCACCCATGCTGGAAGATGGGTGGGGATGCAGAAAGCACATGCACTTTTCATTTTCATAGTTTCTATAGGAAGCACAGTCTTACATTAAATAGCAGAATTAAAAAAAAAAAATCAGGAAAATCCCATGAAAGGTAAAGTTCATGACTTCTGTGCCCTGATCACTTTTGAAAAAGCTCAAGTTCAGTACTCTCTCCCAAAAAGCTTTCTGAGTTGCCCGTAAGCTACCTTTCCTGGATCCCTATTGGGTCTGTTCCTTTTCTGTGTCAGTTTTGTGAACGTGAAAAGCAAACGAGGCATTTATATTCCATGCATTTTATCAAGCAGAGCCTTTGGGAACACACTATGTTGGTGGTATTTCAGGTTACACATCCATTAAGTCGCCCAGCTATGGGACAGACTCTGATGCACTGGTGATGCAAAGATGGGTGGTACAGAATAAATGGGGGAAAATGTCTCTGCTTAGTCATTTTCTCTTTATTTTGTACCGTCATACAAATACAATCTCTCAAATCTACAAAGACGTTGAGTTATAGACAAATGATGATTCAGTCGCACAAAAGCTAGTTTGATCATGGGTCAACAGAATTTTTTTAATTGTGCATTTAAGACACTTCAGAAATACAAGGCATTTCAAATTGTCACCAAAATGGTGAGTTCCAGCAGCGCTACTACGTGTCTGGTTGAAGGTGGTGTTTTCCAGCTGGGGCTTATGTTTCTAAGCTCTTGCCAATTTAAAGAGAAAAAAAAATAAAGCAACATTCCACCCAAACCTAGTTTATTTAAAAGGAGGAAAAAGTTAATATTTTTAAACATGCTTTTCTGACCAGCTAAATCAAGGTGCCCCCACAAAGCCAAACATATCACTTTTACTTCAAAATTATGTTTATACAACATTTCACACAGACTTTGCATTTTTAAAACCCCTAAATTCTTCATACTGAGCTTTCCGTTGAGAATAAGGGTGTATATTTAGATAGTCTTATTTAGATAGTTTTAATGTTGCAAATTTCTTATGTTTTTAAAGTGTCCCAAAAATCTTAGTGTAATTTTAAACCTCGATAGCTTGAAACTGCATTAAGGCTTTGTGGACACCCTGTCTCTCTTCTCACTTGTGCCTCACCCACAAATCAGGGAGTGCTGATTGTAGAGCTATTATTATCTCATTTTATAAATGAGGAAACTGATACTTAAGAAGTCAAGGGATTTGCCTAGGGTCACATGGATAGTAAGTGTTGGAGGTGGGATTCAAACTCAGGTCTTCTTGATACCAAGTACCATATAATTTCCACTAGACCAATACTGAAGAGGAAGCATATAAAGTGAGCAGAGAACTAGACTTGGAGGCTGGATGCCCTAGATTTGAACCTACTTCAGTCTCCTTTTAGCTATGTGAAGCTGGACAAGTCACCAACTAGGTAGTGCAATGGATAGTGTTGCACTTGGAGTCAGAACTGCTAACATTTACTTGTTATGGGACCTTGAACAAGTGAGGTAACCTTTTATGAGTCTCGGTTTTCTTATCTGTACTGCACGGTGGGGATAATAGCCTCTCAAGTGAGATAACATGTACCTTAAAATGCTATATAAGTGTTAACTCTTATTATTATTTCTCTGGGTTTCTTCCGAGGCTCAATTCTCAGTCAGATGGAGTCTCAGAGATCATCCAATCCACACACCCCCAATTATACATATGAAGAAACTGAAACAGAGTAGTAAAATGACATGTTCAGTGTTGCACAGATAAGGGGGTGAGCCAGGAAGGATGACTGTTACAATCCTCAAATGGTCTTCTGGCTATGGCTAGAATTCAGATCCTCCCCTCCCCCCAACGTCTTAACCATATTTCTAGTTCCAATGATTAAGACTAACATGGTCACAGAAAATAATTTTGGTATTTAAGGAATCACCAACGTCTTCTTAGGTCTTAACACCAACACGCCCCCTTTATGTCCACACCAAAGTATTTCCACAAAAGAAATGGAAAAAATAAGCCTACACATTGCTCAATTTTAAAGAAATTATTAAAGAAAAACAATTTGTTTCTTTCCTAGTAACAAAGTATCCTAAGTACATGATTTAATCAGACTGAAGAAAAAACATCAACCAGCCAGTTTACAGTTTTCCTTTTGTCATAGAAGGAATACAAGAAAGAGAAATCTTGTTGGAGGTTTAAATGACCGGTCATCTCGATACTTAATTAGGGCCATAACTTCCCGGGCTGGTGAATCTGGCAAGGGCCAGGGATTTGTTTACTTGTGCCTAGTCAGAATGTAACACTTGAAAGCAAAAATCAATAGTTAACAACTTGTGATTTTGTCTGTGAGGAACGCCCTCACCTGGAGGCAAATCAGACCTGCCTACAGTGCTAAATTGTAGAGAATTAATTGCCTGAAACTGAGCGATTGGTGACTTGCCTGTGGGCACACAGACTGCAGGAGTCAGAGGCTGTCCTCATATATTAAGTGATTAAATCATCCATCCCCAGACAGGACACTTGGGAAAAATCCTTAGAAACCATCTTGGACAATACTGCCACTTGACAGAAGAGGGATACCAGGATCTTAATGACTTCTCAGGGTGCCACAACTAGTTAACCGTAGATGTAGATGAAATCTAGTGTCAATGAAACCTAAATCCACATCAGTAAGGGTCATTAGAGGTCACACAGCTCAACGACTTCATTTTTACAGATGAGGAAGTACAGTTCCACAGAGATTAAATGTCTCGTCCATAGTTCTTCAGATAACAAGTCTTAACCCAAATTCTTCTTGCCCGAAACAATATACATAGATATATGTGTATATTGCATACATTTAACATGCATTTACTCTGAATATATATATATATATGTATAGTATATATGTATGCACATATATGTATATATGGGTATTTATGTGTGCACATGTGTGTTTTCTCCCTTGATGGAATGTAAACTTCTTGAGCGTAGAGACTATTTTACTTCTACCTTTACATCTCCAGCACAGTTCCTGGTACACAGGAGAATCTTAATAAATGCTACCTGATTGATCGATTGATGCTTGATTGGCTGGTTAAGGAAACTTCAAGGGGTGTTGTCTCTCCATCTTACTTTATCCCCCCTGTTATTAATTTGAATTTTCTTTGGGATAAAGGGGCAAGTAGGACTCTCATTGCAATCCACGGGGCTTGGATTCCTCTACACTTCGCCCAGTCTTACATCCCAGGATATTTCCTGCCATAGAACTGCAAAGCCCAGAGAACATGGCAGTGATCAGCCCTGCCATAGAACTGCAAAGCCCAGAGAACATGGCAGTGATCAGCCCTGCCATAGAACTGCAAAGCCCAGAGAACATGGCAGTGATCAGCCCTGCCATAGAACTGCAAAGCCCAGAGAACATGGCAGTGATCAGCCCTGCCATAGAACTGCAAAGCCCAGAGAACATGGCAGTGATCAGCCCTGCCATAGAACTGCAAAGCCCAGAGAACATGGCAGTGATCAGCCCTGCCATAGAACTGCAAAGCCCAGAGAACATGGCAGTGATCAGCCCTGCCATAGAACTGCAAAGCCCAGAGAACATGGCAGTGATCAGCAGGGGAGCGGGAGGCAGGCTCAGTGTTGTGTTCGGTGGGCACAGTTTTCAAAGGCTTCCCTGTCCGTTCAGCTCTGATGCTGCTTCACCTTCCGTGAAGATGAAGGCGCAATGCTTGCCGACCATTTGGAAACAGTGTGAAGCTTAATTAGTGAACATTTGTAAATGAAAAGTGCTATTACTGATCCTAATTAAATTTCTCCTGTAGATACATAACTGCGGCAATTGCATTCCTATTAGTTTCTGTGCCAAAAAAGTAGGTTTGCAACCTCCCAAAACAAATGTGTTAATGGTACTGCCAGTTCTATGGTGTTTCCTTGGTCTATTCCCCTACCACCAACCCACTTTTCCTGTTTTAAACAGAGGATGGTTTGGGGATAGGCAAGTGTCCTGATGCCAGTATTTTATTTTTGAGTGAGGCATCTTTAAATAAATAGGTTCTAACAAAGAAAAATGGAAAGTCTTCAGATAATTTAGGCTAACTGGAAAAAAAAGGCTAAATCTGAAGTAAGAAGAACTGATTTCCAGTCTTCTCTTTATTACTTATTAATTTGGGTGATCTTGGTCAAGTTACTCAGGTTCTATTTCCTTCAAACCTCAGTTTCCTTATCTTTAAAATGATAACGCTGGGGGAACTTGATCTCTGAAACCACATCCAGCTCCACAGCTACACTAGCACCATTCATGATCCTCTGACACCTCCAAGGTCCCTTCCTGCTCTAAATCTATGATTCTACAAATATGATGATTCATGAAGAAGTAGAATAGGGATGCATCTGTGAATAGAAACTGGGTGTGAATAGAAACTCCCAGTCTAAGGAAAGCCCCTTCACTGATGTAGGTCAGCCCCTGCTCTGCCACTTAGATGTCCAGCACCCCGAGAACTGAAGGGGTCACCCAGCCAGGGTGTGTCAGGGATAGGTTTTCCTAACCCTGAGACTGGTTTTTCAGTCCACCATGCCACAATGTCCTCATGATAAGATGTTTATGAACTGATTCAAAACTGGTGATTCTCTGAGAATTCCACAAGGTAATTTGTCACCAGCCATATGCTGTAGAAAAGTGGTTCAAATGAAATATAAAGAGGCTTTACATCGGGCTCACTCTCAGCACTTTGGATCTGACTCACCCAATGGGTTGATCCAGTTCTGCCCCTACCCACACTGTTATGTCCTGGAGATGGAAAATTCAATCTGATTTAGAAATTAACTACCCTGTAGGTAATGGTGTATGATAATACACACACACACACACACACACACACACACACACACACAGGGAGAGTAATTAACAGAGTTGAGAAATCAACGGCAGGAGAAACTGTTGAGAGAGAGGTATTTCCATTGTTCAAAACATGTTTTCCATTAGAAAAACAAGACTCAAGCTTACCTCCTATAAAAGCCCATCAATTAATGAAGAAAGAATCAGGACTGACATCATGGCCCAGCCAGTACTCTAAGACCTATTTGTATGTGGTTGGAAGTGAAGTTCAAGTTGATGGCTGAAGTCATGAGACAAGCTTGCATCTGGGATGGGGACGGGCAGACTTGCTCTTTCTTCCACATAATAAGCACCCCTGCTACAGCACAAATACTAGCCCCAGTACATCATGCATTCCGAAAATTTGTGTGGTATTGAAATCCTGGACCCTTCCCCACTGCCAAGGCTGCACATGTTGAGGAGAGCTGAAGGGATGACACAGGGCACCACTGGTTTACATCCCTATACCATTCTCCAAGTAGCAGCGAAGCCCAAGGGAACGGCAATGGTTTTGCCTCAGACCAGCAGCCAGCTCTCAACCTCGATAAACACAGCAGGAAATCAAGACGAGTCAGACCCTCATTTAAGGAGCTTGGTCCCATCCACATCAGTGTGTACATTGTGAAAATCTAATTGTGCAGCTCTAATTGGGGGGGTAGGCTGAGTACATCTACTGTAAAAACCACAAAACTCTCCACATCTGTTCCGGCGCACGGGGGGATGCTGGAAGAGTACTTTTCAAATCCATTACCCGAGAAAATCACATGCAAGTGTAAACAACCCTAGTCAGTCTGCACAGATTTGGCAACAGGCAACGGTGAAATTGGTTAAGTTCAGAGTTTACTGCCCTCCTTCTTTATTTTGGCATTTTTCCTCTCCCCTTGGCAAGATGGGCCGTATCTGTTGGCCTAAACGGTGCTGGGTTTCCAATACAATCTAAGTTGAATCTACGTGGATATGAAGTGAGGGCTATGTGTATTCCAAAAGCTGGATTCAACTTTATTTACTAGACTTATTTAAAACTATACCCATTTCTGACTGGTCTGTAAGAGATTCTACTGTAGCATACCCTAACAAGGCAAAGCAGCCGAATTAATGAGTCTCATGCAAATTAGGGTTGTTCTATGTCGTGGAAATAATTCTGGACTTGAAATAAGATGGAGGGAGCTAAAGTCTCACCTCTGACATATACTGGCTGGGAGCCATGGGTAAGTCAATTAATCTCTTTCAACTTCAGCTAAATCCTCTAGGAAATGGGAGAATACCTGAAGTTGCTGCCTCAGGAGACTGTTTGAAAGCTCACATGGGATCTTGTGTGTAAAGAGCTTTGAAAACATTCAGGTCCTATATGTATGTCAGGGCTACTACGAGGAGGAGGAAAAGGAGGAGAAACAGAGAAAGGGAAGCAGTTTGTCCTTGCAGACTCCCATTCCTATTATTGATGCTGCAGTGGAATGACTTCTCATGTTAAGTAAATTTTCTATAAATCAACTCACAGAACGAATGGGGGGATGAGCTGTGAAAGCCTATATTGATAGAACCACAATGGATGGAGCAGCTGTGCCTCTTCTCCCACAGTCTCCCACACATCTGGGGATGGTGTTCACTCTTTGGGCTCCTCTTTGCTAGAAGACAAATAAACTAATGCCCAATCTCAGATTTTTAAGTGTCTTTTAAGACTGTTCGTTTCCTGAAAGAGCCATTTAAAAAATGATGCATAAACACATTCCATCGGTCTTTATGGGCCATAAGGTAGCTGAGGAATTCTCAAGGGGCTAGGCAGATATGGACATAAATACTGGTTACAGAAACTCAGATCTCAGCTGTTTATTTAAGAACCTACCAGTTGGACTATTCCAGATTCCACTGCAGCTAGTTTTAGGGGTGGAAACAGAGATGGAACTGGTATTAGAAGACTGGTTTCAAGGTCTTCACTATCTCTGTGACCTTGGACAAGTTGCTTTACCTCACTAAGTCTCAGTCTCCTTATCTATAAAATGGATAGACAAGATCAGTGCTTGCCTAACTATGGGCCATGGAGTCCTAGACAGCCCTGCAGTTAGTATCAATGAATCCATAAATGAATGGCTAGATGGATGGATGGATGGCTGAATGAAGGAATGAAAAAAATATTTATCAAGCACTTAGTTTATACAGTTCTATCATCTGCAGACTGAATGAATATGTTCACAGAATATATCTGTTACTGTTTTCTACCTTAAATAGAAGTCATTGTAATGAATAAAATATAAATTAAAGAGCATCCCTGAACTCACTAGGTTTTTGTCACCATGTATTTTTCTCAACCAATGGTACTAACTCAAACAATTACTATCATGTTTATGCTGGAAAGGCTGTGAAATTTTTTTTTTTAATCCTAGTAAGAAGTCTTTATACTGAGGTGTATTGGAGACCTTTGGAAGTCCCTTTAACAAGCTGCAGCCATTAGCTCTCTGCTCTGTGGTGCATCCTTTTTGAATTGACGGATTTTAATTTATGAGTAGGGTTGAACCTATGGGTTATAGGTAGGGGAAATGAAATGTGAACAGTATTTGTTATACTGTGGCAGCATTTCAGTGCAAACACCAAAAGTGAGCATCAGCAAAAAGATGACCCTCCTATTTTGTATTTCACATGAGCACAAAATTAGATTCTTCTTATAATTACAGTCAGAAACATTAAAGGGGACAAATGAATGATTCAGAGAAGGAAGGGATTTTGCATGGTCATCTAGTCCCAACTCCCTCCTTCCACAGATTTGGAAATAGAGACTTATCAAGGTAAAGTGACTGAACCGAAGTTACATGAGCAGAGTTTTGGCCCAACTAGGACTCAAAATAGGTCCTGAGACGCCACATCTAGATCCCTTGACACTGTACCACACTCATGCCCAGGATCCTTTCCATCAATCAATATAGAAAAATTTCTTCAGCATCCACTATGTGCTAGGCACTGTGCCTCACATTTAGAGATGGATAAATCCTTTCTTCTTGTTAAGAAGAGAGTACAGTAACTCTGACATTTAGAATGACATGAAGAACTTATGCCAACCAAATGGTTTGTACACAGCACAATGATTTATATGCAAACAGGAGTAATTCCTGCTGCATATTTGGAGCAATAATCCCTCTGAAGGTAACTAGAATTCTGATTGAGGAATTTGGGGAAATGCAGAAAACTTGACAAGCTAAAAGTCACTGATATGACAAAGGACTAAGTGATTTAATGCCAATCACTTGAACTGTTGGATTAAATCAAGTTGTCCTCTTCTGGCCATTTGGGTTACTATAGCTCTTAACTTCAAGGCAAAAGAAAATCAATTACTTTGGGTGATTTTCTGGAGTGTAAATCTTCAAATATTATTTGTATTGGAAGTAATTTATTAGAAGTAATGTGTTCCCTAATATCTACCTCTCTGGCAAGGCACATTTTAAAAAGGGAATTAAGCAGCTGGACAGTTCTCAGGAAAGGGTGACCAAGTAGGGCATCAAGTTGGGGACCATGTACTAGGCAGATCAAAAAAAGGTGTGAATCAATCAAAAGTCATTTATTAAGCAGACTTGGAGGACAGGGAGGACAGTTGGATTCCAACTATCTTCAAGTATTAAAAAGTCTGTGAAATGAAGAGGGATTAGATTTGTTCTGTATCACCTCATGAAGCAGAACAAAGAGCAAAGTGTGGACATGCCAGAAAGACAGATTCTGGTGACTGGCTATCTGTGTGTCATTGGGTCTTTGTGCCTCAGTTTCCTTACCTGTAAAACATGAGGATTAGAATAAATGACCTTCAAGGTCCCTTCTGGTCTCCTATTCAATCTTATTCCTTTCTTTGTGAGATGAATATAGATAAAAATTTGAATTTTTGCTTTATCTATTCCCATTACTTTGGACACAAAGTTGTGGGGTGGGGTATGGTACCTGGTGATATTCTGAGATTTTCTAAGCACTGGTAAGTTCTCCGAGGAAGGAGGAGACTGAAGTTAATGAGAAAGAATCTGTTGTGACTTCAGGGATCATTAGTACTGCTGGAGTTAGCACAGGCATGCTACACATAAGATCAGCCCAACCTCTGAGTCTAACAATGACATCGTTAATGCATGACACCAGCAGACACTGAAGCCCCCACAGTCACATTGTTTATTTATAACATGGTTCCTATGGCGCCACCTGCCCTCTCTGATAGTGTTTCCCCTACCACCCTGCTGTCAAATATGACTTCAGGTACCAGCAAAAAGTAGAGAGGTTGGGGGGAGGGGAGGACTGAGAGCAATACTACCATATTCCCATTTCCCTTAAGTATCTCTTGCTACAAAACTGGGTGGGTCCTGCCTTATGAGAAGGAGGACTCCCACTCTGTTTCAAAGGAGTTGAAACTTAAGAACTTGGAAAGACTGTTGGAAAAAAAAAACTGCTCACTGGGTGGATTTTTCCAAGTTCTCACAGCTCTAATGAGGATGGTGTTGGTGAGAGGCTATTTGCCAGCATGCCCTTGGCAACCCATTCTTCCCATCTAAGTGAGCGTAAAATGAAGACAAAACGTGAATTGACATACAGCTTTAACAAACACAGGAGTCCTTTCGGTGACTTTGAGCTGAGATATCACCTGGTCACCTCTTCTAGCAGGCAGCCTTCTGACTCTACAACCAAGAGTGGGATGGATGAAATGGTTCCTACCCAGGCCAAGCAGAGGTGGCAATGAATGGAAAACTGCCCCACTGACCGTCACTATGACAAGGAGGGAAGAAGGCAGCCCAGTAACTCAGCAGTAAAGTAGAAGATAATGCCTACATTCCTTTGAAAGCAGAGCTCCAGGACAGATATTTGAAAGAAGATTCAGATCATCTCCAAGCTGGAAGGGACCTTGAAGGCCATATCTGATTAAGAATCCTTATTACAACACACTCAAACATTGCTCATCCAGTGTTTACTTAAAGACCTCCAAGGAGGAGGAAACCTCCTCCTCCTCCTATTCTACAGTTAGCAAGCTTTAATTGCCTAACTCTCTTTCCCTGCAAATTCCTCCCACTGACCCTGGTTGTTGTGCCCTCTGGGACGGAGCAGAACCAGACCAATCCCTTTTCCCCATCATAACCCTTCATATACCTGAAGATGGCTATGATGTCCTGCCTCCAGCCAGTCTACCTCCTGCCCCTGACCTCCAACCCTCAACTTTTCTAAGTCAGATGTCTGTAGCTCTCTTAATTAATTCCTCTTTAGAGATCATTGGAATGACCTTCACGCTCCTGGCTGCCTGCCTCTGAATGGCCTCTAACCTAGTAAAATCTTGCCTGAAATGGGATTCTAGAAAAGAACACAGTCTGCCAGGTGTGGAGGACCTCAGTGTTATTATTTCCTAGCCCTGGACATGATGTGTATGATGTGTGACTTGGTGGATAAAGGGTCAGACTCAGGGTCAAAAGGAAAGACCTAGTTTTCATTCGTATCAGAGACCCATACTAGATGCGTGACCCTGAGAAAGTCCCTTAGCATCCTCACCTCTTGGTGTCTTGGGGGACTCTCTAAAACAGGGGTTCCTAAATTGAGGATCTGTGGATGGATTCCCCAGGGATTGTGGGCTTAAATGAAGGGAAAATATACTATTATGACCACTAATCTAAGACTTCCTTTGCTATCCTCTATTTCATTTTGTGCATTTAAAAACATCACTCAGAGAAGGGGTCCATTAGATGCACTGGCTGGCCAAAGGAGTCCAGAACACTAAGAAGTAAAGAATCCTTGTTCCAGGACTCTGCTGGAGAGCAGGTACTACAGAGCTACTTTAGTGAAGAGCTTCCTCATCCCAAGTTCCCCTATCACTGAGGAAGCAGGTCTGCTTCACAACTCAGTCTATGTCTGCACTTTTCTGGGCTGCTGTATCACACTATTGATCCACACTGAGCTGCCAGCTCCTTGAAACTCAGACTTTTCCATATAAATGGCTGTCTAGCCATGCCTCCCTCAGCTCATACTTGGAAAGTTCATTTTTTTTTTAATCCGAGTATAAGATGGCAAAATAATGGCCCTTCTGCAATGGGCTGTCCATTTGCTGCTCCCTTCATCTCTGAATCTCAAGGCTATTGCATTATTCATGGGCTAGAGTGCATCGGAGCCCATGTGCAAATCCTGTTGCATCCAGGCCCCCATAAATTAAGGGCAGGCAGTGGGAGAGGAGCCACTCTGTGGCTTTAAGAAGTAGCTGGGTCCCCAGCGCCAGGGGCCTGGAGCTTCAGCTGCATTCTTAGCTCACTTTCCCTTCTGCAGTGACCTCAGCCTGCCACAATACTGCCATTCATGCAGATGGCGTGGAAACCCTGCGCACAAACGTCTCATTTAGCCCCATAAAAATGAATATTGAGCTTGTTTGATTAAAAATGAAAGAAGGTCCATACTGGTGTGTCTTGGGGGTCTGAGGGGGTGGGGGGAGGGAGTCTTGATCAGCTGCATTTCAAGGCCGTACCTTGAAGAGAAAGACTTCCAAGGCCATTTCTGAAAACTGTATTTCCTTTTCCTCAGGCTGGCCTTTTCTTGTTTTACTTGCGTGCATGTCAGTCTTTGATTCCCTGCATTCCTCACTTCTAAAAAGCTAATCAGAGGTAACTGAGACAATGAATCTTTTCTTCCAACACAAAAATGGCCCATCTTGACATTTTCATGTCAAGAAGGGGCTGAGAAAGGCCTGCCTCCTCTCCCTACACCTGAGGGGCTTCTTGCAAACACACACACACACACACACACACACACACACACACACGCACACACACACACACACTTACCTTTTCAAACATACTGCCTGACCATCTAAATCAAAACTGTCATTTTACTGATAGTTTCCACTGATAAAATAGGACATTTTGAAATTCCATCTAAGCTCAAGCACAGAGAATTGAAGGAAGGCCTTTCTTGAAAAATCATCTGGCAAAATGGGTACCTGGACAGCTTTGTTGACTCCAACTGAGCATCAGGTTGAATTATCTGAATATGTGTTGTTTCCCACGAAAAGGATATAAGCTCCTTGAGGGTAAACACTTTCATTTTCATCTCTGTATCATCACGACCCAGCATAGTGCCTGGCATAGAATGATATTTAAACTGTGTTGTTGTCATTAAATGAGTTTTTTTCTTTCCATAAAATAGAGTACAACTGTCACACAGAGGGCATGAGCCCTTGGACCTAAATATGATAAAAAAAAAATCCCCTCCATATTTATTTGTCAAAAACTGGGACAAAAACTTAGAGGCAGCTAGATGATAGAGCGGGAAGCCCTAGAGTCAGGGCAACCTGAGTTCAAGCTCAGACTCAGATACTTCCTAGCTGCGTGACCCTGGGCAAGTCACTGAACTTCGGCCTGCCTCAGTTGCCTCCACTGTAACAAATGGGGATAACAATAGCTGCTTCTTTACAGGACTACTGTGAGTATCAAATGAGATGATATTTGTGAAGTGCTTCACATAGCCTGGTCCATAGTAGGTGCTCTTTCCTCTCCCCCACCCCACCAACAGTTGGGGCTGGCTAGCTGACATGAGACAACATGCTATCTTATAGACTCAGATCAGAGTATGACTAAGCATTGTCTTTGCTAGCTCAGCACTGGCTCCAGACTTAAGGCTGTTGACACAATGCCAGCCTCGGTAACCACTTCAAGGGGAGTCACGGCTGTCTTGTAACCCTGACAAATGCCTCAGATTTTCATCCACTTAAGGAAGATGAGCTGTCAGAGGAGAAGAATTCCCCTCTCCTTGGCCCCTGTTCTATCTATCCCAATACACCATCATTAGCCCCTGCCACCTAACCACCTCTAGCCTCATGGAGGTGTCAGATGGGCTGGCAGCATGGCCATCAGTCTGTCCTCAGACGCAGGCTGATGTTTGGGAAGGCTCTTAGGAATTCAGAGCCTCTTCTTTCATCCTCCAGACCCTCTGTGTGACCATGCACGTACTTCTGGATCAGTACTCAGGACAAGGACGGCTGTTGTAACATTCCAAGATGATAAATGGAACCATAACTAGGGAAGGTGGTTGGTGCTTTGGCCCAAGGGGCCTTTGGCAGCACAGAAGCGATCCAGGTTCGATGAGGGCAAGGGCAATTTCAGTTTATTCCAGTTCTAACCCTTGGTAGGCAGCTGATTGATCAAATGGGCAAGGTTAACACCTAGTTATCAAGAACCACTAGGCATGCATAGTCTCTATATAAAAATATTTAACAGGTTCCTACTATGTGCAAAGTAATGAGCTGAAGGCAGAAAGTCCCATCCTCCAGGAGCATATATTCTACAGGAGGTAGATAGCTGGAGAAATAAAGCACCCATTAAGTGCTTATTATGTAGCACTTACTAGGTAGCCAACACATGCATCTATATTGAGCTTATACAAAATCCACTCCTCCCTCCCTCCTCTCTCTCTCTCTCTCTCTCTCTCTCTCTCTCTCTCTCTCTCTCTCTCTCTCTCTCTCTCTCATCTACAAGGGAGCACTGACCTTTTGAAGGGAGCCAGGTACTACACTCCAACAGGCAGAGGAAAATAGGAAGTGAATTCCAGGGAAGGGGGACATCGATGGGAGATGGGAAAAGGTGGGAGCAGCCAGAAGTCAGTTTGACTGGATTGTAGAGTGTGGGAAAGAAGTCCCTTGGGGAGGTTGGAGCCAGGTGGGAAAGGGTTTTTAATGCCAGTCATGTGTATTTGATGCTAGAGGGGATAGGGAACCACTGAACTTCAGAAAAAGAAAAAAAAGTTTATCAAGCAAAGCAGTAACATGGCCAGAACTGCACTTAGCACAGTGTACTGGCATATAGTAGGTGCTTAGTAAATATCTGTTGAATTGAACTTTAAGAATCATGAGCACATTAGCCCGATATTGAAAGCTTAAGGAAACCTGCTATTTCCTTTTCAGATAAATCCACCTCTTACAAATCATTCCTTACTGGTATCACTTCCATGGCAGGACTCAAATAAGGATTTAATTTCCATATCATTGCACTATTATTGCATGCTAATGAGGAACCAGAATATATTGAAACCTTATTGTGCTCAGGTCTCATTGCAAAGCTGCAGACACATCTCTATAAGCCTCATCACATATGGTTCCTATAATCACTATTTATTTGTTAAAAGTGGAGACTAGCAGCCTCTCATTAGCCCTCATAAAAATGCTTATGTGTTGCATAGTTTGGGGATGGATTTCTCACATATCATTCAACAAAATACATCAGGTGTGTGTGTGTGTGTGTGTGTGTGTGTGTGTAACTTTAAAATAACTTCTTCTGTGAGTAGCCCTTCCTTCTGAATGAAAGGTTCCCACTAAAAAAGTTACAAGGAAATCTCCCAATCACACTTAGCTGAAGGGCTGCCTATCCTCCAGCAAAGAATTGCCTCGTTTCTATTAAAAATGCAGCATTGATGTATGGCTAAAAGGAGGTATATTCTACAGTGGGTCAAATTCTGGTCCTATGAAAGGTAGGATGTACTTTCTATGTTGTTCTTACTTGTGGGGAGAAAGCCCAACGATTGCCAACAATGATGTCATGTTTCAAGCCTTGGCCAACTTCTCGACCAATTGGATTCCATTTCAGAGACATGTCAAACTATTTATCTTGAGAAAAAAAGCTGGCAATTTCATTAAACACTTCTACTCATCCCAGGGTATTAGGTACCCCTAGAAACCCAATAAACACCAAGTAATGCATTGTGACAAATCAGCTACTTCTGTAATTATGAGCATCGCTGCAACTAGCACTAATCAAAGTACCAACAACACACTTTGCTTATGACGCGGAGCTGAACAAAATGTCCTAATTTCACAGATTTAGAGGAGGAAGGGATCTCAATGGTCACTCTGTCTAATTTCTCATCTTAAAAGTGACCAAACAGGTCCAGAAAGGACAAGTGACTTGTCTAAGGTAATGCAGGTCAGCAAGTGACAGACCCAGATCCTCTCACTGCAAATTCAACCTTCTTCCCTTACAGGCACCAGGCTACCTCTTCACTTTGCTTGCCTAAAGTCACACAGGGAATGTGAAAAAGGAGATGGTAGTATCTGTGCAGTAACCAAGCTTGAACTTGAACCCAAGTCCGCTGGGTGCAAGTTCAATGCTCTTTCCCACTGTATCCTATCAACTTACAGGAGAAGAGCCAGCCTCTGTTTTATCCACTGTGCACATAATGAACCTCTGGAAGCTGATAAGGGTGGAGCCCTGAGACTGAAGCTAGCTCTCCCTCAGGGCTCCATGCCTCGTTTCCTCTCACAGGAGAAGAAAGAAGCCATAGGAACTGCTTCCACGGGACCCTGTGCCTCTCCCTGAGAATCACCACATCCTGTGGACAGGTGCAAGCACCAGGCTGGGAGGAGATGGGACCTGCCAGTGGCAGACCTTCAAAAGCATTAAGTTCATATTAATGATTCAATGCAACAAATCTCATCAATAAATCAGTGGTCTCCGCTCTCATCTTGTCTGACTTAGTAAGCAGCTGGTTATGTCAAAGGCACTGAGGGGCCCATGGGATCATAGAAGTGGAAAGGACTCAGCAGCCAGCTGGACCAATCCCCCGCATTCTACAGAAGAGGAACTCGAGGTACATAAAGGCTCACTGAGCTAAAGCCAAATGGAACTGTAAAGGCTTCTGTGCATCACCCTCATTTTTATAGATGAGGAAACTGGGGCTCACAGAGTTAAGGGACCCACTCAAAGTCACAGAGATAAAAACAAAGCCAGGTTTTGAACCCGAGTTCTTTTACTCCAAAGCTAGTAGTATGTATTCTTTTCAGTGTACTCCAGACAGACTCTCATATTCTCACACGCACACGCATGCAGGTAGAGAAGTACCGAGGGTGTCAGGTTGTCCTAGAGCCAGAAGTTGTGCATGTTTCAGTCAGTTTCGCCTCCTGATGCTCAGGGTGGCTCTGACTAGGCTCCCCAAAGTCATCTTAGCCCAGCTGGACCCTCAATCTGTCAGTAGATCGTGGGACGCCTGCCCCAGGAGAGGAGTCAGCTGTCTGTTCCCTAGTCCAGTCCAAGCCTGGGGCAGACACTCCAGACCCAGGCTCCCATTTCATTTCAGGACAGATTCCCTCAGAATAGGAGTCTTTCCTATTCTGGAGCCAAATCCAGGCTCCCAAGGACTAGATTTCCTCTGCCCAAACCATGTTCTTTCTTTCTTCAAAACCAACAATGGTGATCTGGGTTACGCAGGTACAGCAGAAGGTGGAAAAGTGAATAGGAAGTGTCAGAAGTGTCCTGGCTTCAAACCCCACCTCTAACACGCTGTAGCTGTGTGACCATGGCCAAGTCACTTAACATTCTGTGGGCCTCAGTTTCCTTATCTGTAAAATAAGATAGCTGAACTAAAACAAATAAATGAAAAGGATGAAGTATTTTATTAAGCATTTAATAGGTGCCAAACACTTGGCTAAATGTAGGGGATAAAGGCAGAAACACAAAATAGCCAAGGAGATGACGCTAATTTGGGCTTGTTGTTCAGTTGTATCTGACTCTTTGCGACTCTACTTGGGGGTTTCTTGGCAGAGATACTGAAGTTGTTTGCTATTTTCTTCTCCAGCTCATTTTAAAGATGAGGAAACTGAGGCAAACAGGGTGAGGTGACTTGCCCAGGGTCACAGAGCTAGGAAGGCTGGATCTGAACTCAGGTCTTCCTGACTCCAAGTCCAGGGTCTATTCACTATACCACCTAGCTGCACCCTTAATTTGGGGAGAGAATACTTAAAAGAAAGTTTAGCTGCAGAGAGGAGGAGATAATCTAGATGTCCCAAGGTATAGGAGTGAGGGAGAGGAGATGACAAGTCTATGATCATACGATGAAATAGCAGCATAGTAGTAATAAGAGTAACTTACACCAAAACACAGAACTTCCCATCACCACCTGGGAAGGAGGTGCCACTATTATCCCCATTTTACAAATGGGAAGACTGAGACTTCAAGAGGTTAATTGGCCTCCCTTCATGTGATATTTGGGCTGACTAAATGACAAGATGAATGTAAAATGCTTTGTGTTGTATATAAATGCCTATCACCACCATCATCATCATTATTATTGCTCCTTGAGGTTATTTCGCTTTTCTCTCTTTGTGTCACCAGAGCCAAGCAGCGTATCAGGCACATGGCAAGCATTCCACCCACACTGCTAAGCGTAGTTCAATGGGCAGAGCCTATAGCACATGAATATCACGATTATTTTTCATCCCACTTATCTCCAGCCATTAGTTAATGAACCCTAATTTGAGAAAAGCCCCTCTGCCCTAATATCCGTCAATGTTCTGCTAGACAATATTCATCAGCTTCTGCTGAGTCTCTGTGGCATTTGTTTGAAAGGAAGGAAGACCCCTATGTGCCTTGCATCTGGTGTGACATCTCACTCCCACCCTTGTGGATGCAGGTCTATGGTCCTCCCATCCAGCAGGGAACATGTGTTTCCTCCCAGTAGCAGTGCCATTAACAAATTAAAGGATGACGTTGGTAAACAAAGGGCATTTTTCATCATCCATTCCCCACTGAGAGACTTTGATCCCTGTGTCAGGCAAAGCAGGGGCCATCCCTGCCTTTCTATCTCTTAGTATATGAACCACAGGAAGCCTGTCATCCATATCAGCCTGCTAGATGTCTCAGAAACCTCCCTGATCAGAGAGAGGGAAGTACAAAGGGGATGCAGCTTCAATAAGCTAATGGAAGAAATAACATCTGAAAATCAGTTTGTCAGACATGCTACTACAAGACCTTTCTGTCTCAAAGTCAGGAAAGCTCCAGAATGCACATTGGCTCGAGCCCTTCACCCGGGAAGGTGAGCCCTTCCACCCCGACATGCCTCTAGGCTGTGGCCCTTTGGTGTTGTGTGTATGTCTGTCACGGCCCATCTCTCATCTATCACTTTCAAAGGGATGGAGGTTGGGTTCCTTTTGAATTTTGCTGGCCAGGCATCAACTGGATTGCTCTTCATTCTCCTGGCCATTCTAAATCCCCTTTGCTCATTAATAAAGTCCATCTTTGACTACAGTCTGATTAGATACAGTCTGATTAGATACAGTCCTGGGCATTCATCTACTTTTATCAGGGGACAGATGCTACAAAGACGTTTTCAGCAACAGTCGATAAAAGAATGTTCAATCACTGCTCTACTATAACAGCATTGGACAACTCAGGTACTAAAGCCATTAATGGGGAATGATAGACACATGCACATCTTCAGCTGTAGAAAACATGTGTTTTACATTAAGTGTTCAAGGGGCACGCATGATATCTTAATCTCTGATCACACATAAACTATATATTGAAGAGAATATTAAACTAAAGAGGAGAGAGAAAGGAAAAGGAAGGAGAGAAAGAAGAGGAGAAAAAAGAAAAGGAGAAAGGAGGAGAAAGAAAAAGGAAGGGAAAAGGGAGACAAAGGAAGGAAGAAAGGAAAAAGGAAGGGAGAAAAAAGGAAAGATGGAAGTAAGGAAGAAAAGAAAGGAAGGAAAGAAACCAGGAAGAAAGAGGGAAATAAAGGAGGAGGAAGAGAGAGGAAAGAAGGAAAGAAAGAAAGAAGGAGAGGAAGGGAGGAAGGAAAGAATTCCTTGGCCCACCTGCCTCTGAACTCCTGTCCAACTGAGGCAAATCATGGAAGCTCTCAGAGCCTCTGTTTATCATCTGTAAAATGAGACAAGTATTTTCTTCTACCCTGGGGATGGCTGCATTTTTTCCAAGAAATTTTGGCATTTCTTTTTCAGATAAATTTCTCAAATGAAATAATGTAGCTCTAAAAGCTGCTGTTTTAAGACACTGGATTATTTGCTGCTGCTAATTATGATATTTTTCCATCACATCCATGGGATAATTTTTAGCAAACCATCGCCTTTGAATTCTATGCCCATAGTGGTGCCTTGACCCTGAGAAGTAGGTTTTGTCATCAAGAGATCCCAGATCACAGACTAGAACAGCAAGTGTGAAAGAGAAAATTTTTGAAACGTTCTTTTACAAGCCACTACTCTCCAGAATCATAAATTTTCAGTGGGAAGAGATCACAGAAACCTTGTAGCCCAACTTGCATCTCAATGACTGTCCCTTCTACTTCAGATTCCTCAAATGGCACAGCGCAGTAGTTAAGGGGAGTGTACTAACTGACAAGACAGCCCACGCTACCTTGGGGTAGCCTTTATCACTACAAGTAATTTTTCCTTACATCCACTGGTCTGAATTCTGTGCCCAGAACTAAACCCTGGACATCTCAACTGTTCTGCCCAGGACAGAAGATTCAGAACAATCACCTCGATACTGTCGTCTCGGACGCTTTCCTCTCTCTGTGAAGATGACACATGCAAACCTAAGGCTCTCTTTGAGCAGGAGCTCATGAGATCCCCCACCCAGCATGTTTATTTGCTGATTTTTAATAGGAATGTGGCAAACAAAAGGAAATGTTCTTCGGAATATCTTAACAGGGTGAACTAGTCCTAATTCCCATCTCTTTCCTAATAGTGATTTCTTTATTTATTTAAGGATAAAAAAAAAAAAAACAACATCAAAACCTTGGAAAAAGGTGATACAGAATTTAAGCAGAGACAGGAGCCAGGTACTCTGATTTAAAATAAAGGTCTAGGGACCTATGGTGCAGCTGAGAAGTTTCCAGCCTCTCCTCCAAATATTCTCAAAACTGAACCTCATTTTGACATGAAACATCTTCTTTCTATTAGCTGTCCCCATCCCCCCGAGCCTGGGTAGTTACAAAATCAAGAACGAATGGCTCCCACTGTCTTTTGCCTGCCCTGGGTTAGATGGGGCCAAGTAATGCCAAACCAAGGCCTATGCAGCAGAAGCAGCCCCAGAAATGACCTTAAACAACTCAGAGTACAGGAAACTTGAGAACGGAAGCTAGGAAGAGCTGGGTTTAAATCTAGCCTTGGATTGATAGCCAGCCCTGGGCAAGTGACTTCACCTGAGAGCTTCAGGAAACCCTAGGATGCCAAATTGTAGAAAAAGCACCCAGGAATTTCCCGATGAGGGAGGTCTCTACAGCATGAAAATCCCTGGTCTAATCCTTATCATTATCATCCAAGAACTTTGACTCTGGAGTCAAAGGATTTGGGTTGAAATGTTCTCTCTACCATTTATTTACTATCTATGTGAAGAAGTCTCTGTTTTCTTGTCTGTAAAATGGGGGGGGGTGGTTGTACTAGATGGCTTCTGAGGTCCCCTCCAGTTCTTAGGGGTCAGGTAGTGTATTAGGCACTGGGGACACAAAGATAGACACAAAGCAGTCCCCTTCGTTCAAGAATCTTATAATCTCTTGGGTTGGGGTATGGATGGCTCTGGAGGAGAGAGTGAGGCTGATGACTTTGCACAGCCCTCCCTCACTGAAATCCAATTCACTGTCATGGCATGGCATCAGCTCCCTGATGTCATACACTTAGAGAGGGAAGGACGAACAAGGGTGGATTCATGCACTTGGGTGCATATATGATCCTAAATAAGTGTAAAAAACACAAAGTAAAAACAAAGTAATTTGTGGTAGAAGGAACCAGCTGCAGCAAGTCAGCATAGGTCATTGCTGTTGTTTGTATGGTTTGTTTGTAAGGGCAAACAAAATCCCTAGCTTGTTTTCAGGCGAGTGACTTAGACTGCCTTCTAACCAGGAGCTCCAAGCTCCCAGTGGCATTAGCCAACCTTCTGTTGTGTCTGAGGAAATGTATCTGCACCAATAATGTTTTCTCAGGAGATTTCATTACTGAAAAGGCTCATTAGAAAAGACATTAAAATACTAATTACCTCATAAACTATTTAGTTGTGTACCCAGTGGGAGAGTACTCACTCCAGTTCCAACTCCTTCCAGAGAGAGCTAATCAATTAATGTTCATTAGGGTCTGAGGGCTGCTGACTATGGGAGGAAGTCAGAGGGTATCTGGAGAGGGGTGGGGCTGAAACCAAAGGGAGCCTCACTCATCTATGGGTGTAGGGGGAGGAGAAGTAGAAATAGAAACCTGTCCTGTCTGGGCTTCTCAACATGGGGGCCAGGCCACCTCCAATGGGCAGTTTACTATGGTAGATGTCACTAATGGCCTTTGTGGGTAAAGAATGGATAGCCCCAGGCAGATGACCATTTTCACAGGACATGTGGTTTAGAGAGGGATGATAAAATGAAACCATTGGGTTTCATGGGACTGGGAGGAGAGGGAGGCGGTAGAATATGGTAGAAAGAAAACTGATGATGAAGTCAGAGGGTGTGAGTTCAAACCCCAGCTCTGGCATGTACTGTGCATGTGACCTTGAGAAAGTACCTTCTATTCCCTAGGTCTCAGTTTCCTCAGCTGTAAAATGAAGAAGTGGGATAGAAGCATTACTACCATCACTTATTTCCCCATGATGAAAACTCTCCAATTCAAAAACACTCAATTTTTTGCCTACCCTATGTGCTAGGAGCTGGGGATAAAAAGACCAAATCGGTTTTCATTTCAAGGAATCTACATTGAAATAGGGACCCCTACCTACACAGAGAAATAAATAGACTAACAGAAAGAGGGAGAGACCACTAACAGGGTGCTGAGGAAAAGTTTTCTGTAGCAAGAGCTGCCTGAGATGAGCCTTGACAGAAACTAGGGATTTTAAGAGGCAGAGGTGTGAAGACAAAGCATGCCACGCCAGGCAAAGGTGGAGAGGTGGGAAATGGATGACTAATTTAGGGAAGGGAATGTTGGCCGTTTGTCAGAAATGTAGTGAAACAGGATTAAATGAGTCTGAAAAGATAGTTTGAAGGAAGATTGAGAAGAATTTTTCTTCTTACTGATTTCATTATCAAGCCCTGGTATTTCTATTTTATCTTCAAGGGAGCAGTGATCATACTGATCATTCTTGAGCTGGGGAATGACATGGTCATTCTTGCTCTTGAGGAAGATGGTTTTGGCCCTTGGGTGGAGGCTCATTTACTTTTACCTTCCAATTCTAAAGGAGGATTCTTTAAAAATGCGTGTGTGTGTGTGTGTGTGTGTGTGTGTGTGTGTGGTATATATAAAACTAACAGTGAAACTCTTCCATGTCACTGAAACTAGGTCCCTCTTCCAAAAAAAAAGAGAAGCTTTTCATCTCCTCAGAGGCTAATTTCTAAAGGAAATCCAAAAGTCCACAACCCATTTTTTGAACTCAGGTTCAGGACTTTCCTTTTCCCCTCATTTGCATGACCAAATATTTAGTCAGGCTCTGCAAAGCACCTCAGGGCACCCAGTTGGAGTCTGATCTGCCAAGCTGGGCTCTGGGTTCCTGCCAGGTAGGATCCTCAGGTCTACAGGTGACTGACCTGCTCCTTTCAGTGGAGAGCAGGGAAGAGGGAGCCCTGTCTGCATTTGTAAGGTGGGGAGAAGAGCTTTATGCAGTTTATCCGCTTCACACAGCCATTGGCAGTTTGGGGTGGTTCTCTGTCATTTCCTGAGCAGTAGTGATGTTTTCTGAGCTGGGCCCAAGTGGGAAGAAACCAGCTCTGTCTCAGATCTCAGGTCAGCTGGCCCAAGGTCCTGGGAGGAGTTCATCCTCTCATCTGGACAATCCAGATCACATGGAGACAGGAGGCGGCTCTGGCTGCCTCAGTGGCAGCAGTGCCCACATCTGGGCTAGGGATGAAGGGAAGGGGCTCCTGTTTGGGAAGGCCAATCTACTGTGGGCTTTCATCCAGCAACTGCCTGGAAGTTCCAGAGAAGCTTCGCTGACTTTAGGAATTCAGTGTAATAAGCTTTTGCTGAGCAGATATAATGGGGAAAAAGGGAGGGAAATCAGGAAGGGCTTCCTGTAGGAAAGTGGCATCTGAACTGAGACTTGAATAGGTGGAAGTGAGAAGGCAGTGATGTCCAGGCAAGAGGGACAGACTGCCTAAAGTACAATGGCGGTAGATAAGATGTTAAGCAGGGAAGTGACCAGGCTTTGAATCACAGAGCAAACTCTTATCAGGTGTTCCCAATTTTACTGGGGCTTTTATGGTTTCCTGTTTTGGAATAAATAGTCTCATGCCATCGACCTTTTCTATAGGACTATAGATTTAGAGCTGGAAGGAATCAGAGATCTTCTAGGGCAAGCCCTTCTTTTTTCAAGAGGAAGGAGTTTAGACCCAGAAAGGTGAAGGAGAGCTTGCCAAGCTCACAAAAGTGAGTAATGAGCAGGGGCAGGATTTGAACCCAGGTCCTCAGACTCCAAATCCAGAACTCTGAGCAAATAGCCTTAATTCAGAAGAGG
This sequence comes from Bettongia penicillata ogilbyi, assembly GCA_023548195.1. NCBI lineage: Eukaryota > Metazoa > Chordata > Mammalia > Diprotodontia > Potoroidae > Bettongia > Bettongia penicillata. The sequence continues at coordinate 3,682,909 of JAJHZJ010000453.1, forward strand.
CAGAAAGTCAGTGTACCATCTGAATTACTGCGGGGTGAATTTCTCCTACTGTCCCTTAGTAAAACCAAAGGAAGGAAAGGTCCATCTCCTCCCTGCTGGTCTGTGAATCCTCCAATGTGGTCACACACATATGGAGGAGAGAGGAAAAAGAAGTCGGCTCTATTTCCGGGAGGATTCCTACAGACACGCAACTCGGAGGATTTGTGAAAGCCTTCGGGGTTTTTCATGATGAGGAGGTGCCGGAAAGGTGAAGTAAGACTACAAAATGACTCCAATGAGCTTGGCACCGAGGGGGCCGGATTTAATCTTCCTCCCCGGTCATTTTCATCTCAGTTACCTCATTTGTAGGACAGAAAAGATCAGTCAGTCCCTGTGCCATCCAAGAATCCCGATGTATCAATTAGAAGGGAGAGCTGGGCTTTGTTAGACTATCGCCCATGTTCCAAGGACCAGGAAACGCTGAGCAGGCTTGGAATCGGTACCTTGGCCAAGAGAGGAGCGGAGGCTCTTGATCTCTCCTGTCGCAATTAGGAACCTGAAGTCACGTAATAGCTGAGGACATGAGGACGCGATGAAGTGACTCGTGGTTTTCAAGGCAGACAGTCGACTTTACAACCTCCTGAGTTCTTCCAGGAAGGGATCATGAGTTCTGACACTACGGAAATCTGGAAGTCATTTCACCGCCCCGTGCCTCAGTTTCTTCATCTTGTAGCTGGAGGACCGAGGTTCAAATCCTACTCTCGACACCTCCTACTTGAATGATCTTGGGCAAGTCGCTTCCCCATTAGATGGTGAATTCCTGGAGGGCAGAGACTAAGCACCTAGTACTGTGACTAGGACATAGAAGGAGCTTAATAAATGCACACTGACTTCACAGTTTACCCTCTATGAACCTTGTTTTTCTCCTCCTTAAAATAAAGGGATGAGAGACCTCAGCTTTCCTTCCAGCTTTACATCTATGATAATAATCATGACAGGGCAGCTAGGTGGCACCATAACAGAAAGCACAGGGCTTGGAGCCAGGAGGACTCTAATTCAAATCTGACCCTGGGCAAGTCACTTAACCCAGTTTGCCTCAGTTTCTTCATCTGTAAAATGAGCTGAAGAAGGAAATGGCAAACCATGGATAGAGCACTGCATTGCAACCCGCCAGAAGATGGATTCCAGTCTAATATCTTGAATTATTTTGAGCAATTCAATTATTCAATCTGACAAGCATTTATTAAATACCTACTATGTGCCAGGAATTGTGCTAGATACAAAGTCAAAAATGAACCAGTTTCCTCCCTTCACCTCTGCCAAGAAAACCCTAAATGGGATCACAGTGACTGAAAAATGACTAAATAACAAAAATAATGATGAGAATAGTCAGCGTTTCTAGGGCTCTTTAAGAACTACAAAAGTGCTTTGTAAACATTATCTCAAAGGATCCCTACAATAACCCCAGGAGTTAGGTGCTACTATTATTTCATTTTACAGATGAGGAAACTGAGACAGGCAGAGGTTAAGTGACTTGCCCAGGGTCACTCAGCCAATAAATATCTGAGGTCACATTCAAACTCTGATCTTCCTGACTCCAGGGCCAGTACTCTATCCACCACATCCAGCTGTGCTCCTGTGTGACCATCTGACCCACAGAACTTGGGTATGTGGCCACCTGACAGAAGACACATTTCTTGAGTCACCCTGCTCCTTTCTTTCTTGGGGAACTGAGTGGCACTGATCACTGATGAGATACCTGGAACCTAAAATGGTCAGACACTGAAGACAAGGTCCAGAGTGACTTGCTCCATGATTGTAACACAGGAGGATGGGAAGGGGAAAGACTTGCACTCCCATCCCCCTCCCAGAAACTCTCCATGACATCCACTGTCCTAAAGCACATAACTTGTTGCTGAATTTTCCTTCTCAAAGGCAGGGCACAAGTCTCAGATATTCCATTTTAGAAGTGACTCTAGGCAGTGATTTGGAACCAAAGGTTTTTTTTTCCCTTCTCATCCGATCATCACGCCACTCATATTTTCAAAAGCCATGCCTCCACCCAGATCTCAGTATTTTATAACATTTTCTTGTGTGACCTCCCTCCTGTCTGCCTCTCCTGAATCTTGCAACATTTTCAATGGACTGGGTGTCTGGGACAACTCTAAACAGACACCTGGGATCTGTATTATTCAGACACCAAGGCACTTCAGAGTTCTTGAAAACAATCACTCAATCTATCAATATTTATTAAGCATCTGCTAAAAGCCAGGCACTGTGCTAAACACTGGGGATACAAAAAGAGGTCAAAGATAGCCCCTGCCTTAAAAGAGCTACAAGCAGAATGAATATGAAATAACTCATTAAGGGAAGGCATTAGAATTAAGAGGGGCTGGAGAAGGCAAGAGAGCCCTCACAGTTAGTGGTCCCTATTCTGAACTCCATGAAAAAGAGACTTTTCCTGAGACCTGTCAGGGGTTGAATGTCCCAAGGAAAAGGGAAGTCCCCAGAATCTGCCTCCTGTTTCAGTTATGAAAACTGCCAGAAATTTAGATTGGGTAACCTGAATGGTCCAAAGATCAAATGGCGCCAGCAACACATGAGTTTAAATTGCATCTCTGACATTTAGGATCATGAATTTTGAGCTAGAAAGGTCCTTAGAAGTTATCGTGTTTAACATTTCTCCCCAATAGATGAGAGAACTGAGGCCCAGATTGGTGAAGTCACTTGTCTAGTTTCCTAGGTAGAAATTCAACCCCAGAAGCCATTCCAAAAAAAAAAAAAAAATCGGGGGCGGAGCCAAGATGGCGGAGTAGAAGGACGCACATTTACAAGCTCTGAAACCAAAGCCCATAGAATTAATGTAAAAAGAGACCCCCATAACTTTTGGGTCAATACAAGGTGTGCAGAAATGGAGTGGAAGAGATTTCCGTTCCAGGGAGCCCTGGAGACCCGTCCCCAGGGTCCGTCGTGCCCCGGAAAGCGGACCCCACCCCTAGCGCTGCCCTGGCCGCGGCCCCAGAGAAGCTGACCTGAGCAGGCTTCAGACACGGAAGCTCCGGCAGCTGGGAAAGTCCCTCCGCCCACAGAAGCTACAGGTCCGTGAGAGAGAAGGCTGGGCTGGACGAGAAGGGGAGCAGGGCGTCTCCGTGACTCGGACCCCTCGGGAGGAAGCAGCGGCGGCAGAGACGGGGGCAGGAAGCGGCGGAGGCAGAGGCATGGGCAGTGGCTGACACGGCAGCGGCCCAGGACTCAGGAATCCCCCAGCAGCAGGCAGGATCTTCATTACGGAAGGTTTCTGCGTAAAACCTGACGGAGCTGAGCCTGGGAGACGGCCCTGCCCCCATCCCGCCCTATTACTGAAGACCTCTGCATAAAGCCCCCAAGGGAACTGAGCCTAGGAGGCAGGCCCCCCACCCCGCCCCCACCCGCTCCGTTCCTGAAAGTCTTTGCATAAAGCCCCTGAGGGAACTGAGCCTGGGAGGCGGCCCTGCCTCCACCCCAGCACCAGAACTAAAGTTTGCTGCGGAAAGCCCATTTGAATCTCAGAGGCCAAGCACTAGCTGGGCAGATCCAGGCGGGGGTGGAAAGGAATCTCAGAAGTCAAGAAACTGGCTGGGAAAATGCCTAGAAAAGGGAAGAAAAATAAGACTATAGAGAATTTTTTCCAACAAATGCAAATGATCCCGACCTTCGCATCTGACGAAGATGAGGACGTATTCTTGCCATCAGGGAAAGACGTGGAGGGCGGGGCCTCAGTACCCCAGACACCCCAGGGAGGTGGCGGGTGGGCTCAGGCCTTGGAAGAGCTCAAAAAGGATTTTGAAAAGCAAGTTAGACAGGTGGAGGAAAAACTGGGAAGAGAAATGACAGAGATGCAAGAAAAGCATGAAAAACGGGTCAATACCTTGGTAAAGGAGACCCAAAAAAATGCTGAAGAAAATAACACCTTGAAAAATAGGCTCACTCAATTGGCAAAAGAGGTTCAAAAAGCCAATGAGGAGAAGAATGCTTTCAAAAGCAGAATGAGCCAAATGGAAAAAGAGGCTCAAAAGCTCACTGAATTTAATAGTTCTCTCAAAATTGGAATGGAGCAAATGGAGTCTAATGACTTTACGAGAAACCAAGAAATCACTAAACAAAACCAAAAGAACGAAAAAATGGAAGAGAATGTGAAATATCTCATGGGAAAAACAACTGACCTGGAAAATAGATCCAGGAGAGACAATTTAAAAATTATGGGACTACCTGAAACTCATGATCAAAAAAAGAGCCTAGACATCATCTTCCATGAAATTATCAAGGAAAACTGCCCTGACATTCTACAACCAGAGGGCAAAATAAGTATTGAAAGAATCCATCGATCATCACCTGAAAGAGATCCAAAAAGAGAAACTCCTAGGAACATTGTGGCCAAATTCCAGAACTCCCAGCTCAAGGAAAAAATCTTGCAAGCAGCTAGAAAGAAACAATTCCAGTACTGTGGAAATACAATCAGGATAACTCAAGATCTAGCAGCTTCTACATTAAGGGATCAAAGGGCATGGAATAGGATATTCCAGAAGGCAAAGGAACTAGGACTCAAACCAAGAATACCTACCCAGCTAAACTGAGTGTAATACTTCAAGGGAAAATATGGTCTTTCAATGAAACAGAGGACTTTCAATCATTCTTGATGAAAAGACCAGAGCTGAAAAGAAAATTTGACTTTCAAACACAAGAATGAGAAGAAGCATGAAAAAGTAAACAGCAAAGAGAAGTATTAAGGGACTTACCAGAAGTGAACTGTATACATTCATACAGGAAAAGACAATATTTCTAACTCTTAAAACTTTTCAGTATATGGGTAATTGGTGGGACCACACATACACATGTACACGCATGCACACACATACACACATGCACACACATACAGAGACAGAGAGCACAGAGTGAACTGAATAGGATGGGACCATACCTTAAAAGAAATTAAGGTAAATGGTGAGAGAGAAATGTAGTGGGAGGAAAGAGGGGGTAACTATATGTCATTTAAGAGGCAAGTAGGAGATTTTTTTAGTGGAGGGAAAAAGAGGAGAGCTGAGAAAAAAAAAAACCAAGAAGTTTACCCTCATCACATTTGACTAAACGAAGGAGTGAAATGCACACTCATTTTGGTATGAAAACCTATCTTACAGTATAAGAAAGGGGGGGAGAAGGAGATATTGCAAGGGGAGGGATGATGGAAGGGAGGGCAAAGGGAGGAGGGAGCAATTTTAAGTCAACACTTGGGGAGGGATAGGATCAAAAGACAGAAGAGAAACAACGAGGGGCAGGTTAGGAGGGATGGTAATTCAGTTAGTCTTACACAACACGACTATCAGGGAGGTCATTTGCAAAACTACACAGATAGGACCTATATTGAACTGCCTGCTGTCCCAAAGGGAATGGGTGGGGAGGGAGGGATGGGGAGAATTTGGAACTCAAAGTTTTAGGAACAACTGTTTAGTATTGTTGTTGCAACTAGGAAAGAAGACATACAGTTAATGAGGAATAGAAAGTCATCTGGCCCTACAGGAGAAAAGAGAAGATGGAGACAAGAGAAGGGAGGGATGACAGAAGAGAGGGCAGATTGGAGATAGGGAAAATTAGATTGCTTGGGATATTGGGGTGGGGGGAGGAGATAAAAGGGGAGAAAATTTGGAACCCAAAAATTTGTGAAAATGAATGTAAAAAATTAATTAAATAAAAAAAAAAATCACAGATTGAGAGAGAGGTCAAGTGATTCATCCCCAAACCCACACATAACAAATGGCAGCACTTGGCTATGAATCAAGGTCCTCTGACTCCAAAGCTCCTGAGCCTTGGTTTCCTTTTCTGTAAAATGATGTAAACAGTACCTCTAAATAGCTCCCTCCCAGGCTGCTGTGAGTTTACCAGGAGCCCATAGTGTGAAGCATTTCTTGTTTATTATTTATTATTAGAGTACCAGGGACCAGCTTTCTAGGAGTGTTTTCTTCTTTCTTTGACATTGCATATATCAGCCCACTTCACTGGAGGAGTCTGATTCAGCCAGGTCCCAGAAGGCCATTCGAACTGTTTCTTGGTCCTAGCAACCCTGGAAACCTAATGCTGGCCCTGCCTGCCACAGTCTCAGGCTTCCGCTGTGCATATCCGCCAGTGATTTGCATAATACTTAACCCCACTCTGGATAACCATTTTTTTCAGCCACCTATTGTCGAAAACACAGTTTGGATCTGGTTTCCCTCACAGTGAACACCATTTGAGAAAGAGGCACCCTCTGGTTTCCATTGGCACAACACAATGCATAGTCCTAGAAAATAACAGAACCCTACAATGCCAGGGTTGGAAGGGCCATCCTCCAGCTCCTCCCCCAGCTATCTAGGCTAACTGGCCCCTGCCCAGGAATTCCTCTCTACAGTATACCTGATAAATGGTCATCCAAGCTTGGCTTCAAGACCTCAGAGACCCTGCTACCTGCCCTACCCCCTCCCCCATGAAATCTCATTTTGCTTTTGGATGACTCTATTTGTTTAGATGACTTCTTTTCTGACACCAAGTTTAAATCAGTCATATAATAACATCCACTATCTCTAGCCAGCCCCAACCATACTTTACATTCAGTCTTGGCCATTTTTTTCCTATCTGCCCAGGTTGCTCTTGTAACCTCTCAATCACAGGATCTTGCCACCTACTCTGCTGCTGAACCCACTGTTGTAAGGGTACTTAAGCAGCTCAGTTCTACCTTGGGGTTCCATAACGTCCTGACTAGTGAATATGTCATATGGTCCACAATATCAAGCTGTCATGGGCATGCCTGACCAACCTACCTGGACCTTCTCCTCTCTATCTGCCCTTAATCTTCTCCTGCCTCTCTAACCTTCTTCCTAGTCTAAAACCATAATTAAATCAGTACTGCTTACTGTTTTTTGAAAAAAAAGCCAGATCAATCAACTCCCTTAAGTTTCCACCCACTTTACCTGTGACTTCCCACACTGTGAAATTAAGTCAATCTCTCAGGTTCCTTTCAGGTCTGAAAACTATAATTTTATAACCAGTAGAAAGAGGGCCTGGTTTAATTGGCATAGGAAATTCCCAAATTCCCAGGTGAAGAAACTCCCTCTGCCAATACAGATTGCCACCTTCTCTTCAACCAATTGTCCTAGAGAGCTGACAGAGCAATGAGAGATCAAGTGACTTTCCCAGTCATCCAGTTAGGACTTGAACCCAGGTCTTCCTGACTCCAAGGATAGCCTCTGGTATGTAATATGGGTCAGTAACACAGTCATTCCTTGTACTCCTAAAGCATGAAACATTAAAATCTCCGATACAGAACTAGAAGCAATCTTAGTGGCCATAGGTTAACTTCCTTATTTTACAAGGGAGGAAACTGAGTCACAGGGAATTGTAGTGACTTGGCCAAGGTGACACAAAGATGGAGGAAGGTAGGGAGGAAAGGAGGGAAGAGGAGGAAGGGGAAGAGAGAGACAGAGACAGAGAGAGAGAGAGAGAGAGAGAGAGAGAGAGAGAGAGAGAGGAGAGTCATTGACTAGACTAGAGTCAGAAAGACAAAGGATTAAATTCACCCTAAGTGGGTGACCCTGGGAACTTAACCTAACCTCTGGGAGCCTCAGTTTCTTCATCAGAAAAATAAGGCTACTAAAGCACCTACCTCCCAAGGTTTGTGTTGAGAATCAAATGAGATGATATTGATAAAGTACTTTGCAAACCTTAGAGTGAGTCATTCTTATTATTACTGCCATCATCATCATTATCGTCATCGTCTTTGTTGTTTACTGATCGTTAAAACACGAGTCTTACAAGACTCTCTCTCAAGAGAATTCCCTGGAGATAGCGGTGGTTTTAGTGTTGAAGTGAGAGGACACATGTCTCTTAGAGCAATCTCATGTTCCCCCCTCTCCCTCTTGGTTCCCCCCACCCACCAGTAGCCCAGCGAACAGCTGGACACATTCGTCAGCCACGAGAGTGATGGGGCTTCACGCTCGGTTATCGCGGGCACGAATGTTGGACTCAACATGCTAGCAGCCAGAACAAAGACCATTCTCAACCACACGTGGGATGGGGAGGGGTTGGGGATGGGGGAGAGGAGACTAACAACCTCTTTGGGCCAAACTCTCCCCTGCCCCTCCACCTCCCGCAGCCTCCACCAGCAGTGTCAGGACTCACACGTGGGACATGTGGGAAGCTCATGTCTGGACCAAGAGTGATGCTGGCTATTTTGGAAAAAAGCGATGCACAAAGTTGGCATGTCATGGCCAATGTCACTCTGAGGCACATAGTGGTGTTCTGTCAGAGCCAGACATATTAAAAACATTTGGATAATTTGAAATAATTTGCCCAGGTCTAGGATGTGTCTATTTCAGGCTCTAGGACTGAAAGCATATTTAAAGATGTGCCCATCAAGTCTCTTGTAGAATCTGGACCTTTCAGGACAGTCAACACTGAAAACATTTCACATCCTCATGAATTAAAAGCTTCTAAAATACACAAATATTTTCCAAAATATTGGTGGAAACCATAGGGAAATGGGGGTGAAATGTCAGCTACAGGTCTGGACTAGAAAGAAGTCAGAAAGACCTGGAGGGTTCAAATCCTGCTTTTGACTCTTATTAACTGTGGGACCTAGCCTCATTTTCCCCATGTGAAAAATGGAAGAAATGAGGAAGAGGAGGAGAAGAAAGGAGAAGAAAAAGACAAAGAAGAATGTCAGCTATTATTCCCCATTTAAACAATAAATTCTATAATCATATAATATATAATTAATTAAGCCACTGTACTCTACCTACTCTGGTCTTAGGAGTAGAATGCAGACAAGTGTATGTAGACTAACATACACAGATTACACGTTTAAGTGGATACAGGCTCTCTGTACCATTTAAATGTGGTTCAAATCCATCTGACCTTCAATTTTATGCATCATAATTAACTGGTCATTTTCAGCTGGGGACTAAAAAACTCAAACCTAAAGACTGTTCTCCATAAAGGAAACAAAATGTGCTTGGTTAAATATAACTGGGAGGTCAAGTCTAGTTCCCCTTTGCACTGGGTTAGTGTAAGGGAAGAGCACAGCTTTGTTAACTTGAGAAATATCACTTCACTTTCTCAGTTTCTTCATTTGTAAAATCAGTGAATTGAACTAGATGACCCCGACAGCTGGGGGGCGCAGTGGATGGAGTAAGGAAAACCCAAGTTCAAATCCAACCTCAGACATTTATTAGCTGTGTGATCCTGGACAAATCACTTAACCTTGTTTGCCCCAGTTTTCTCATCTTCCAAACTTCGGGACCTCTGTGCACTATGGCACCACCTAGCCGAACACCTACTGCGTTTCAGGCAGGGATGTGCTGGAGAAACTCCAGCAGATTGTTCTACCTTGAGGATTTACACTTCAGAAATCATCAAGTGCAACAAATCGGGGCTTGACTTTTTGTTTTGTTAAATGTCAGACTTTAAAAAGTGATGGAGAAAATTAATCAGAAACAGCTATCTTGCTTTTCGGACATCTGATTGCTAGGATTCAGGCACTGGGAATACAAATATGAAATTGAAACAATTATTGTTTTCAAGGAGCTTAGCATGACCAGTGAAAACAACATACAGAAATAGATTGATACAAAGGAGTTATAATCTGATCTGGGGCAAAGATATTAGCAGTGGGGGAGCAGATCAAGAAAGCCTTGGACAAGGTGGCACTTACACTGAGCCTTTAAGAAAATTACAGGTAATGGGGAATAGAAAGTTATCTGGCCCTACAGGACAAAAGAGAAAATGGGGACAAGGGAAGGGAAGGATGTTAGAAGAGAGGGCAGTTTGGTGATAGGGGAAATTAGAATGCTCGGTGTATTGGGGTGGGAGGAGGGGACAAATGGGGAGAAAATTTGGAACCCAAAATTTTGTGAAAATGAATGTAAGAAAGTTAAATAAATAAATAAATTTAAAATGTAAAAAAAAAAAAAAGAAAAGAAAACAGATTCTAATAGACCAAGGCAATGAAGGAGGGCATCCCAGGCATGGGGACCAGCCAATGCAAAGGCATAGAGATGGGAGATGGAGTGCCATGAATGAAGAACAGTGAAAAGGCTGTCTAAAATCATACTTTCCTTTAGAGGAAAGTAATGAGAATAAGGCTGGAAAGATCACATGTGGTCAGGGTTCAAAGGTCTGTAAATGATAAGCACATGAGTATAGAGGATTAGCTCCTAGAAGTAATAGGGAGCCACTGGGGGTTATTGAGTCAGGGATTTTCACTTTATTTTTTTTATTGTTTAGTTAAATTTATTTATTTAACATTTTACATTCATTTTCACAAAATTTTGGGTTCCAAATTTTCTCCCCATTTGTCCCCTCCTCCCACCCCAATACACCAAGCATTCTAATTTCCCCTATTGCCAATCCTCCCTCCCTTCTATCATCCTTCCCTTCCCTTGTCCCCATCTTCTCTTTTGACCTGTAGGGCCAGATAACTTTCTATTCCCCATTACCTGTATTTCTTATTTCCTAGTAGCAAGAACAATACTCGACAGTTGTTCCTCAAGCTTTGAGTTCCAACTTCTCCCCACCCCTCCCCACCCATTCCCTTTGGGAAGGCAGGCAATTCAATATAGGCCATATCTGTGTAGTTTTGCAAATGACTTTGATAACAGTCGTGTTGTGTAAGACTAACTGTATTTCCCTCCATCCTATCCTGCCCCCCATTGTTTCTATTCTGTCTTTTGATCCTGTCCCTCCCCAAGAGTGTTGACTTCAAATTGCTCCCTCCTCCCATTGCCCTCCCTTCCATCATCCCTCCTACCCTGCTTATCCCCTTCTCCCCCACTTTCCTGTATTGTAAGATAGGTTTTCATACCAAACTGAGTGTGCATTTTATTCCTTCCTTTAGTTGAATGTGATGAGAGTAAACTTCATATTTTTCTCTCGGCTCCCTTCCTTTTCACTCCACTAAGGATTTTCACTTTAGGTGATATCATTTGTACTCCTTAAAAACAGCTACTGCAAATTAGTCATTATAAAAAAAAATGATGTTTTTAATGCTTTGGAGCTATACATTTTTAGTTATGAAACAGCATTTGAAAATTCCATGAAATGGAAAAGGACACATGGCAATTTTCAGTAGGGTGGAGGCCTGAGAGTCAGAAAGAGCTGAGTTCAAGTCCTGTCTCTGACACATACCAAGAAAAAGTCACTTGACTTCCCAAGGTCCCAGGAAAATCTCCAAGTCTCTAAATGACCCAAGAATTGCTCATCTCACGGGCAAAAGGAGTCTCCACACCAGAAGTTCTTCACACTAATAAAATCACAAGACTGGATGGAAATTTAAAAAAAAAAAAAAAAAAGAAAGAAAGTCAGTGATCATATCCAGATATTGTTTCTGGAATCAATTTGACATCTATAAAACAAGGAGGTGGGGCTGACTTCGAAAGTCCTTTTCATTTTGAAATTCTTGGATACTATGACCTTATTTGCTATTCAGTTTTAAACCTGACAGAAAAGGAAAAAGCAAAAAAGACAGACAGAGAGAGAGAAAGAGAGAGAGAGAGAGAGAGAGACAACTTGAAAATGGTGTCCAAAGCGATGAGGAGAAATACAAAGATTGGTTTCTGCCTTGTTTCACTGAAAGAGAAATCCCCAAATCTTGAGGCAAACACGGACTGACCAATTCCAGAGCTGGGTTCTCTTCATCCTCCTTCTCTCCATGGGCAAGGGTGTTAGAAGGAGACCTCCCTGGCCTCTCGCACGAAAGCCAAGCCAGGACTGAGCCATCCTACCAAGCAAAGCCAGACCTCATGATTTTGCTCTGGCAAAAATCTTGGAAAGTACAAGCTGTCGAAATTCCAAGAAAAAGCCTAAAATTGATTGGCGCAAAGCAGAACGCTGCTGAAATACAACCGCGCTTAGAATTTCTTCTCCTCTCATCCCCTTTGCCAACTAGGATTATTTGTGCCTAGTTCCAAAGCAGACAGGGACATGTGCACCCCTACATGTGTGCGCACACACAGAGACACATTGAGACCACGTGCCTGAAGACTTCAGGGGTTGGGAAAGGAGTTGTTCTCAGTCCAACTGCCTGCACTTTGCTTGCTCGGTTGCATCTGATTCAGGGCTTTAGAAACGTTAAACAAACATGAAAACAAGACCCAAAAGTGCATGTACTGGGCTTCATGATAGAGGCAGGGAGCAGGCTTGGGACTGTGTTTTACTTATTGCTATGGTTACAAAAAACAGGGTGGACAGAGAGAGAGAGAGAGAGAGAGAGAGAGAGAGAGAGAGAGAGAGAGAGAGAGAGAGAGAGAAACAGAGACACACACAGAAGGGAGAGAAAGGTGGGAGGGAGACAGAGAGAAAGAGGGAAGAGAGAGGAGAGATAGAGAAACAGATAAACATAGAGGAAGGCAGGAGAGAGAGGGAGGGAAGGAAAAGGAAGGGAGAGAAAGAGAGAGAGACAGAGAAAGACAGAGATGAGAGACAGAGAGAAACAGAGAGAGACAGAGAGAGGGAGAGACCCAAATGGAAAACAATAAACCCTGGGATAAAACACTGGGTAAATTGGAGTGTGTGCATGTGAGAGATTTTGGGGGAGGCAGAGAGAGTAGAATTTAAGGAAGGCAGGGGAAAGCTGGGGGGGGGGGGGGCGGTGAAGGAGGAAAACATATTTCAGCACTCAGCAGAATAGAGGCATTTTTGTTACCAATGTGCAGTTTTTATTCTCTAACATAAATCCCAAATAACGTGGGTAAGATCAATAAAGGGTCATAGCATCATAGGTTTCCAGAGCTAGAACTGAAAGGGACCTCAGAGGTCATCAATCCCCACCCCCATTTTCCAGATGAGAAAACTGAGACTCAGAGAGTTTAAATTGCTTGTCCAAAGTCACAAAGGTAGTAACTGAGGAGAGATTTGAACCTAGGTCCTCTGACTCAAGAGCCAATGTTCTGTCCACTGTATTCTGAGGTAAAAGACTAAGCTCCCTACATTGACACAATCCCAGGTTAGGCATGAGAGAGGGAACACTAGTGGTGGGTATGAATCACCCAGTTCCAGGCCTTCATTTTCCAACCTGTGTCTAGGAGACATTGTTGCCTTACCTCTACTTCTTTGAATCAAAGCTCAGCTCTATGATGTGAAGCCTTATCTGATCCTTAACCACTTTCTAAGGTCTCCTCCCACATCGCCTTGTCTCTCTTTGTGTGTTTTATGTTTACAACACATTCATACATCCCTGGTTAATTGTATCATCCTTGAAGGTAGGTGCTATTTTCCTTTCTTTTTTTTTTATCCTCAGCCCCTACCAGTGTCTGGTATATAGTAGGTCCTTAATAAATGTTTGTGGCTCCATAGCTAGTATGACCTTGGAAAAGATATCTCATTAATCCTAGTTTCTGCATCTGTAATGTAGATGTAGGTGATACATGTCTAGTTAGTGAGGCATGCAGAGTGGTAGATAGCTTGAGTTTGGGGGTTCTGAGCTGCCACCTAGCTAAACTGTCTGCATTAAATCTGACAGGGAGTGCAGGACCATCAGGATGAGTGAGGAGGGGCAAACTAGCTCAGGTCAGGAAGAGAGAGAAGGTTCAAGCTTCCATGGGGATTACCTTTGGGCTCAGCGAAGGTGAGATGGGAAATTTTGCTGTTTTTCAGTCATTTCAGTAATGTCTGACTCTTCTTGACTCCATTTGGGGTTTTCTTGGCAGAGACAATGGAGTGATTTGGAGTTCATTTCATAGTTAGGAACTGAGGCAAACAGGGTTAAGTGACTTGTCTAGGGTCACACATACAATAAACGTCTGAGGCCAGATTTGATCTCGGGTCTTCATGACTCCAGACCCAGTGCTCCACCTAGCTGCCCTGAGATAGGGAGATCAGGATAAAAAAAAAAAAGTAGGGTCCGTGGTGGACATGGACAAGATTTCTTCTACAAATTTATCTGACCTTTCATTAAAAATTCACTCACTTTCCTACTTTGAACAAGCCACTGATGGTCAAAATATAGCTTCAGAGAGCGCCATAACTAGGTATTCTAGTGCCTGGGTAGGAGTGGGGGTGGGGAGAGGAGATTAGGCTGTGAATGCTAAAGGGGGGGGGGGGGTTCAGTCATAAGCAATTACACTGGGACCAGTGGTACCTGCTCCCCCTGAGAATTTAAACTCACTCCCCTGCATTGAAGTCCTAAACCTTTAAATGCTTGGGAAGAGGTGGTAAATGAGGGCCAGGGAGAAACTCTGAAGTAGTGGACATCACACCCCTTTAAACTGTGCTGCCCAGTAGCCTGTGATAGAGGACTGAGTGAACAGGAAGTTCCTCAGATACCTGTGCCCTGAAAAAAAGTCACTGTTGCCCCACCCTAGTTATGACTTTGGTCCCACAGTTCAATTAAGGAAAAATTCACTTGATATTTACAAGTCACTAATCTAGGAGATGAGTAATATTCTAACTTCTACTTTCTAAAAAAATAAAAAACAAGCAGATTCCCTTTTCCTCCAAGAACCATGGCATATCCCTGAAGGTACTATTTAAACCACCCCAAAAGCACCCGATCACTTCATGGGGGCAGCTCTCCTTTCCAGAGTCTTCTTTTCTTCTACCTGGTATCAGACTTGGGGCTGTTTTGTTACTTATTGGCACCTCCTTTACTCATAGGTGATGCAGTAGATAGAGCACCAGCCCTGGAGTCAGCAGGACCTGAATTTAAACTGGACTTCAGACATTATCTGTGTGACCCTGGGCAAGTCACTTCCCCGCTGTTAACCCCTCTCAAAAAAAAAAAAAAGAAAGAAAGAAAGGAGGTGAAATGCACGGAATGCTCACACTGGAAGGGACCTTGGTGGTAGGTGAATACCTTCTCTCCTCCCATTTTAACCCTCAGATGAGAAAACTGAGACCCCAAGAGAAGTAAAGTACCAACTTAGGTCATACAGAACTCCGACAAAAGTAATCTGGTTCCCTTTGAGTCTTTTGACCCCAAGCATGGGGTTTGCTGTGATTACCTACTTCCTATAATCAGTCAGTGGCCTCAGTCGACTCATCTCTAAAATGAACTTAATGCTTGAATGCAAAGTTAGCGGGATGATCAGATGAGCTAGAATGCAAAGCATTCCATTTCCTATAAGAGTTGATATGAGTTGATAGTAAATACCACTGACGTGTTCTGTTTTTTCCTCATTCTTAATTCTTCCTCTTCCCTGCGCTTAAAAATGTAGGCCAGGTAGCAAGTCACATCCACACCTGATCCACTCACTGATCTTAGAAAGTGGGTGGGAAGATTATTTATTTGGACCATTCTGGTTCCTCAGAGGCCTGATGGAGCTCTGAATTCAATGCTAATTTAGAAATTTATTTATCCACTTATTTCTGTGATTGAGAAGCCAGCTGTCTGGGAGCTTAGTTTCTGGGTTTGGTTATTTGTTTGTTTCTGAAAGATATAATATAAATTTTAAGCTGTTAAAACACACATAAGTAGATTGTACTGATTTGGCTAAAGATTTCTTTATGGGACTGATGGCACATGGAAGGCTATTCTGCTAATTTATGGGTAAGAGTCAGATTTGGAGTCAGAGGACCTGGAGTGGAGAGAGTGTAGAACCTAGAGTCAGGAAGACCCAAGTTTGTTCAAATGTGACCTTAGACTCTAAGTTGTGTAACTCTGGGCAAGTCACTTAACCCTGTTTGACTCAGTTTCCTCATCTTTAAAATGAACTGGAGAAGGAAATGGCAAACTCCTCCAGTATCTTTGCCAAGAAAACCCCAAATGGGATCAACAGAGAGTCAGACAAGACTGAACAACGGCTAACTGGACCTGAGTTCAAATCCTAGCCCTACCACATGCTGCCTGTTGTTTTGGACAAGTGACCTACTTTTCTGGGCAACTGATGCCACCACTGTAAAAAGAGGGGTTGGACTCAATGACCTCTAAGGTCCCTTCCAGATCTGTCTATGAGCCTATGAACCATTTGTTTTCACTGTATCTCAGGATATAATTCATTGATTTGGGGGAAATAGAAGGCTGTGGATTCTGTAACAGGACACCAGCAGTCCTGGATAAGCAGCTTCACAGAGAGGATATCTGAGAAGGGCTTTTTATCAAAGGCATCACCTTAGGGGTTGGTCAAGAGACAGGATGATTTCCTGCTGTTTCCAGGGCTGAAGGGAAGCCCACCTAGTGCCGGGTGGGCAGCACCTCCAAAGCCTTTCTTCTGACTCCTGCACTCTGAGGAAGGGACATACTGAGAGCACTTCTTACAATAGCCCACGTGTGACCCTTGAAAAAAATGAAATAAGAACTGTGTCCAAATCTGGAATCCATTCCTGTCTTACACAGGAAGAGAATTAGGCATAGGATAACAAAGGCGATGGTAAAAAGAAATCTGGCCAGGCTCTCACTGACATTAAAATCATGGAGGGATTTTCTTGTCTTTCTTTCTTTTCTTCCATACCTAAAAACAATACTTTTGATGTCATGAAAACCTTTCATCTACGCCCTAAATGCTCTTTTGAAATAGTTCAGGGCTGGTAGGTAACAACTACTCCAGCAGGAGGAGAATGGAGAAGTAAATTGATTAACTCAAAATCACCTGAGGAGTAGTTGTGTGCAGACCAAGAAAAGCACAGATTTAAAAACCCTGGTAAAATGTAAGCTCTTGAGGGCAGGCCTGTTTCATGTAGGGTCTGTCTATTACCTGTGCCAACGACATGTTCGTTTTCACCCTGTAAAACGCAACCTCTTTGAAATAAAAAATAAAAATTTTCACATTTGTTTTTGTAACCTAGTGACCAGGAAAATGTCGGGGACTTAGGAAGTGCTTCATAAACGCTCAGTGATTAATTCACCCAGAGGTGTGTGTGTGGGGGGGTGTCTTCCCTTTTTTTGTATTATGGACCTACTTTGACAAGTCTAATGAAGTGTATGGATTCCTTTTCAGAGTCATGTTTTTAAACAATGAAAGTCACTACTAAGTTTCTGTTAGAGGAAGGATTTTTCACCATGATGGTGTGATGGACAGCAGTCTAGTGAAATCCATAGACTCCTTCACATCAAAAGAAACTAGTTATGTTGAAATGCAGTTATCTATCTGTCTGTCTGTCTATCTATCTTTTTAATTCATGAACCCCAGATTAAGAACGTGTGACCTAGAGAAAGCCCTCTACTGCAGAGATATCAAACATATTGCAGCTACAACATCCTCACAGGAACCAGATTAAAAATATAATTGGGAAATATTTAACAAAATAAATAAAAAAATAACATTGTATTTAAAACTAAGTCAACAGGTGGTCTGCAGGGATCCTTACATACAGACTAATGGTCCCATTTTCTATTAGTTTGATATAATGGATCTAGTGTTATTGGGTCTAGCTTCCATGGAAGATATTCAGGACAGCATGGTTAAGGAAAGCCCTGAATGAGGACCTCTTAGGAGGTCCACCATTGGAGATCACCAATCCATTGAATTCTTGATATATAAGCAGGGCTATGTATCTCATCAACAAACCGTATTATATAAAAGGCTCATGGGATCAGTGAGGGATGAGTAAAAGAGGTTGCTTATCACATGGATTCACAGAGTGCCAGAGAAAAGCATGGCTGGAAACCAAGTACAGTGTGGCTTCCTCGAACTACTGCTTGGCCATCACTGACCATCACTAGCCATCACTGCCATCACTGGTCATCACTGCCATCACTGCTGTCACTTGGCCATCACTGCCATCATTTGGCCATCACTTGGCCATCAGTGCCATCAATTGACCACCACTTGGCCATCACTGCCAATCCCACATTCCTGATGTTCCATCTCCTGAACTGCCACCATCGCAAACTCACAGCTGCTCAGGAGACAGGGGGACTGTTTAATTTGCCATCACTCATGTTCCTGAAAGGGCATCAAAAGGACCAAGTTACCAAGAAGTGACTAAGAATGACGTCAAATGAGCGAATTTATGTCAAGCAAACCTGGAAGTTAGATAATGGCGACTAAGGTCGTTATTATTTCATAACAGAGTCAGAGGACCAGAAATGATCTGGAGAGATTCTCTTTATACAGACTCATGACCTATGGTGGACAGCATGGCAGGGTTAACTTCCCATGGCTAAGAAATCCATTAGCTTGTGCCCTTGGATCATAACAATCCTGGACAGAACCTGAGGAATTAGTATGCTAGGTGAAAACCATCATATCAAATGATGTTTTAACAAATGGGTTGGTGATAAGAGTAAGAAGATGGTGAAAATGTGTCCTCCCCCTGGGCTGAAGGATTCCTCCACAGTGGAAGCTAAATGGACCCCACCATTGCTGTCTTCCATTGTTATCAAAGTGATGACTGGTCACGATTGTGGAGAGGGGAACCCAAGACTTTTAGCCATTTGTTGACCCTCTGATCCTCTTGGCATGCCATGGGTGCACAGCGCTGAGGATGGCAGGATGTAATCCCCTTTTCTGAACCCAAAAAGGAAAGCAATTATAAATTTTGGGTGATCTGTGCCTCAGTCTCTTGACTAAGCTGGAAAAATTACTTTTTATGATCATTTGTTGATGAAAGCAAGAATATACATCCTGATATCTTAGAGTGGAGGAAAAAAATTAAAATTAGGACTTTGAAATGACTTTTTTCCTTTTTACCA
Organism: Bettongia penicillata ogilbyi; assembly: GCA_023548195.1. Classification (NCBI taxonomy): domain Eukaryota; kingdom Metazoa; phylum Chordata; class Mammalia; order Diprotodontia; family Potoroidae; genus Bettongia; species Bettongia penicillata. The sequence continues at coordinate 3,701,516 of JAJHZJ010000453.1, forward strand.
TTCCCTACATGTCTTCTTTTGGGATTCATTCTCCCTCTCTCCAATGTTTGTGTTCTCTATTTCTTAAAATTGCTTTGTATTTACCTTGCAATAACTTATCTCATTTGTGTACATTTTGCATTCTCCCCAGGGAAATATAAGCTTCTTGGTGGCAAAATCTGTTTTGTTTTGCGTCTGTATCCCTAACTCCTAGCCCAATGCTTCCTTACCCAGAATAGTCATTGGAGAACCACTTACATATTAGGGCCTATTATTATATACCATCAGTATACAGCAACACTTTTTCCCACACATATAAAGGATCTGAAGGTGTGATTTGGGGGACTTCTTCTCTGATAACAAGAGCAAGGGTTTGGGTAAGAAAATTTCTGAGAAAAAGTAGAGTCTAGAAACTCTAAAGTCATGTAAAGTTTACCTGTGGCCAATGATAATTTACCAAGGGCCCACATATACAAGATACTGCATGTGATGCTAAGAATATAATAACAAAAATAACACATCACCTGTGCTTAGGGAACCTGAGTTTTACGGACAGTGGCAACAAGCGCGCTAGAAGGAAATGTGATATGTCTAGAAAGTATACAAGAGTAACTGGAAAAAGAGACAAAATAAATAGATCACTATGGCTGGTGGTAGAATGTGAGAAGGAGAACGTGTATGAAGTATGAAGTGTATGAAGTCAGTCTGGGAAGATCAGTGAGAGCCCACCTACGAAGAGGTTCGCATGCACAAGCAGAAGTTTGCCTTTTAATATTTGAGCAGAGGAAAGACACAATGGGATCTCAGCTTTAGAAATGTCAATCAGGAATACAGGAAGATTGGTGGCAGAAGGGAGAGATTGGTGACCATTTTCCTGATGTTGCACTGCAACCCTACAGGAAGAATCAGAAATTATCCAATCTGCAGAATTGTATCTAATACTGATAACCCATGTATGAATAATTTAATTTCATTTTCTTAAGTATCCTCACTGTTTCATTTTTTTCCCTCATGAGGGAGAAAGAATGAAGGAGAGAGAGAGGGAGGGAAGGAGGGAGGGGGAGAGAGAGAGAGACAGAGACAGAGACAGAGACAGAGAAAACTATTAGTTTGGTCTCCAAAATTGATGCCAACTTGAATTTGACTCTGCCAACAAGTATTTGGTTTGGCTCTGCATGACTTAGGCTGAACAAACATTTGCCTATTTCAGAAAGATTTACCCAGCTTTATAGCGGGCACTGGTGCCATCTGGCATGTCACCATGACTGTGTGGCACAGTCGGGAGAGACCTCTTGACCACGAATTTTTATTTCCCCAAGGTTGCCAGCATTCTGGGCATTGTCACATTGTCAAATAGCCCATTTTGGTCAATGGGCTACTCAATAAATACATATTTTTTTCAGGCTAAAAGTTCACAAATCTGGGATTCTCCAATTGATCCTGAATTGCTACTGTCTTTAGATCTCAACTGACTAAATGAGCATCTTGGATAAAGGAACATTTATGGGTAAGATAGGCTGGATAAGTATCCAAACTGACCATCATAAACTTTAGATTGAACCAGTCACATATCTAGCCATAAGCTCTAGCCAAACTCACTCCTGCCTACCCAGTGGTACAGAAGCATGATGCTCAGGTCCTATGCTCAGAGAAGTTGTCAAGTGCAACAGAAAACTGGATAAGCATCTTTAATGATGGAGACAGCCAGTAATTCCGTGGATAGAGCACTATGACTGGAGTAAGGATCCTTCAAATCCAGCCTCAGACACTTACTAGCTATGAGACCCTGGGCAAGTCACTTCTGTTTGTCTTACTCCACTGGAGAAGGAAATGGCAAGCTAGCCTAGTGTCTTCGCCAAGGAAAGCCCATGGATAACATTGGTGTGCTAGAGCCCACAAGGTCAAGAAGGGTCTGACATGACTGAATGGCAGCTATAGAGGCAGGAAATTATCACACAGTGGATTACATCGACTATGACATGTATTATTACCATCAATCTGAGGGAGTTTCCTGCCTGGGGCACCAAGACTTGCCCAGGTATGGTTCAGAGGCACATAGATTTAAAGCTGAAAAGGACTGAGGAAGCGATCATGCCTAATCCAGTCATTATACACATGAGAGCATCAAAGCTCAGAAAGGCAAGTGATTTTTCCCATGGTCACATAGCCAGGATGAGTCAAAGGTTAGATCTGAACCCAGACCTTCTTGACTCTTTGCCATGATGCCTCTAGGCAATTTTCTAAGAACCCAAGTAGCAGAGCTGGTGCCAATCTATATTGGCAGACAGAGTTTCCTTATCAATAGCTCCCTGTACCAATGAAATCACAGGACTGGTTTAAAAACAACAAATGCCTCTCAATGCCCAGTGGGACAGATGTATATGGATCAATCATTCACTCAGTGCATGGCTGGACCTTAAACCATATAAGACCCAGGATCTTTTGAGTATCTGCAGAGCTTTGTCTGATGCATGCATTTCCTCTGGGCTCATTTCAATACCTGCTTCAGATGCTACATCCTGCTGCTGAGGATGCCCTATTCTCCAAAGTCAGACCAATCTAACACAAGCTGTGAAAGCTCCTCCCGGCTAGGAGAAGAATAAAACCCAATGGAAGACTGTGAGCCTGCAGACCAAGAGCCATCTAGTTAGGCCAGCTCCAGGAGCACACTCCCTGCTTAGCCTCAGGGTGATGAATTCCTTAGCCACAGTAATTCTTGAAGACCATCTCCTGAGCTGTAGAAGGATCACATCCTGCATCCATGGAGGGGGAGTAACAACACTGGCAGAATTGCTTATCCTTGAAACTGATATCACAGACACCTTATTTTAGAGGATCATGGGCAAATTTCTTGTGACCTTCACTTTATTTTAGAAGTAGAGGAAGTTGGTGGAAGATGTAGCCCGAGTCCTTTAAAAGGCAATGTCAAATGAACAGACTTACCTTGAGATGATTTTGCATGAGCTGAGCTCAGATTCAATAAAACACGTTTGGGTGACACTGGATGCATATATTTAGTACTTACTTAGGTGGAAATATCAGGAGAATTCATTTAAAAGTGAGCCGACATGAGGGAGAAAGTCTGATATCCCTTTTGTAATAACTAAACACATCCACATATATATCTTTCACTGAAGCAAAAAAAAGGGCAAAGACACAGATCTAGGGTACCTGTTAAAACTTTTTTGGAAATGCTGCACTTTCCAAATACCCCTTTTACCCTGTACATCTCCCAGTTCACAGGGGACAATTTTCCTAACAAACGCTCTCAACTGTGAGCCACTCTCTTTATGGACCT